>CM076572.1:20401369-20929815 GCA_034641835.2 Pinus albicaulis | reverse complement strand
TGGATGGCCAATCCAGTCACCAGCAGTGAAGTTCGATCATTCCATGGAATTCAGTAGCAATCTTTCCACTGGATCCTTCCAGCTCAAGAAAAAAAATGCCTTTCCCTTTCTTCCAAGAATTTCAGAAACCTCACCCCTTTCCAAGATTTACTTTTTATCCTCAAGGGGTGAGTAACTGTATCTCCTAACTACCCAACCACCTCCTATTCTAGAAAACTTTTACCATCAGCTTTTAAAAAGATTTCCTTTCTATTTTCAAATCCTCTTTTAATAATATTTCATAACATAATTAATTCCTTGTTTTTAATTCAAAAATAATATCTCTAGTCTTTTCCAACAGTAAAATAGTAATTGTCTTTTAACTAGTACCTACTAGTTAATTTTCTTTTAGCAAGACCGTTACAACATAACAAAACTGTTACAATAAATATCCCATGTACACTCATATTAAATCATATTTTAAATTATTTGTTACAATACCCACTTCGAAACCTCTAAGCTCATAATAAATCAGAATGATTTATTATTGGATTTATTAAAACAAATTCAAATATATAAATACAATTGTAAATAAAATCAAACAATTTTTTTACCTTTTTAAAAATTCCATCAACCAAATTTAATCTTATTGAGCCAAAACATGTGTAAATATGTCACGTCCTCAAAAAAATAATAAAAATAGTTTTCAAAACAATAATAAATAAATTAAATAACCATATAGATAAATAATTAAAAATCTATTAACAAAACAATCAACTGAGCTGTTGATATTTCACTTTTTTTTTTGTAAGTAAGTTAGGATCATTATATTATAATATAAACAGAGATTACAGCATGGAGGCTCGAAGACTTATGGCTGTGACAGTACAGTGGCCTGCTTCTTTTCGAGCTTACAAAGGACTGAGTTTGACTGAGCTGAAAACTAGCTAGATTTACAACCATCTTAGCCCTTCGACAAAACATCGAGGCTACCACGCAGGGTTGCCCATGAAAAACCAAACCAGAACAAAACTGTGCTGACGGCCAGAATGACCTCTTACAAGCCGATTGCTTACTAACAAACTGACATAAGTATAGAAAGAAATAGATTGACCAATTGAAAATAACACACAGAAGCTGCTGAGCCATTAGAGAGTCGGAGTGGAAGCTTCGGAGTGTCCCACCTCGCCTGGAGTCATGTCCTCACCGCCTGTCACTGGAGCTCTGGGCTTGAAGCGTCTGATAACAGTGGCCTACGAGTCGTTCGTGGGAAGCTCGATGGAGACGTGGAGGACATGACGGAGGTAAATTTCGAAGCGTCGGACGAAATTCTCTAGTGCCTTGCCATGCTGGCGTAGTTCCTCTGCTAACGAGTTGAACGCAACCTCCAATTTGTCAAGGCGGGCTGTGTTCCGAGCTGACGCCATAGACGTGGCCGCAAACGTTTCCTTCACCGCTGCTCCCTGCATGGCTATCGCTTTGGCCAGCATTGTTTTCACTTGCCAAGCTATGGCTTGGGTTTGCAGAAACTGGGTTTGGCGCGTGGAGGGAGTGTCGGGATCGACGAGCCAATCAACTTCCTCACTAATGGTATTGTCATCCGTCTTTGTCCGAGCAAGTTCCACTTCCTCTTCCAAAACCTCAATTTTTTGCTTGCCGCGTTTAGAAACGGATGCATCATAGCAGTCCTTGGCCCTCTTGAGGGCCTGTGAGGCTTTTATGCTTCGCAAATTCAAATCAGCCATGGCGTCTGGGTCTGTGATAGCAGAGATATCGCTCATAAAACTGGAGCCTAATTCATACGATGAGTAGAGAGGCCACTTTCCGAAGGAGAGAATGAGAATGAAAGGCCGAGCAGTTGAGTTAATAAAGAGGTTGGAGTCGGGGTGATGAGTGCTATGGAGTGGCCATTTAAGGCCATAATGCAGGGCATGTTTCCAATTGGTCCTTCCGCCAAAGTTGGGTGGATGATCGGGGATTTCCGTCCTTCGATCTGACCCTTCGCACGCTGACAATCTCCGCTTAATGCGTTTGGTTATGCTCTTTCCTTTGCTATCATTCCCCCTCATTAAGGATCGCTGATATTTCACTTTCACTCTTCAAGTAATAAATACAATATTTTGATGTCTATCTTAAATAATATAATTTACCGAGATAAAACATCCAATGTGGATTATGAATAAAATATTTTAACATGAGTTAATATAAAATGACTCAATACACATGCTATGTAATATTTATAACATTCAAAAATGTAATTTAAACAGAAAAAATAACGTCACATTGGCTTTTGCACTCTAAAATAAGTTTGCAACAAAAGAAATTTGATGCCTCTTTGCTCATGTTAGATCCATGCTTTACATGGATCTATAATAGTTAAACATTATTGTATAAGTGAAGTAGTGGAATTGACAACCAAGACAATCCTTAAATTACAAATAATCAACAAAATACAAACAATTTTAATATTTTGGAGAAGTCCAATACCTTTATGAAATCAATAAATTAAAATAATAATAATTATAATTTTTCTTATTTATAACATAATTTTTTTGAAATATCTTAATATTTATTTTAGATTAGTTATATTTTCTTATTTTTTTTAAAATAAAAATAAAATACTAAACAACAATATTATATATTATACTTCTAATTTTCTAAAACTTTGAAAATATACCATAATTTTTAATTTTACATTTTAAAATAAAAAAGAAATTATTATGTAAACCAAAAAAACGTCTCTGCCTCTCATTAAAAATAAATTTTCAATCATTGCGTCTCACATTCATATATTTTCCCTTTGTATCATTTAAATTCATATATTTCCCGTTTATGGTATTATCCATTTGTCATTCTGGGATATACTTTTGTTGTTGTAATTTTTTTTTAAAGATAAAAATAAAAATATATGTTTGTATATTGTATTTATTTAATTTGGATGGACAAATGAGATGCACATTACATAGGATATATGTTACACTTTCTTACCTGAATACTGTAAATTCATATATTTTCTCTTTTATGGTATTGTCCGTTTGTCCTTATGGGATATATTTTTGTTGTTGTAATTTTTTTTTGGTTTTAATTAAATATAAATAAATATAAATATATGTTTATGTTTATGTTTTTTTTTTTTAATTTGGATTATATGTTTTTTTTAAATTTGTATATTGTATTTATTTAATTTGGATAGAGAAATTAGATGCACATTACATAGGATATATGTTACATTTTCCTAATAGAATATTGTGAATGCATTTATTTTTCTTTAAGTGCATTAAAGGAAGTTTAAAATTAAAAAAAAAAAAAATAATAAAAGGAAATTAGGAAATTAATTTGAATTATATACATTTTAGTTTAATTTGTTAAGTTATTATGAAATTTGATTGTAGTGAGTCGTGTTATTTGTGTTCCTTAGCTTTGTTAGCATGGTTATTGAAATTTTACTATTTTATTGGTTCATACATCATTGTTAATTTATAAATTTTCACTTGCCAAATTTTATATTTTTAATCCTCTCACATAAATAAAAAAAACCATTTAAATTTTTTAATGGCTATAACATATGGAATGGAATACAATAAAGTCATACAATTGAAAAAAAATATTTATCTTGGAAACCCATATGCTAAAACTTATCATTTAATTAAGGGTTGTACCTTCTATTTCGTTATATAATGGTGAGTATATTGCATGTTACAATAATGTCCATGCTTATTTTGAAGCTACTCATACTAAAAATGCTCATATATATATATATATATATATATATATGTTAGTATCTATTCCAAGTGTTTCTCATACTATGGAAAAATTGGCAGCTAATGAAAAGGTGAACATTTCGCCCTCTTTTTGCTAAAATTTTGTTAACTAGAATTAGGGTTGCATTTATAGTTTTGAAATCCTCTTTTAATATACATAATGTTTTCAAAATCCCTAATGGATCCGCACATATTAATTGTCAATATTTAGATTACAGTGAATTTACATGGTTTCCATTTGGACACAAAGATAATATTTGGACAATTACCTTGTTGCGGACATCCCTTTTAGATAAATACTTTGTTTTAGGTGCATGATAGTTTGTAGGAAAGATTTAAAAGAAATCAACAGTTTTGATCCTTTATTAGGAAAACCTATGACAACTCTTATCCAACTTAATCATGAAATAACCTATACTTAAAATCAATTTTCAACAAAGTTAAAAAAAACCATTCTAAAGAGAAGACATGGCTATAATACTATTAAAATCATAAGGAATTGACAATATTCACCTAAAAAAACTTGTTCCAATCATGAATATTTAACCATGCTATATATCCTAAAAACATTTTATCTAGTATGCAAACATTTTGTCTATTATAAATAAACTCTAATTCAAAATATTTTTTCTAGTATTTTGCATGAATTTGGTAAAGTATGTAATGCAAATTTTTTTTGGGATATTCTTGAAATGAATTAAAACATGAAGTGGAGTGAGAAATATTAAGTTGATAAAGATGTTGTTGAAAATGGTGATTGTGTTGAAATTATCATATCTGAAATTGAGACTGAAACTAAAATCATTAATGAAAAAAATATGGATGTAGCCAACAATAAAGTAGTATGTGATAGTAGGGAAAATCCCTGTGATGATTTATTTAATGATGACTGTGTAACAACTTATCAACCACTATGTGAACCCTTGGTAACTTTAGTTAAAAATGATAATGAAATTTTTTCAAATGAAGTTTGGTTACAAATGATGAAAGAGAAAAATATTGTAGATAAATTGCTCAATGGAGCGATAACTGAGCAAGATGAAACCGAGTATAAATTTATTGTAATGAGAATTTGGGAGAGGAAGAAAAATATGAAGAAATGGAGGAAGCTCTCAAAATAAAAGATAATGAAAAGAACTCATATTATAATTATTTTGTGAACCTTATGAATGTTTTTCAGTGTGCAAATATTAGCAGCAACTAGGAAGAAAAAACAAATATTGAAGAAGAGCTAACAAAGTTTGAAGATGAATTACAGTTCATTAAAGCATGGCTTGAAACACCATATTTTGATGGATATCGCACAAAATTTGTACCAACACACAATATAAATGAAGAATCAATGAATGATGTAGATGGCATATAAATTGAAACAACAACAGATACATCTTAAGAAGCTCAGGGCATTCTGATGCATTGGAGCCTTGAATAAATGAGACATATTTATGAGCTAATGTGGAAACAATCCACTGAATAGGGCATAAATGAATATAATGACAAAGTGTGACAACCCTCTTATCAATATAATGAATAATTTGCAACCATTGAAGACAAATCCAGGAACCATGACTTGATGAAGTATTTCAAATGATGAGAAGAAGACCACAACCTAGTTGAAACATGTAGTTAAAGAAAATAAAAAAAGGAAGACACATCATCAATATTTAACAAGAATTGTCAAGATGCCATTGTTAAAGTCAAATTGTAAGCATGGTTGAGACTTAGACCAACATACATGTTTTTTATGTTATGCTTTGATATTGTAGGAAATCCATTTCTCCATTAATAAGGGGACTTGGAATAATGGAGAAATGTAGCCTATTCTAGATGATATTATTATTAGTTTTTTTTTATGTCTTGTTGAGATAATGGATCTTATTTAGTTGTAGATCGTATTTATGAGGAAGTTTTCCAAAATCCTCAGCATATTATTAATCATACAAATGTACGTGTTTTCTGGCTTATAAAATAAAGTTTTGGAGTGTTGGAAGTGTCCAGGTTGAGCCAACCTCACCTGAGAGTTGAACATCTATTCTTCATACTTTTACCTTTTTAAATTTTATTTTCCATGGCCTCCTATACTATTAACAAAAAAAAAGCAGTGATATTCTTCTCATAGTGCTCAGCTTCATGTCACCTTCACGTCCCAGCTAATCATCACAATCGTTGGAACGTTTTAGCTCCACGCAGGTTGACATCCCACACTCGAGTGCAAATATCCATAATAAATTTCTTTAAACCATGTCAACTGCAAAGTTCAATCCCATGAAATATAATTATATTCCCAAATCGTTGCCTGAAAATTGCTCCTACAACTGGTGGCTCACAGATACCATTAATGCTACCAAAGAGGTTAAGTTGGCTATAAGGTGGTTGTGAGATCCCTAGGATAGAAAATTAAGCACATTAGAAACCTTAGATGCAAATATTTTATATCCAATTACCCTCCATTCCTAAGAAATTTCATTTCAAATGGAACCAAGAAAAAAATGTTAATCTCCTAGATCTTGGGGAAATATTTATATTTAGATTCTAAGAGTCAATGAAATATAAATTTTCTGTCAATATATGATAATTCGATAACCCTTCTCTATATGCATCCCATGTAATAATTTACAGGGTAAGTTCCTTAGATCAAACACCAAAGGTTACCAATCACAAACAAATCACAAATCAGTACACCAGTATATCATATGGTTAAAACATTCCACGTGATATACATTCCTCAAAGAGGGCAACATTGCACGACTTGAGCCAATGCGGCCACTTCAGGCAATTTATTAATATAAAAATAAAATTTACATATGTTTCTCTCGTAAATGGTTACCGGAAAAATTACCCTCTATGCTCTTTAAATAGAGATCATGAACCAATCAGGTGTTAAGCAACGGATCAAGTGTTGGTAATACCGATGAGAGAGTGAACCGTCAGATCACTACATATCGCGACCGTCATATTATAAGTTACAAATGTAAATAGTAAAGAAACACACTTTACCTAAGGCTACACTAGACTAAGTTATACTTAACTATTTCCTATGTGTCGGAATATCCTAACATTCCCCCTTAAGAACAACTTGGGATAGGATTGAAGGATTTACAAAGGTGACAAAAAAGGAGACTATTTCCTATGTGTCGAAATATCCTAACATCCCTCCTTAAGAACAAATTGAGTTAATATTGAAGGATTTAAAAATGTGACACAATAGGAGAAGGAAGGAGGCATTAGAGCTTATCCCCCCTTAATGATAACTTTCCTAAACTCCAATCATGGATTGAAGTTTGGTAAACTTTGCTTCTGTGAGAGCCTTTGTAAAGATATCAACAACTTGATCATTGGTTGAACAATACTATACTTCAAGAACACAATCATGAATGAGCTTTCTGATGAAGTTTATATGAAGATCAATGTGTTTCATATATTGATTATGAACTAGATCTTTGCATAGCTGAATGGAGCTCTTATTATGACACCAAAGTGTATTTGGATGTTGCTGATGAAGACCAAATTCAGACAGGATCTGACGAAGCTACATGTCTTCCTTGCTGGCTTCCACTACACCACGATACTTTGCTTTTGCCGAAGAAAGATAGATGACACTTTGTTTCTTACAAGACCAAGTAATAGGTCATGAACCAAGAGTGAACACATATCTTGTAGTAGACTTTCGATCATAAGGGTCACCAACCCAATCAGAATTAGTGAAACCAATAAAAAATGGAGATGCTCCTGGACTGTAATGAATCCAAAACTCAAGTGTACCTCAAATATATCGAAGTATTATTTTAGCTACTTTCTAGCGACTTTCATTAGTTTGGTGCATAAACCGAGCAACAAGACCAACGAAAAAGGAAAGATCGGGATGGGTATGGGTTAGTACATAAGTTTACCAACAAGTTGACGGTATAAGGTAGCATCAAATTCAGGGGTAGTACAAGTGACTGAAAGCTTGACTCTAGACTGAAAGGGAGAAGGGGCTGAATTACAGTCTTCCATGTGAAAGTGACGTAGAAGATCACAGGCATACTTGGACTGAGAAAGGGTAATTCCTTCTTTGGATTGAAAGACTTGAAGACCAAGGAAATATTGAAAGTGTCCTAAGTCTATCATTTCAAACTTCTTTTTGAGGCTAGAATTCACATGGTTTATATGGTTGGGATCACTACCAGTAAGGATAAGATCGTCAACATAAAGAAAAACGATGATGAAGGACTTACCCAAATTCTTGGTGTAGATAGTGTTGTCAGAATGCCACCTAGAAAATCCATTATCTAAGATAAATCTATCCATTTTGGCATACCAAGCCCGAGGATCTTGTTTGACACCATATAGAGACTTCCTAAGGTGATAAACAAGGCTAGGGTCGTTTTGGATAAAACCAGGGGGTCGTTCCATGTATCTTTTTTCATAAAAATCTCCATGTAAGAAGGCAGATTTAACATCCATATGATGGAATTCCCATTTAAAGGAGGCAACAAGGGAAAGAATAAGACAAATAGAATTCATTTTGGCAACAAAGGAGAAGGTTTCAATATAGTCAATGCCCTCTACTTGGGAAAATCCTTTAGCAATAAGACGAGCTTTATGTCTATCCACTTTTCCATCTGGTCCATACTTTGTTTTGTAAAACCATTTTCATCTGACAAATTTTCTTCCCTTTGGAAGAGGAAAAAGATCCCAAGTATCGTTTGCTAATGAGGAACGTATTCTTCATTCATAGCTTCATCCAAATCTGGATGACCTGAAGCTTCTTCAAAGGTGTTTGGATCAGAATTTTCTAGAACTTGAGCCAATAAGGAAGAGGCTCTTTTGAACTGAGAACATGTACGAAGTCGATCTCTAGGGTCACCTGTAAGAGAACTTAATGCATCCCGAGTAGAGCGGACCCATCATGGAAGCTGTGGAGCTGAAGGAATATATTCAAGAGTTAGAGGAGGATTTCCATCCTTGCTATCATCATCTAAACTAGAAGGAATTATATAAAAAATAGAAGAGATAGAGAGAGGTGGCACATATGATGAATCAGGATCGCAGGCCAAAGGTGGCACACTCGCCGAACTAGGCTCGTAGGTCGATATATTTTCATCAAATTTTACATCTCCTCTAATGATTATATTTTTTGATTTTGGTTGAAGAAGTCTATATCCTTTGAAATCTTCAGAATATCTAACAAAAATTCATTTTTGACTCCTATGTTCTAAGGCTTTATGTTTTGCATCTGGAATATGGGTCCAAGCATCACTTCCAAAAACACGGAAGTGACTTACATCTGGTTTGATTGAGCTCCAGAATTTTTCTGGAGTTATATTTCATAAAACCTTAGTAGGAGTGTAATTTACTATGTGCTTTGCATAGTTAATTGCTTCTGCCCAAAAATTGAGACTAAGTCCTTTAGATTGAAGCATACAATTAGCCATTTCTTTTAAGGTGTGATTCTTCCTTTCAGCTAGACCATTTTGTTGTGGAGTATATGGAACAGTATGTTGCAATTGAATTCCATGCTCAGTGAAAAAGTTGATAAATTTTTTGTTAACTTATTCTCCTCCATTGTCTAATCTTAAGTTAAGAATATTATGTCCAGATTGTTTCTCAACAAAGGCCTTAAAGGCCAAGAACATGTTAAAAACTTCACTCTTGAGTTTTAAGAAGTATACCCAAGTGCGTCTGGAAAAATCATCAATGAAAGTTAAGATGTACTTGCAACCAGAGAAAGAAACAACAGGAAGTGGACCACATAAATCACGATGCACAAGCTAGAAAGGGGCTGAAGTGTGCCAAGAGGCACATTTGTCACAACTATCCAGATGATGTTTTCCTAGTACACATCTGGAGCAAACACCATCTCGGCAAGACACCATAGGAAGACATGTCACCATATTTTCTTTACATAGAGTTTGAAGAGAGCGATAATTTAAGTGACCAAATTGCTCATGCCAAAGTTTTCTCACTTCATTAATATGAGCAACAAAAATGGAGGGAAGACATGATGGCCCAAATTTTTCAAACTTATATAACCTTTTGGAATCATCAGCAATGGCAGTAGCTAAAATATGTCTAGGATCTTTGAGGTCCTTGATTACAACATCATGAGGTGAGAATTCTATTATTTTCCCTTCACCTGAATGAGTTATTTGATAAACAGATAGAAGGTTGCATGACAAGGTAGGAACATATAGTACATCATTAAACTGACCATTATCTAGATGAATGGTTCCAGATCCTACAACACTTAGAGATCTATCATCAACACAATACATATGTTTGGTGTTACAATCATTTAAAGAAGAAAACATGGCTTTATTTTTGGCCATGTGATAAGAAGCTCCATAATCATTGAGCCACACATGAGAATGAGAAAGAGAAGATAGATTTAATGCATAACCAGATGCTTGACAACCACAAGCAGAAAGTTCCATTCCCAAAGATGAAGTTGAAGAGTTCTCCAAATTGATGTGGTGCTTCTTCGTTGCTTATTCCAAGGATTCCATATTGTTAAAACATTTGGAATCTACAAGGACATCATGATTACAAATGTTGCAATGTATATCTATTTTCTTCCCTTTTTTTATTTTCCTTATCAGTTTGGTAAGTTGTTTTTTTAGTTTGCGGTTGAAATTTCTTAAGACCCTTATTTGGTTTAGGCCCATTCTTTTTAGGATATTGCTTCTTGGGATTCTTTTGATATAGTTGTTGTTGGGATTCTCAGGCTTTCTTAGAATATTTTCCAGTATTGATAATACCAAGGTGTAAGAGTTTTTCTTGTTCTCTTATCAAATAATCGCAAAAGGCATCAAAAGAGGGGAACTTGTAGGCTGTTCCTTGAGAAATGAGGGCTTATATAGTGGAATAGAATGTGGAAACAAATAAAAAGTATGCAGGTCCAAGCTTAGCAAGAATGGAATAGATAAGGTTACCATCTTCCTTTTTGATCTTACAACCTTTTAAAAGAAGTCTAAGGGTCTTGAATTTGGACAAAAAATATTCAATAGGGGAGAAATTATTGGGGTCTAAAGTAAGCAACTCTTTTTCAAGCTGGTGGGCCCTCATTTCATTTTGAATGCCGAAAACAATATTTATGTTTTTCATAGCTGCATCAGGGGTGTCAATTTCTTGGATATGAAATTGAATATCTTGAGCCATGAACATTCCTATCAACCCTCGTGCTTGATCTTGTTTATTTTCCCATTTAGTGGCTTTATCTCCATCAGTAGGTTAAGTTTCTTGTCCTAAGGCTATTATGTAAATCCCTTCACTTCTAAGTAAGTCTACCATGTAGGATAGCCATTGGAAATAATTGATGTTGTTAAGAATAACTCTTCATGCACTTTCCAATTTTTTTTTTAAATGAAGCTGAAAAAGGCTGAAACTAACTACTCCAATGGAAAGATCTCTAAAAATTAGACTGGTTAAAAAAAAGGGCTCGAAAAATGGCTTCCAGATGAAGAAGTTATGCCTTTTTGAAAAAAATGTGTTGTAGATGCTGAATAGTTACGTGAAAGGTTAAAAGCTAATAATGAAGTTCTACTTTAAAAAAAATTCCCGCCTTTCAAACTTAATACAATAAGCTCACTTAAAAAAAAAACTACTTTATGTGACCCACTTATATAAATAAGTGAGAGTCACTTTTACAATGTTACTTTTACATGTGCTTTTGAAATAAAACCTTCTTTTTAGAACCGGCAACTTGCCAAAGGGCTTTATAAGAAAAAGTAACTTAACAATTTTTTTTTTACAAAAAGAAGCTTGAGAGAGAGACTTGAACCCAAGAAATCTATTCTCAGAAACTAACTTTACACCAAGTGAGCTAGTAAAAGGATTCTGTAATTGTTTGAAAGGAGGAAGGGTGTTTTTTTCGATGTCAATGTCGATGTGCAGACTTTTTCCTACAAATAAACACAAAAATCCATGTACAAAAATAAAAATAAAAATTGCAAGCCTTACAACAGAATGTTGGATTTTTGGTTAGCCTTACCAGCAACTATCATTTTTTCTGTTATTTCTTATTTCCCAAGATCGCACAAAGACGCGGGGAACTTAGCATATGTAGCAAAAAAAAATATCGTCTTCTTGTTTATGACTTGCCGAGATAGCACACATTGCAGAGCAAAGAGCATACACTTAGAAGAGGGTATAGATATGGCAAATAAAAAAAACTATGAACCGAAATAAACAGAACGATTAATAAATATAACTGCAAAAATGATACTTTATAGGTCTCAAGATCTAAAATGACATAACTTGGGCAATCAGAAACCTTTTCGCATGAAAATAAAGGGGTTCCTCACTGTAACAGATGCTCCAGACACAACACTATAGTTCTCCCAGCCCAAAAGTGGTTAGAAATAGTAGATCTAGGAAATGATAGTAGCATGCAGTCAAACCATTTTCGGATTTGGATCAACAACGGATGCGGCCCTCAAAATGGCTCTGATACCATGTAGGAATATACAGTGTAATTTCCTTAGATAAAACACCAAAGGTCACTGCTAAAAAACAAATAAAAAATCAGAACACCAGTATATCACGTGGTTAAAACCCTCGAAGAGGGAAACAATCCACTGCCTAAGCCAACGCGGCCACTTCAAGAAATTTATTAATATAAAAAGAAAAATTACATATGTTTCTCTCATAAACAGTTACCGTACAAATGACCCCCCATTCTCTTTAAATAGAGATCATGGACTAATCAGGTGTTAATCCACGGATCAAGTGTCGGTAATACCGAGGAGAGAGTGAACCATTGGATCACTACATATCGTGGCCATAATATTATAAGTTACAAATGTACACAGTAAAGAAACACACTTTACCTAACTCTACACTAGACCAAGTTATACTTAACTATTTCCTATGTGTCGAAATATCCTAACATCCCCGCTTAAGAATAAGTTGGGATATGATTGAAGGATTTACAAAGGTGACACAAAAGGAGGCTATTTCCTTTGTGTCGAAAAATCCTAACATACCATAAAACGACTTTATCTCAGAGCCTTCCCATTAACACTTGTTAGCGACCTTCTAAATTTGTTCTTGATGTTGGAAATAAAAATTCATGCCCATACGTCGGTGACATTAACAATGATTACATCCGTTGAATCAATGCCATCAAGGAATGCCCCATGAGATCAAATGATTATGAATAAAACTGATAGAAGTAACATTCAAAACAATCTCTGTATATTACACCAAACGATAGACATGACTTCTTTCCACGCTCATTATGTACAATGGATAAACAAAACACATATAAACCATCCTACCAACAAACTGCATTAACAAACTACACTCTCCCCATGCCTCTGAGATCTCCTATAAGGGAGTTACCCACGTAGGCTCTGATACCAAAATAAAATTAAGAAAGGCCAAAGTACGAAGAATAGACGTGCAACTCTCATGTGAGGTTGGATTAACCTGGACACTGCAAACACTCCAAAATTTTATTCTATAAGCTAAAAGACATGCACATTTATATGATTAAGAATATGCTGATGAGTTTGAACAATTTCCTCATAAAAAGGATCTAGAACTTAATAAGACCCATAATCTCAACAAGACACAACAAACAACTAATAATAGTATCATCTAGAATAATTTACATTTCTCCATTATTCCATGTTTTCTCATACTATGAAAAAATTGGCAGCTAGTGAAAAAGTGAACCTTTCCCCCTCTTTTTGCTAAATTTTTGTTAACTAGAATTAGGGTTAAATTTATAGTTTTGAAATCATCTTGTAATATCCATAATATTTTCAAAACCCTAATAGATCCGCAAATATTAGTAATTTTCAATATTTATATTATTGTGAGTTGACATGGTTTCCATTTGGACACAATGAGAATATTCGGACAATTACATTGTCCATGCCATCCATTTTCGATAAAGACTTTGTTTTAGGTGCATGATAATTTTTAGGAAAGATTTTAAAGAAACCAACATTTTTTATCCTTTTTAAGGAAAAATTATAACCACCCTTATCCAACTTAATGATGAAAAAACCTATAATTTAAATAAAAAAACCCAGTCTAATGAGAAGACATGGTTATAATATGATTAAAATCATGGAATCCACAATATCCACTTAAAAAACATGTTCCTTTCATGAAGATTTAACCATGGTATAGTTCCTAAAATATTTTTTATGAACCATAGTTAAGGGTTCGGAAAATTGGCCCCTTTAATCAGTGATGTGACTAATCCAGAAAAATTATCCTAACTTCAATATGAATCACAAAAATATGAGTTATGACATTTTTGAGTTTTATGCGTGTTGAACATCCTAGATTAGCTATTTTATAACAAAAATGAAACACCAATGCATTTACGTTAATGGTTTTGCAAATATGATCAAACCACATGGGATTAGGCATGTAAACTGTGACATTCATGACTCATGGCCCATATCACTTAGAAGGTTAATCTTGTTAGGATATTATGTTCCATGGGATGCTGATTTTCACACTTCCTGATTTGTATTAGAGTTTATATTTTATATAATATCTACAAAAATAGAAATGAAGGTATTTTCACAAGCACATAACACATCGCAAGATTTATTATAAGGAAGGTTTTGTAATTTGTGCTTCCGTAGATACATGTTCAGACGCATAAAATGGAGGTTACCGAATTGCGTTGATGGATTATGTTATCATCCATAACCTTTTAGTTTGTTAAACATGTCAAGTTTATATGTAGATTGTTTAGGGGTCTAATAAAAATCATGAAAAGATAATTTTTATGATATGGCGTGAATTTTTAGGTTACCTTAAGGTGTTAGGGGATGTATTTAAGTCATGTCAAAGGAACAAAATTAGATTGGATACTCAAATCAATCAAAATTGTGAAATCTGGCCACCTGTAAGAGTTTTCCTAATTTCGCAGTGCATTTAGTGCAAATTTAATAGATTTCACTGCGAAATCACCTAATAATTCTGCAATGAATCTCACACATGTTAAACTGAATTCGCTATGGATTTCTGTTTTCCTGCAACGGTCTCTACAAATTGATGAGTTGTCAAATTTTGAGTGGTTTGAGGTCATGCTAGTCAGGCTAGGGTCACCATTAAAAGATTTGAACATGTTTAGTGATCAAATACAATCCTTTTACGAATTTCATCTCATTCTCTTTCCTAATTTAGGTTTCATTCCCTACCCTTTTTCTTCCATAGTCGAAGAAGTTACTCAAACAGCTCGTTGTGTTTGTTTTTCTTTTAGATTCTAGGTGTTGTCATACCAGCATTATAATCCCATAGCAGCTTGATGTCATCGAGTCTTGACTGAGCAGGTGTGATTTTCTAAAAGAGGCTAGCACTGCAAACAAAGAAGATGGCTACGTAGAGGAAGACAAATAAAGGAGGCCTGCCATTTAGATATTAGCCTTTAAATCCAAAATTAATCATGGAAGATCCTAGTTTCATGGAGGCTTTCACAAAAGCAGGGTGCATGAAGTTTTTCCAAAGACTACAGGGTCATCATATAAAAGTGTCACAGGATTTTGCACTGAATTTTAAGGGAACTTCTACAGAGGTTGGTATCCTCCATTTTCCAGTTTCACCTGATAGCATTTCTCAAGCAACATGAATCCCCAAGACACGAGTAGAGTGGTTTAAAGCCAGAAAGTTCAATTTACAAATTTGTGCCGATTTTCTGAAACCTGAGCATGTAGGGATAAATATGACTGCAGGGATTCCTAGAACTTTTCTCAAAGACAACTATTCTAAACTACTGATGGTGATACATAAGTACTTTACCTACGAGGGTAGGTTTCATACAATCTACCTATATCATTTCAAGCTGCTGCTTCATTTCATAGGTAAATAGATAATGGATATCCCTTTCTATATTTTTAGAATTCTTGGAAAAATGTCAAATAAGGTGTAGGGTAGGCCTGAAATAAGTGAAACTTATATTTTTTACCATGGATTAATCAAATTTCTAGTGTTGGAAGAACTGAACAAACTGCACAGAGATTGGGAAACCTTTTTGTTTATGAGTGGCTATGAAATAGATGCTCCAACTCCAAAGAAAACTCCTAAGGCCAATACCGTTACTCCTAGACAAAAGATGGATACCATTGCAGAGACAGAAGGTGATAATCAAGAAGGTTTTCAACCTCCAGCTGAACCCATGGAGATAGAGACTAAACTCATTTAAGAGGCAACACCTCAGCCATCATCTAGCAAACATGTTATAGAGTTTGCTACAATTGACAAGTCCAAACCTTTTGCAAAAGGGCCTAAGAGAAGCACAAGGACTCCACTAGAGGTAAAGGTAGGCTTGAAGACATTTTACAAGCAATAGACATTGCAGCGACTCCTGTAGTGAAACCGGTAGAGGTAAAAGGATCTAAAACTAAAAAGAAGGGTCTCACTACCAAGACGTTAGATTTCTCTACTAAAGATTTAGGTTTTCTGTTTAAACCTAGAAAAACTCTCACCAGATCATAGAGATTTTAGGTTCTTAAAGATGAAAACAAGAAGAGAAGAAAGATAAAGGAAAAAAGCCACTCTTGGAAGAAATCATAGATTTTTCACTGACCGAGACAACATTACTAAGGGAAAGAAAGGTAAATCCAAAAGGAAGGTTCAAAAGAAGTATGAGGTAGATTTAATGAAATAATAGCTCAAAGATGAAGAAGACATTATCAAATAGAGGAAAGGTAAAGAAAAGGTCATGGAGAAAATTGAATAGGAGCTTCTTAAAGAACAATTAAGGGAGGCCATATAAGAGTTGATTGAAGCAAAGATGGAGCTGGAGAAATACAAACAAGATAGACAGTTTATAGATGAGATGGAAAAGAGAGTAACTGATCAGGTCTCCTTTTTTGAAGAAGCCTTCGCAAGGCCAAGAAATTCCTGAAAAGAACCCAACCTTTATGCATCATGATGAAACACACAAGGAAAAATAACTTATGGTTGTAGGCAGAAAGGAATAATCTTAAGAGAAAAGTCAAATATTTGAAGGAACAAACGGAATTGATGAAGGTTGAATTAGAGAAGAAGGGTTTGAAAATGAAGGTTGTAGAGGAACCTATTAGAGTTACTCGTGAAGAACCTACTGCTAAATGAAGAGGTAAAAATGAGAAACATATATTTTTTGTCTTATTTCATCATATCTCACCTTCAATTACACTCATGGACATTTTCTAGGCCGAAAATCCAAATTCTGTGAACTCTGTGGGAAATTAGGCAATTTCGCAGTGTGTCCCCGGCTTTATAATCCTGGAAATCGAACCAAACTTTACCTTCCCAAAAACTTAAATCCACCTCGGCTCCAGAAAAGCAGATCACAACAAAAATTGAGTTGGTCCACACATTTTCCCACTACCATCACCTACTTATTGTCCTACAAAATTCTGCCATTCCCTGCTCACAGGAGCTCATGATGATGAGAATTATGTATTGGCAGAGTAGCAGAACTAACCCAAAATCAACATGGGGGAAAGCCCGCTTGCCAATCAAATGGATGTTCCTAATGGCATTGGCATTGGGATGTCTCATAATTTTCTTGATATTGTTATCCTTTCAAAGTGTCACCATCATTATGGAGGCCCAACACCTCAAATCGGATCTGGAATTGCTCGATCGTCTGCTACAAAGAAAAGTAAATGTTGTTAAGGTGGAAAAATATGGCAGTGAATGTGCAGGAGATAATGAAGAGAAATCAGATCTGCTAGATTATTAAGATGAAGCCAAAATTTTGAGTATTGTAGAAGCTGTTGCATCGAAAATGGAGAAGAGGACACAGTCAGCAACATCCAGGCTGTTGCTGAATTGGGTTGGGTAAGCACTCGAGCAGCCTCTGGCCTTCATGATATTAACTGGGGAAACATCTTCTCCATGAAAAACTCCTCTTGGCTCCAACATCATGATGAAGACATACAAAATCAAAGTGGATTACTGTAATATCCACGGTTGCAAGGTCTGGTATGCACTTGAGTGTTGGAATTTATGATCATTCCTGAAAAAAAATGAGGAAAACAAAATGGCTCTTCTAACACAGAGATAGCAACAGAGAGATTTGGACAGAGATGGAGCAAAACACAATTTCATTAACATAAAACTGGACTTGTTACAAAATGAAATTCTTCCTCAGAACTATGTTGTTCTGGATTCACAAAAAAATTGCTCCTGGCTACTACACATGCAGTGCTCTTGCTCTCTCTCTTCAGGCATACACACAGTCACTCACTACTCTCACAACGTTACATTAAAATGCTTATATATATTGTAAACATTCATGCTTACAATATATATTATAAAAAATATAACCTAAGTTTTAAATAAAAATAAAACTTGTATCGTGACATATACAATTAAAACATTAAAAAAATTCAACCAAAGGTTGTAAACCTTATAAAAAATACATCCTGACATATAAAAATTACAACACAAAACACTTCAAAAAAATGCGATGGCTTTTCGCAATTTCTAAAATGGCGAGCCATGTGACGTCATCCCCAAACCTTGCGAAATGAACGAGGAGCGATTTTGTGAAGGGCTATCGCATCGATAAGCCTCGCCGATCACTAGGCATCAAACCGTGTGACGCCCGCACCATCGGGTTGTGAGGCGATGCGTTGGCGATGGTGGGTCATCCTTTATCTGATCATTTTGGAGCTCTAGTGACATATGCACAAAATTGTGTGATATGCCTCCATTGGTCGATGCAAAAGCTGACGCTAAAGGTGGTGGAGGATTTACCATCGCGTGGGTAATGGAGGGTGATTACACAAGCCTCGTGGCTTGTGATAAATGTTGATTGCTGCTGAGATG
This sequence comes from Pinus albicaulis, assembly GCA_034641835.2. NCBI lineage: Eukaryota > Viridiplantae > Streptophyta > Pinopsida > Pinales > Pinaceae > Pinus > Pinus albicaulis. Next base: position 20,911,303 of record CM076572.1, on the reverse strand, counting down.
ACGACGTGGAATGGTGGGCTCCACAGATGTGACGTGGGGAATTCCAAATTTAAATAAAATGGCAAGGGGTTTAATATGGTTGGTGTATGGTGTTTAAAGGCGGTAGGTGTCGGTTTAAATCGAGAGGTAACATGGTTTAGACCACAAAACATTTTAATGCGTAAAAGGGCTACCACCATATAAGAAGAAACTTGGTTCTCAGAGGGTTTTAAACACATAATTCATTGCACAAGGAGTGCAAGAACAAAATCAGAATTGTTGCTCCCGCTCGAACAATGGCACAAATTCACATCAAAATTTAATTTTCGTCCTCCTTGCCACATATTGGCAGTTGGGGTTATATCCAACACTCCCCCTTAATCACAACTGTTGTTCTCATACATTCCCAAACACTTCCTAAGAAAATTAAAAATTTTCTGCCCCAATGGTTTTGTTAAAATATCAGTAAACTGCTCTTCTATTCTACAATGCTTTAGAAAAATTTCTCCAGTGCTCACTAACTCTTTGATGTAGTGATACTTTGCATCAATGTGTTTTGTCCTCTTATGAAACACTGAATTCTTGGATAAAGCTATTGCTGAGCTATTATCACAATAAACTGTTGTGCTTTTTACCTGTTCATGACACAAACTTCTTAACATTCTCCTCATCCATACTGCTTGACATGCTGTTGCTGTAGCTGCCACATACTGTGCCCTCTACTGTAGATAAAGCCACAATTGGTTGTTTCTTAGAAGCCCATGAAATGGCTCCTGAACCCATATGGAAAACATATCCAAAGGTGATTTTCTTGTCATCTATACTTCCAGCCCAATCACTGTCAGTATATCCAATCAATTCAAAATTTTCGGAAGTGGTGTATAAAATTCCATACCTCTTTGTTCCTTTCACATACCTCAGAATTCTTTTCGCTGCTTGCTAATGTGCCTCCTTTGGCCTTTCCATAAATCTAGAAATTAGACTCACAACATGCATAATATCAGGCCTAGTTGTAGTCAAATACATAAGGCTGCCAACTATGCTTTTATACAAACTTGGATCAAAATCTTTGTTGCTATATTCTTTGCTTAATTTTAATCCCATCACTGTAGGAGTAATTGCTGCCTTGCAATCCTGCATATTAAATCTTTCCAAAACTTCTTTTACCTATTTTTCTTGAGAAATAAAAAATTTATTTTAATTTTTCTCTAATTCTATTCCTAAGAAGTATCTCTGCAATCACATATCATTCATCTCAAATTCATCCTTCATGACTATTTTCAAATTATAAATGAGGTAAGCATCATTACCTGTGAATATAACATCATCAACATACAAAACAAAAATGAGCATCTTACCATATTTTTCTTTGATGTATAATGTGGGTTCTCTTTCACATTTCTCAAACCCATTTTCTAGTAGATAGGCATCTATCCTACTGTACCATGCTCTTGGTGCTTATTTCAACCAATACAGAGCTTTCTTCAATTTGCATACCTTGTGCTCTTGGCCTGATTTCTCATAGCCCAGAGGTTGTTCAACATAAACCTCTTCTATAAATACCCCATTCAGGAATGATGATTTCAGATCCATTTGGTAAATTTTCCACTTGTGTCGTGATGCTATGGACATCACTGCTCTTACTATTTCCATTCTTGCAACTGGTGCAAAATTTTCCTCATAGTCTCTTCCTTGTTGCTCCTTGTAGCCTTTGGCAACAAGTTTGGCCTTGTGCCTTTCAATCTTACCTTCAACATTGCTTTTGGTTTTATAAACCCATTTCACTCCAATTATTTATTTGCCTTTTGGGAGATCAAATAATTCACATGTCTTATTTTTCTCTATTGCATTTATCTCTTCATCCATAGCATCTATCCATTTCTTATCTTTTACTGCTTCTTCAAAATGAATAGGGTCTTCTACGTGAAAATACAATGCCAACCCCAACAGATTCAGCGGCACATGGTTTAGGTATCCTATTGTTCTATGCCTTATGAAAGCCAACCCTTCTATTACCTCGTTCATGTGGATGGACTCGGATGCCTTTTTTACAGATACCAATTTTTCCATCCCCCTTGACACGTACAATGGCTGGAACAAGAATTTGGTTGTCTCCGGCTTCTGGGAAAAGGTATGATACCCATACTCGCTCAATTATCATTTGGTATCCCACAATTGTATTGAATTAGGTTTTTCTAAATTGTTCAACCCTTTCAAAAAAATTATTTTAAAGACTGAAGTTTATCTTTTTTAAAAGACTAAATTAGTTTAAATTTTTATAAAAAAATGGAAATTGGGAAGTGTTTTTTAAATATAAAATAATTTTATACTATAAAAATAGAATTAGAGTGAATTATTAAAAAATAGAAATTAAAGAATTAATATATATATATATATATATATATATATATATATAATCATAATCCACTATTAACTACTAAAATTTTCCCAACTTGAAACAACACAGAAGTTGGTCGATTTTTTCTGTATTCACTGTGTTAGGGATCCTTACAGAGGTTGTGTAACACAGTTGGCCTTTCTTGATACAATTAAACAAATCCGATTGCTTCCAAAATGATAGAGATTTACAACGTAGTGTAGGTTGGAAAATTCCCATCTTAGAATGTTAGGTTGCATATATAGTGTGACAGATGCATTTACTGTTAACTAGTTAAATGAATTTTATTATTGTTTAATGGAAAAAAAAACACTGAGACAATTAATATTTTGCTGGAAAAGTTATTTTTTATTTTTCTTTGAATAATAAGATTATTTATGGAAAGTAAAAGTAAAAGGATGATGGTAATTTTTTTCCAAGAACTGAAAGGTGGTTGGACAGTTTGAACAGTTACCTGCTCCTCTGTGGATATGAGACTGTTGGAGCAGGGTCCCCTACAGTTGCAAATTTTGTATGATTTTGTATATTTTTTGTATTATTTAGTCTAACAAAGCCTCTAATGCATTGTAATGGGTCAAGGGTAGACCAGGAGTCTGCAAACCACAGATTACGGACCATTAGAAGCGTAGGCTAAATCGATATAAATAGAAGAACATTTTGAGTCTTAAGGTAGAAAAGATTAAGGCCTGATGCTAAGTGTGAATTGTTAGATCTGTTGGGGGGTCGTTTGGGTAAGGACTCCTACTGGCTATGTGCATGGAGATCCTCATTCCTGTTGTGTGTGGACCTTGTTGGCTATGTGCGTAGGCTGTTTCAGATTGTATTGGGTTTTGGATACTAATATATGTGAATATGGTTAAGGTCTTTCTATGTCATCTGATATGATATTTTACTGTTGATGCGATCTGTTGGATCTGTTGCAAATACTGTTTTGTTTTCTACTTATGCTGCGAATTTGTCTATGTTATGATTTGATGATGCATTATAATACTGTATGTTGATCACTGTTGATACGCAGGTGGATGCGAAGTTATTAGTTAGAATTGTGCACGATATTAGATCCGTATATTGTGATTATACTGTTAACAACCCCACGAATAGATCTGTTTGGTGTGAACTTGATAGGTTGTGAACTCAGAACTATTTGACTTAACTACTCTCTCTCAGGGTGCAGAAACCTGGTTCCAGCACCCTCCCATACTGCTTCGGGTGAGACTTTGGTCTGCGTAAGCAGGTCACTGCCAAAATGGGCCAGTAGTATAGGGCTTTATTGGAAAACCTTAACCTCCGAACCTGGGTCAGGACCCATCGAGCCAACAAATGGTTCTGTTTATGGGACCGAGAGCATTTTGAGAAAGAAATCAGGTAATGCCAAGAAAACATTGGAGACCTTGGAAGAAAGAAATCGAAGAATGATTTGAAAAGAAAGTTCAGGAATTCGTGGTAAAATTAGGGGAATTTTGAGGTCTAAAATGGGCCTCCTAAGAAAATGTACAATCAAAATTCACTTTATGAGAACCAATCAAATTTTAGGGGATGACATCATCCCTAATGGTTGAGATGGCATTGCTTGAGTTAAAGTTACTTACTTGTCACATTTTCAATGGTAGATACAAACTCATGGTTAACCATGGTAGTGCTCTAAGTACTTTTAAATTCAAAGTAAAGTACTCATAATAAATGTCATTTCACACTTTTTGAATAAAAATATATTATTGTCATTTCATATTTCTTGAAAGAAACAATGCATATCCCTATACATTTATTATATTATATTATATTATTTTTATATAATATATTAATTACATGTTATTATACAATTTAAATAATATAAATTTTAATTAATAACATATAATATAATTAAAAATTTATAAATTTATATTTATATTTTATTTTAAGCTATTTAAGTACAAAGGACAAATGCATTAGTTGTTCAATGATAATGACTTTTTCTTGAAAAGCTCATTCTTATTTATAGTCACATCAATACAATTTTTTTTTTTAATTTTTTTTTGGTACAACTCTTTAATTAAATTTAACTATGGTTACATTGATTGTGGTGCGAAAAGTGAATTGAAAATTCATAAATATTATTTTATTGGTTTAGCTATTATTTTATTATTTCCTTAGGGGGACCATTTTAGACCTCAAAATTCCCCTAATGAAGAGAATCACAGTACGAAGTTGACCACAAAGAAGTGGAAGAATAAGTACATTTTCACGGAGATCTATGAAATTTTTGCGCCGTAACAATTGTGACCGAGCTCCGGGAGTGGCTAGCAAGGCTCGTGGAATTCCGAACGTGTTGGAAGGAGGAACGTATCTGGGTGGACCCCCGAGTTGATCCGGCGGTTAGAAAGAAGGTATTCAATACCATCACGTACGGTAGATCAGGTAGACGATTAATGGGAGGATTTGTAACAGAATTTTCAATTGATCAGTTCATGTCCTATTTGGAGGTAGAGCAGAGGTTATTAAAGGGGTTATGGGGTAAGTTTATGAAAACTTTGCCATTACTTATTAAGATCTTATTGTGCAAAAATAACATTTTGTGCAGTCATACAAAGTGAATGAGCTCCGATTAGAGTGAGGATACAACATGGAGTGGTAAATACTACAGAACTAATAAAGAAGGAGATAGATCTGTCTACAGTCTAGTAAGAAATTTGGCTGGGCATAGCCCTCTGTCCACACCATCTTCAAACCAGCATAGGGGTAAGAATTCACCCGTACCTCCAACTCCATCAGAATATGATATGGCCTTGCACATGAAGCTACCTACCTTCAAAGGCATAGGGGATGAAGAAATAGATCGATTTTGGTTTGTCGCAGGATCGGTATGGACTGCGCAGAACGTGGCCAACGATGCTGTGAAAAGGGTGTAGCTATCCCTTGCCTTTGAAGGAAGAGCCTTGGACTAGTATATGGGATACATAGCTCAGCATGCGAAGGTGACCATTGAAGAGATTAAGAATGCCTTGAAACAACAGTTCAAGAAGCCTACGTCCTACTCTCAGATAGTGAACGATCTGAAAGATTTCAAGCAGGGACCATCCGAGTCTATCTGGGAAGCTGACCAACGGTTAAAGAGGGTAATCAGAGAAGGAGGATTTCTATATGATGACATGCAACACACAGAGTGGTTAATTGCTATGTTGCTGCCCCACCTGTGCGTGCCAATGGGTCATCAAGCCATTGAACCGCAGGACAAGGCCTTGGAGATTGCTATGAAGCTGGAAGCTGCGCCAAGAGATGATACCCAGTTAGGAGTACAAAAAATACAAGGACAGGTAGAGGCAATGCACATGGAGATCTAGAATCTGCAGAAGGAGTGAGGAACAGAGGCTAGCCCTGAAAAATGGTGCATATGATGCAAGGTGAATGGCCACACCAAGGATAACTGTCCTCTGCTAGCAGACTACATGCAGGTCAGGGGACCCAACCCGTTGTGTCCTAGGGATGCTACGGGACCAAGTGGGCTAGTGTTGTGGTGTGATGATTGTCGCGTTGCTGGGCTGCATGATACCAACCACTACCCCTGCCTTGCCACATATATCCCAGAAGTGAAGCAACAATGGTGCAAGTTTTGTAGATCTGTTTGAAATGATGAACAAAACTTTCGGACCTATGATCGGATGATAGACCGAGGAAACCTATATAGGGTACAATCAGACCCTTCTTCCTCAAGATCCCCCTTAGGCATAGGTGGCTCCCTGGCTAGGAGCAGGGGAGGGGGCCGGGGTGGAAGTGAAAGTAGGGGAAGAGGACAAATAATTTGCTATAACTACGGAGAGGCAGGCCACTTGGCGAGAGACTGCCCAAACCCTGCAAGACAGTCCTGCAGATATTGTAGACAACTCGACCATGTGATCAAATACTGTCCGATTCTGATCACAAAGATGCAGAAAAGCAGCACACACCTACGTAGAATGTGAAAAGGGTTAAGGAAGAACCTCGAGACGAAGGACCAAGCGTTAATGTCATAACACACAGCGGAATGGCTACTGGGGGTGGAAGAGAAAGCTACGGATGAGCCTCTGATCCAGAAAGAAATCATCAAACCAGAGGGTTCAGAATTACAGAAGGAAAAGGAAACCTTTGTTGCAGCATGAAAAGACTTTGCTACGGTTGAGGCATCTACTTATCAGAACCCCACAGACATCAAAGCAGAAGACAAGGTCCGATAATTTTTACAGGCATGTATGAAGCTGCAGCGCAACTAGAGGGCCATCGAAAACCTCCAAGCACTAATAGACAACTGTGTAGAAAGAACTAATTTACCCCTGGAATTTAAGGATGTGCACAAACTATACAAACATAAGAAACACACTGGTAGGGAAATGTGGCTTACAACACAAATCGGTGATTATGAAATGGACTTGGTTATTTTGGACTAGGGATCAGATGTGAACGTATTGCCCAAGAAAACCTGGCAGCGAATGGGGGAACCTAAGTTGGAATGATCCACTATCCAGCTGCGCATGGCCAACCAGCAGAAGATCATACCGTCGAGAAGGCTGTAAAAAAACGTGGTGGATATCGTAGGAGTTAAGGTCTAGGCTGATTTTGAGGTCATTCAGATTGTAGAAGATGTGGAACCCTATACTGCACTTGTAGGATTGGACTGGGCCATAGATATGGGTGGTATTATCAATTTGAAGAAGAGAAGCATGGTGTTTGAAAATGAAGGTACACGAGTAATAGTACCATTAAACCCGACATAGGGAGAACCGTATACGGAGCCAGTGCGCGAAGAAGAGGATGTGGATCACAGCTATAAGTTAACTACGCGGGTCAAATATTGGATCAATCCCACGACCGATGGAGTACTTTGCTGGGAAAAGGATAGCGAATGTTTCTCTGACTTCGACGGAGAAATGGAAATTTGGAAAAACTGGTTACATGATGTCTCTCTTTATTTGCGATGTCGCGTATCCATTAAGAGAATTCACCGTGCATAGTCCTCCAACTAGAAGATTACCCTACTTTGATGGTTCTGGTAGTATTAAGGAGTTTTTGTGAGCATTTGAAGTTGAGTTTCCAAGAGAGCGAAGGTTGTGGGCCCTTAATCTAGCAATGCGTGCAACACTTGCGAGGTGGTGGGACATGCATAAGGGGGAGTTCCAGGATTGGGAGGAGTGTCGGGATATGATGATCTTGCGATTCAAACCTCCGGCCCACTTGCGCATAAAAACATTCCTTGGCCCTGGGACCCACGTGAACGTTTGTTCGCTTGGATGGAAAAATGGTGTGACCGGACTACAAAAGAATGGGTTCACATGTTTATTCATGCCTTGGGACCAATTCCCAACACATGGTACTGGGATGTGGAGCTACATCAATGCACCCACCACTGGGAAACATTAAAGGATGAATTTGTAGGGACTTTTGGGCTAACAGGGGGAACAGAGGTGCTTGACGAAGCTCTGTGGGATATAGATACCTTCATATTTGATGAATCACATCCCTACGTAGCACTTGGAGTACTGACATGGGAGACACGGATGCAGGATATTGTCAACTGCCGTAATATAACCATAGAAGAGTGCGATGGGGATCCGCGCAATGTCTCTAACCCAGAGTCAGAGGGAGAGCGCGCAGTTGCAGGACCTCCACTACACATTGTGGATGTTACGAAGCCTCTGAAGCTGCGAGAAGTCAACATTGGCACGGAAGAGCAGCCTAAGTTGGCTAAAATTGGAGACTACTAGGATGATGATATAACAGGTAAAGTTTCATAATTTCTCATAGAATATCAAGACTTATTCCCGACGAAGTTTTCGGAGCTCATGGGGATCACAGAGGACCTAGGGGTTATGCGCATCACGCTAAAACCATATGCGCGCCCTGTGAAGCAGCGCCCTTATCGACTGAATCCTAAGTATAAGCAGAAGGATAAGGAAGAAATCGATAAAATGCTCACAGCAGGTATCATTGAACCGATCGAACAGTCGGATTGGGTAAGTCCAATGGCGGTTCATGAAAAGAAGACAAAGGGGGGAATACGAATATGTGTGGACTTGCACAAGTTTAATGATGCCTACGTACATGATCCCTTTCGATTTCATTCTTAGATGAAATCATGGATAGTGTAGCAGGCCAAGAAGCGTACTCATTCACTAACGGGTTCTCAGGATACCATCAAATCAGAATCGCACCTGAAGATCGCAGCAAAACTACGTTTTCTATTGAATATAGATCCTTTCAATACACAGTCATGTCGTTTGGACTCAAGAATGCCCCTGCTATCTTTTCACGAGTCGTAGTCACGGTGTTCAAAGAATTCATATACAAATTTCTAGAGGTTTATTTTGATGATTGGACTGTCTTCGGTTTAGTCAAGAAGCACGTCTCAAACCTGCGCACGATGTTGGATGCCTGCAGAAAGCACCAGATTTCCCTAAATATCAAGAAGTGTATCTTCTGCGTACCCTTCGGAATCTTGCTCGAACATATAGTTTGTCGACAGGGGTTGATGGTTGACCCTACGAAAGTTGTAGTTATCATAAATCTGGTAGTACCTATAACCGAGAAACATTTGCGTTCGATCCTCGGACACACAAGCTACTACAGAAAGTTCATTCAGGGGTACGCGCTGATCACAACGCCTATGGAAAAGCTGCTTAAGAAGGATGTCTCTTTTTTTGGGATGATGAGTGTCAGAAGAGATTCGAGCTACTCAAGGAGAAGATGGTCTCTGCGCCTATCCTAATTTTTTCCTGATTGGGCGAAGGTATTCCATGTTCACGTCGATGCATGAATCACCCTGGGAGCGGTCCTTACGCAACCTGGAGATAGAGACATTGATCACCCGGTTGCATTTGCTAGTCAAAAGCCTGCGGTTTAGAGCGCAAGCTATTCCACCATGGAGCGAGAGGATTCGCCATGGTCTATGGAAATTTACAAATTATCGACACTGCTCATTAGGAGGACACTTAAAATTTTCATAGATCATTCGTCTTTGGAGAAGTACACAGTGAATAAGCCTATGTTGTGGTGGGGGAAATAAATAGGTAAACACGCTATTTCCGGGAATACAACTTTGAGATCATCATCGAAGCCGGGAAAGTTGAATGCTGGGCCGGATCACTTGTCCCAGTGAGAGTGGCAAAGAACCGACCAGCCTGGAAAAGAAGGATTTCTCGATGCTGGCTTGTTTGATATTAAGGTAGTTGATGCGCATATTGACATCATTCGGTTCCGACCACAAGCCTAGCACCTACGGAGTATTCGATGCAACATAAGATAGATTTGGTCACTGCTGACTGTAGTTTTACCATCATCACGGGTGATCTATATAATATGGGAGTAGATGAAAGTGTTGAGCAGGTATGTCCCGGAGCATGAATGACACGCTATCTTGGCAGAAGCCCACGACGGGGTAGCAGGAGGTCACTACACAGGGAAAGAAATGACCAAAAAGATCTTAAGAGCTAGACTATTGTGGTCTACCCTGCATACTGACTCTCACGACTATTGTAAAGCCTGCGATACATGCCAACGAATAGGAAAGCCATCACGTAGAGATGAAATTTCTCTTCAACCGCAAATGGCCCTGCAAGCATTTGAAAAATGGGCCATCGATTTTGTGGGACATATCAACCCGCCTGGAAAGAAGATAGGTGTGCGTTACATTATAAATGCCGCTAGGTATGTAACCAGGTGGGATGAAGCACAAGCGGTGAAGGATTGCACCACAGATATTGCTGCATACTTCATCTTTGAGCAAATTCTGACCAGATTTGGGTGTCCAAAAATCTTGATGAGCGATAGAGGTATGCACTTTGTTAATGAGACAATACAGGCCCTGACGGAAGAATTTCGAATCCATCATGCGAAAAGCACCCCATATTATCCTCAAGAAAATGAGGTGGTTGAAGTATTCAATAAACTCTGGGAGCATGCACTGACTAAGGTCTGTAATGTAGATCACAGCTACTGGGACGTGCGAATCCCATCTGTTCTTTGGGCTTACCGAACCACCTGCAAGAAGATGATATGGAAAACACCATTTAGGATGGTCTATGGTAAGGAGGCCATTATGCCCATGGAATATATTGTTCCTAGCCTGCACATCATAGCCTTTACGAATATGGCGGAGCCTGATATCATGGAGGAGCGTTTAGCGCAGCTTGTGGCTTTAGAGGAGGACTGTTTCATTGCTAACTTCCATTAGCAGGTTCAAAAGGCACGAGATAAGGCATGGCATGATTGGCATATTCATCAAAAGACCTTTACGGAGGAAGACTTAGTCCTGCTCTATGATAGCCATTTTGTGAAACACCCAGGGAAGTTCTGCCAGCACTGGCTTGGGCCCTATACAGTTAAGGAAATCACAGATGGCAGAGTTGATCGGTTAGCCACCCTGTGTGGTGATATGTTACCCGGCTATATCAATGGCAGTCAGCTCAAACCATATCGGATCAAATGACTATATGGCCGGAGTAGTTGTATGAAGTGGGGAATACCAACCAAGGAAGGCAAGCACGACAGGTACCATGAGACGCGCAGGAAGCAGTGGCAAGATTGGAAGCCTGGAGGGGTATGCCGGAGGCGCAGGAATAAACTCAGAACGCAGCAGGTGCAATGGCTACACAAATGTATGTTGGGAATACAGGGGGTCCGCTAGGACCTCAAGGGTGCCCTAGGCGCACATGAGGTGCGAAAACTAGCCGTTGGAACAGTGAAATCGGGTGAAAGGAAAAAGTTACCATTGAAAGGAGTGGGCGACTGGCATTTAATGAGGATATTTTGGGGGATTTTTTACTGTTTACTTGATGGTAAGTTTCAGATAAGGTTTTCCCAACCATTGGTCGATCGCAAGGGCTATAAAAGTAGGGGGATAGCTCAGAAGGGGGTTCCATATAGCTTGAACATTTTGTGCTCTGTACAACTCTGTGCCTTTCATATTTTGTTGTTGTCTGAGTGCGCGTCCCCCTCGGATAATAGCCATCCCAAGTTTATTTTTCGTGCCAAAATGACGGCCACTAATCCTGCTGAGCCCTCAGAACCAATAACCTTGGCAGAATAAGAAACCGAGGAAGTAGTGGAAATTGAGTCCGAGGCCGAAGAGTTTATCTCTATGTCGAGCCCAACCAAGAGGAAAGGAAAGGAAGAAGCTCAAGGCTCAGGAAAACCTGCGAAATGGGTTGGGGTGAAGCCCCGTACTTCCCCAAGAAATGTAAAATCACTGCAAGCGATGCCCTAGGCACCTTCTGCTTAGGAAGAGGCCCAGACCGCTGAACCAATCAACTGTTTACCTCCATTTGTTCAGCCGCACAGACCCTCGATGCACACACCGAAGAACCTCGAGGGCCTAATCACTTACCTACAGATGCCACTGACCCTGGGAGAGGTCCCTGTCATTGGCGAACCTTTTGGGAAGGCTCCATGAGATAAAATTTGATGATCACAACTTGACCAATTTGGAGGCCTTCCCTGAGTTAGCAATCAAATTATACCTTGATAGAATTCAAGAAGACGATGGGATAAATATTGTCCCCGTGTGCTGGGTGCGTGGATTGGCTGGGTCCGGACTCTTGAACATGCTCAACATGCCGCACTTCGTCCACTACAATATCACAGACCATCTGGCACATCAGTTTCTTGCCCTGGTTGACGATGGTTTCCTATGGATCCAGGATCGAATCCCCATTGATGTTGCACTCATTCATCGAATTACTAGTCTTCCCATGAAAGGACCAAACCCTCTGGAGTGTTTTGGCAAGAAGTATGAGGGGGAGACTGTTGAAAAAGTGCACAAAACCTAACATGTGCAGTGAAATACTCAATGCTTCATAATAAAATCCATCAGTGACCAGGGTACGCAGTTGGGTACCATGTTTTTGGCATGCAATATGATGAAAAAATTCTAGGTCGCCACTATCCCTGCATATGTAATTCAGTTAGTAGGCCAATGCAGGAAAGGGGTCTGCTTCAACTGGGCCCAGTATTTGTGCGATGAGTTTTTGGCCAATGTCCGAGAATCCCAGGTGTAGGGATGAGCCTTTTTTTATTCCTGGTTGCTGCTTCTCATAACGTTGGTCGCCTGGGAAGAACTTTTGGAATCAGTCCTCCTTGAGCTCCCCCAAGACATGTGCGAAGGGGCTCGCTATACGAACTTATGGGACTTTAAGGATGCGTAACGCATTGAAGACAACCAAGTGTTCTGGGTATTGTTTAAGAGTGGGCTCGCAGCAGCTATCAACTCCCAGCCGCGTCTGTCACCAGTTATTTATGATAAATATAAAAGCATGGCTGCTTTCCAGGTGACTATGCATAACGTCCAAATTTGAGGCCGCAAGGATTCTACGTGGGTTTCGCTTCCTTATATGGTTTCGGACGAGGAAGTTGACAATGTAATTGCATTGTGGCCCCCTCACTGGAAGCTTGGCTTCAAAACAAGTGTGAAGGGCAGTGAAGGAACAAGCACAATGAAAGTGGTCCCTCCGATCGTCACCAAGGATACCAAAGGACCGAGCAAGAACATGGGGAAGGGCGCTGGAGCTACATCATAGAAGGGTTCGCAACCCAGACAGAGTATAGGGAAGGGCATCGAAGCTGTATCAGAGAAGGATTCACAGCCTAGTAAGAGTATGGGGAAGGGTGCGGATGCCACAGCACAGAAGGATGTGCAACAGGACCTCGACACTGAAGGTCAGGAGGTGGGAGGTGTTGAATCCCCTCGAGGGACAAAGCGAATGGGTGATCTTGATAAGGGGCCATGAAAGATGAAGTGCTCCCAACGAACCGAATTTGATGAAGCATTTACACTAATTGAAGGAGACCTCGAGAAAATTGCGGATGTTGTTACATTAGCTGCAAAGGAAAAATGGATGGCTTTGGAAGAGCAACAAAAAGCCGCAGTTGACACGCTTTAGGTCGAGCTCCGAGCCCTGCAGCTAAAGATGGACTCGCTGCAAAAAAAAATGGTTCAGGTACGAATGGCCTCAACAACTAGCAGCGTGACACCTGTTACGACGGAAAGGCGCCTCTGTTCCTTGCCTGATGCAACCCTCGGAATAATTCCACCTGACTTAGACGCGCAGGTCCAGGCATGTGCAGAGGTACATCTGGATCTAGCCAAGTTGTTGCATGAGGCATTGCAGGTTCTCCACACCTCCTTGTTTGAGGAATTAAACACCAAGACCATCAAGTGCACCAGCGGCTCAGTGTAGCTGAGCAGAAAATCGAAGAAAAGAACGTTGAAGTTTCCTAGGTACAGGTTGTCTGTACCGTCGCAACCACACAACAAACGGAGTTGGAACACTTAATTAGAAGACTCTGCACAGATGTTACAGAAGAAATCCTGGCCTTAGCCACCCCCAAGCCAAGATTGAGGGATTGGTTGCAGCATTGAAGGCCTTCAGGATGGAGGTTCAAGTGGTCAAAACACAGATGGAATAGCAGATCACAGATTTGCAAGCTAAGTTGCAGCCAAAGATACCATCGGAGGTACGGACCCAACGAGCTATGCTAGTTACCGCATCTACAAATGTAGTTATAAAATAGATTGCTCAAGACACCCAATTGCTGGATACAACCATGCAGTTATGGACCAAGGTACAGCGCGACCCCATCCTGCATGAAATCAACTAGGACCTACAACAGAAAGAAGAAGCGTTCTAGTAGCTAGAAGCCACCATGCCTACTTTTATTCCTACTCAGCACTTGGCACGCTTGTGAACTACCCATGCTCTCCAGAATGATATTGATGAACTCCACCAAAAAAGAAGGCTCTCAGTGACCGCCTAAAGCCTTGGGTGGACGAAGCCCTCAAGCTCTCGCAGGATGTTAATGTTGCTATTAAGCAGCTCAACCGGAGTCTGGAAAGTGTCACCGCTGCAACAGAGGGACCAAGTTCACAGAAGTTGGTTGACATTTCTCAGAACGTTGTGATAGAAAGTTAAGGAGTGCTACCCCCGCTGGTAGATGCAATCAGGCTGCTGCAGGTGTAGGTGGAGACCCCACCATCACAGTGACTCGGGACGAGTCACAAGATTGTGTTGGGGGAATTTTGGAACAGGGTCTCCTACAACTGCGAATTTTGTACGATTTTGTATATTTTTGGTATTATTTAGTCTAACGCAAGGGTTTTGGGGTGGTTCAAAGCGCCGAATGCATTGTAATGGGTCAAGGGTAGACCAAGAGTCCGAAAACGACAGTTTGTGGACCATTGGAAGCGTAGGCTAAATCAATATAAAAGATGAACATTTTGAGTCTTAAGGTAGAAAAGATTAAGGCCTGATGCTAAGTGCGAATTGTTAGATCTATTGGGGGGTCGTTTGGGTAAGGACTCCTGTTGGCTGTGTGCGTGGAGATCCTCAGTCCTGCTGTGTGCAGACCCTGCTAGCTGTATACGCTAGTTATGTCAGATTGTATTGGGTTTTGGATACTAATATATGTGGATATGGTTAAGGTGTTTCCGTGTCATCTGATCTGATATATTTCTTTTCATTCGATCTGTTGGATCTATTGCAAATACTCTTGTGTTTTCTGCTTATGCTGGAAATCTGTCTATGTTATGGTTTGATGATGCGTTATGATACTGTATGCTAATCATTATTGATATGCACGTGGATGCGAAGTTATTAGTTAGATCTGTGCATGATATTAGATCTGTATATTGTGATTATATTGTTAACAACCCTGCGAATAGATCTGTTTGGCGCAAACTTGATAGGCTGCAAATGCAGAACTGTTTGACTTACCTACTCTCTCTCATAGTGCGGAAACCTGGTTCCAGCACCCTCCGATACTGCTTCGAGTGAGACTTTGGCCTACGTAAGCAGGTCACTACCGCAAGGGCCAGTAGTATAAGGGTTTGTTGGAAAACCTTAACCTACGAACCTGGGTCAGGACCCCTCGAGCCAATAGAGACTCATCGCAGTAAGGAATAGGGGTTCTGTTCAGAGACAAAAGGAAGAGAGTGAAAAGTTGTCTTGAGCTAGTGGAGACCAGTTTATCCTGAAATTTTCTGGTACTGACTGGACTTGGGGTCCTGAGGTCACAGCAGAAAATCTACTGTCAACCTATAGCTTTTAGTGGAGAAGCATGAGGGAAAGAGCATGAAGTCATTGCCTCTCTTAAAGGTTGGGAGGAACATCATAAGCAGAGTAATACTCAGATAAGTATTTGAGTATTCAGTAAATTTGAACAAGAAACTGATTTATTTTGATGTATAAAATTTTATAGGAAATATAGTTCATTATAGTATGGACAATGACTTAATATATATGGTATGCATGAAATGAAGAGGGATACTGTGCATTTATTTTATGGCTTAAAACCTGTCTTATAGATTTATGTGTACTATTATGGCTTAAAACTTGTATTTATAGATTCGGCAAAATACTCGTGGAATGGTTTCTGAGTTACTGGACCTGGTTTTGTTATAAAATGTATAAGTAGGCATATTATTATAAGGCATAGAGACTAGTTTTTCTCTAGAATACATTTATACGTAATTTATTATAGATGTCTGATAAAGTAAACCTGGGTAATGATGATATACCAAGTATAGAACAGGTTATTAAACTGGAACAATGTTGTTAAACTGTTGTAAGAAAACAATAGAAATATACAGGAAAACAACCCTTGAAAAATAACAGTGACGAGGTAAAGAAATTTAGAAATTCCTAAAGGATTTATTCAGTTAAAAAAAAAACATGTTGAATGGGTAGGCTGTTGGCATCTAGAACTGGGGATTCCAATGCACATCATTTCCCCTCGATATTGCTATACATGGACAGACTACAAAGGTGGTCCAGTCACCCAAGGCCAAGAAGTAATATTGTGATAATATGAAACTATTAGAGAAAAACTATATTGAAGTACAGAAGAAAACAAGCAGATATGGGCAACTCATTTCGCAAGATGATAAACTGTTCACAATGCATAAAAAAAAAAATCGTAGATGTATTCCTTTAACCATACAAAGAGTATAAGCGAAATATCATTTGACAGAAAACCACAGTATCCGAGAAAACAATCAATATATATGTAAGTGTAAAGACAAAAAAATAAAAACTATTTCCAAATCCGAGCATCTACATTTCAGAACATAATTCAAAAATACAATTATCAAACCAAATGTGAGAGCTCTAAGAGTTCCATGGAACAATATTCAGTGCACTACACATATGTATACAAAGTAAATAAAGAGTGTAATCGGCTTTCACAATAAACATAACCATGTGGGTGAAACCTCGATACAGAGTCAATAGTAAAATTTACCAAATAAAACCTGCTTGAACCAGCGATAATGGAATGAACTTCCATTATTAACCTCTTTTAAATTCATAAGCAAGAAAAACTAAATTCCTGGTTCATATAATATATCAGATAATACATCTATGCTTGCAAAGGCATTACAAGTTTTTATAGATCAAAACATAACTATAACCCAAAGCTAAAAACTCCAGCGAAGCCTACAGACAAGCGTGAATTCAATGAATGGGTACATGTACCTGAACAGGAAGGAGGAATCGAATTAGCTGTAGCTCCTGGACCGAATTGAACACACAGTTCTGTTTCAGACAGAGGGGAAATTACCTGCAAAGCAACGAATTAAGAACCATAAGTCTGGGAGACAGAAAGGTTAACGAAGTATAACTCTGTGGGAAGAAAATAGAGAACAATCTAAACTATAAATCACCTGGTAGTAAGAAGTATTCCTAGGACGGTGACTGTCCTCCCTCCTGGAGGAACACGTGAAAGCAACAGAGAAAATCTAGTTAAATATGCTGAAATCTATGTGCTTAAAAATCTTTATAACTGAAGAACGAAAACGCCTTACAGTGCTACGAAAAAATAAAAGTAATATTTGAGTCGAGAACTAAGTAAGACTGGCATAACTATGTGAGTGCAGTGGCCATTGGTATTTCTCCATTGGTTCTCAGTTTCACTTCATTGGCGTACATGTAACCCGCGCAAAGAAGGTTTTCCAGATATTACAGTAATGAAAAGGGCACAAAGATACTTTTCCATAGCAGCTAGGATATAATCGAGACATAAATGCCATGAAGAAAGCCATACAAGAGTAGCACCATAAACAAATTTGGAGCCACGAAGTTTAGTAAGGCGACAGAGCAGGAAATTCGAGCGGCCGAACCGACGCAAATGGGAAAAAATAGTTAGGGATAAGGGTTATACCCAAACCCTTCCCACCAAGTCCCTCCACCGTTGATTACAGGAGTAGATTCAGATGATGTGGAGTTGGCCAAGTGGCCTAGAAATCTTAAATCCAAATCCTTTATAAATATATTTGCCAGTAATAATAAATCCATGTATATATAAGAATTAAATGGGACGGTAGTATAGTGAAAATATAACTGGAACCTTTAAACAGAGATTTGAATAAGTGTCATATGATATTACCGATTTATGTGTGATATTAATATGAAGTACGTCGGGTTAATAAAATGCTGTAAAATGCAAACTTATGCGATCGAGTTGTTCAATAGAGTTTATTTATAATATGATAATAAATATTGTGTATGCGTTGATTAAGCTTAGCTTATAATCCTAAAGTATATATATATATATATATTTTAATGTCTAAGGTAAATTTGGATGGTAGGTGTTACAAGTGGTATCAGAGTAGCGTAAATACGCTGTGACCCTAAAGGGTCAACTAATGATTAAGTTGTGTGTATACTGATGCACATAGAAAAGAAGCTTAACAGGAAATGTCATGAGGAGGGGGTCAACACAACAACCACCCCAAGACACCGGGGAACCTCAACCACAACTAGTACTGAACCCTGAGATGTGGGTTCAACTGACTGTGGATCAACACCAAAAAACAAGTAGACTGCTGGAGGAACAACAACACCAAACCAACATATTGTTGAATACATTACATAAATTACAGGAATAAATGGTGCAGATTCGACGTGATAATGAGTGCTTGATGCAAGAACAAGAAAACATACTCAAGAGCCTATCAGACAAGAAAAATCAAGAAATGGAACACCCCAATGCTGATAGGGGCATGCAAGAAGGTGATGAACAACAAACAAGGGACAAAAACAATGACAGAGTGGAAAGGAGCCCATCCCAGCGAAGCAACAAGAACAAAAATTATCATGAAGCAGAATCTGGAAATTTGTCGGATCAACAAGAAGTGAAGAAGCAGAAAGTGGAGCTTCAGGGGGAGTTCCAAAAAATAAAACCACTAACATTTGATGGTGAAGCTGAGGAAGTGGTAGAGGCATGGTTGATAAACATGAACAAATATTTTCAGGTGTACGAGTACAGTAGCAACCTGAAGGCCAGATTGGCCATATAATAGTTAAGAGAGAAATCCACTCTGTGGTGGGAAGAAGTGAAGAATTTTCACAGATTTGAGGACCAAGATGTCACGTGGAAATCATTCCAACAATACTTTAAAGACAAGTATTTAATAGAACGTTTCTACAATGAGAAATCTAAAGAGTTTCATGACTTGAAGATGGGACAGATGACTATGGACGATTATATCACCAAGTTCACCTCCCTGTTACGATATGTTCCATACCTCCGAGAGGAAAAGGCTAAGGTGAAAATATTTCTGAGCAGCTTGCCAACACATATGAAAGAGATAATTGAATTTGTAAATCCTAGAACCATGGATGAATCCATTCATAAGGAAGGAATATGCTATCAGCAGTCCAAGGCTATAGGGGAGGTTGGAAAATGTTGGCAGCCAAGGAAAGGAAAAAAAAGTAGCTCAAACTTCAAAGGTGCCAAAAGAAATAACTTTAAGAATTCTACACGAAGTTTTGTTAGTAAACAATTTGGCAGAAATCACCAAAGGACTCGATGGCTAGCATAAGATAAGCCTATAGAGGAATCTAGCAAAATTGAGCAAGGGTAGGTGACCAAACCACCTCTACACTGTTGGGGGTGTGGTGAAGCACATTATTGTAAAAACTACCCACATCGAGCAAGAAATTACATATTTGTAAACTTGCAGGAGGCTTCTATAGCAGGCGATGTGGCACGAAACATTCCTCATATCAACGCGGCATTGGAGGATCGACAGGCAGATTATTAGCCAACAATGATTGAGCTGGAAGGTAAATTATTGTCTCAATCTATTTCTATTTTAGTAGACCCAGGTGTAATACTAAGTTGTGTTAGTCCCAAAATAGT
Source organism: Pinus albicaulis (assembly GCA_034641835.2). Classification (NCBI taxonomy): domain Eukaryota; kingdom Viridiplantae; phylum Streptophyta; class Pinopsida; order Pinales; family Pinaceae; genus Pinus; species Pinus albicaulis. Next base: position 20,891,790 of record CM076572.1, on the reverse strand, counting down.
CGAAATTTGTAAGTTAAAAGGGCAGAAATTCAAAAATACTTGGCTGGTACAGCTAACCATAGGAGCAAAAAGAAAGGTAACTGCCAAAATTCCAAAGTGTACTTTGGAAATTTTAGAACAACAGTTAAATTTACACCTGAACATACTACCATTAGGGTCCTATGATGTTTTTTTGGGAATGGATTGGCTAGAAAAACATTGGACCTTAGTGGATTGCAAGGAAAAGATCATTTATTACAGAATTCAAGATGGAACACACAAGGAGATTCAGGGAATTAAGAAGCCATTATAGCTACGTCCAATTACAGCATCCCAAATGCATAAATGTATGAGGAAAGGATGTCATATATATGCTATTCAGGTGGGATATGCTAATTCCAAGGAAAAATCACCTATGACGGAAAACATACTAGTAGTACAAGATTTCATGGATGTTTTTCCAGAAAATATCCCTGGATTACCACCAAGGTGAGATATTGATTTCACCATAGAATTAATACCAGGACCATCTCCTGTGTCAAGGGCACCTTATAGAATGAGTGTTCCAGAATTAACAGAATTAAAAATGCAGTTACAAGCACTGTTGGACAAAGGTTACATTCGTCCAAGTGTGTCCCCTTGGGGAGCACCAGTGTTGTTCGTGAAGAAGGAGGACGGAACAATGCAAATGTGCATGGACTATAGACAACTTGACAAGTTAATAGTTAAGAATAAATATCCTTTACCCAGGATTGATGATTTGTTTGATAAAGTGAAGGGGGCCACAGTGTTTTCTAAAATTGATTTAAGATCTGGATATCACCAGATCTGAATCAAGGATGAAGACATCTACAAGACTGCTTTTCGTACTAGGTACGGGCATTATGAATTTGTGGTGTTACCCTTTGGGTTAACAAATGCGCCAGCAGCCTTTATGAGGTTAATGCATGGTATATTCCATCATTTCCTGGATAATTTTGTACTTATATTTATAGATGACATTTTAATCTATTCTAAAATCCTAGAAGAACATATAAAACATTCAAGGATTGTGTTGGAAATGTAAGGAAACATCACCTGTATGCTAAGTTTAGCAAATGTGATTTCCTTAAAATAGAAATCTAGTACTTAGGCCATGTCATTTCAGCAGCAGGGATTTCTGTTGATCCAGATAAAATCAAGACAATCATGGAATGGCGAGTACCACAGAATGTGGCAGATATTCGATCCTTTATGGGATTAGCTAGGTACTATCAGATATTTATTGAGGTATTTTCCATAATTTCTTTTCCCATTACCTCTTTGCAGAGAAAAGGAAAAGTCTTTCAGTGGACTTTTGAGTGTCAGAACATCTTTGAAAAGTTGACACAGCTTTTGACCACTACACTAGTGTTGAGGGTAGTTGACCCCAACAAAGAATTTGAAGTTTGTATGGACGCAAGTAAAAAGGGTGTTGGGGTAGTTTTATCTCAAGAAGGAAAAGTAGTGGCATATGAGTCAAGAAAGTTGAAGGAAAATGAAAAAAAGTACTTAGCCTATGATCTAGAATTAACAGCAGTATTACATGCACTCCGGGTATGGAGACATTACTTGCTGGATAAAAGTTTTGTGCTAAAGAAAGATCATAGTAGCTTGACTAGTTATTTCAAAGAAGCTGATTTAAACTCTAGACAAGAAAGATGGAATTTATTTCTAATTGAGTTTGATATGGACATCCAACACGTGAAAGGTAAGGAAAAATGGGTGGCTGATGCCTTAAGTATAAAGCTTCATTGTGTTTATGAGCTTTATTACAATTAGCTTGAATGTAAATTCTTAGATCAGGTAAAAGAAGAAGCACAGAAAGATCCAGAATACCAATTCCTATGGCAGCAAATGGAAGAAACCCGAAAGCAAGGAAGTACTTCTGAATATGGAGTTAACCAAGAACAGATTCTAACCTTTAGAGGAAAGGTGTATGTACCAAATCGTGTGGACCTAAAGGAGCTAATAATGGACGAGTACCATCGTAATAATTATGCGGGTCACCCAAAATACCAGAAAATGTTAACTACTATTAGAAAAGTATATTTCTGGCCTATTATATGTAAAAATATTGTTGAGTATCTAAATAAATTTTTGGAGTGTTAGCAGGTTAAGGTGGAGCATCGACATCCTGCAGGGTTGTTGCAACCCATGCCGGTACCTGAATGGAAGTGGGAGGTCATATCCCTGGACTTCATTACAGGTTTACCACGGTCAAAGAGCTACAATGACTCCATCATGGTGGTAGTTGACAGATTGAGAAAATCTGCACATTTTATACCTGTGCAGTCTACTTACAAGACTGTACAGATAGCAAACATATTCATGAAAGAAATTTTCAGGTTGCATGGTATTCCAAAGACGGTGATCTCCGACAGGGATGTTAAGTTTACATCAACATTTTGGAAGACTCTTTTTACAGATTTGGGGACCCAGATAAACTTTAGTACAACTTTCCCCAAACAGATGGTCAAACTAAGCAAAGAAACCAAGTGTTGGAAGACATGTTGCGCATGTACGTGATGCAGTAGCCAACAAAATGGGAAAACTATTTTAATCTTGTTGAATTTGCTTACAAAAATGGTTATCAGGAGTCGCTTAAGATGAGTCCTTTCAAGGCCCTGTATGGAAGGCAGTGTCACACACCCATAAATTGGAGCAACCCCAAAACAAAATTAATATTGGGACTAGAAATGTTGGCTGAGATCGAATCAAAAGTAAAGAAGATGAGACACAATTTGAAGGCTGCACAAGATCGGCAAAAGATCTATGTAGATAAGAAGAGGAATTATCGGGAATTCAAAGTGGGAGACCATGTGTATGTGAGAATCAAACCCAAGAGGAGTACCTTGCGGTGAACCTCTTGTGCCAAGTTGGCTCCCAGGTTCTATGGACCCTTCCAAATTTTGGAAAGGGTAGGACCTGTGGCCTATCGGGTGGCTTTACCCAATCACATCTGAGTACACAATGTGTTTCATGTGTCCCTGTTGAAGCATTATGTGCATGATTCGAAGCATGTAATTCATTGGCATAATATACAGGTAGGATAGAATTAAAAATCCTAACTTGAAATATGATTTCTGTATGAGAATTTGACTCAAAGCTTTGTTGTTTGCAAGTAGAGCCGGATGACGAGTTTCTAGTCGAGCCGCAAAAAATACTTGACCAGAGAGAAATTATGCTCCAGAAGTGAGTCATCACCCAGGTTAAAGTGCAGTGGAAGCACTTCGGCTTAGATGAGGCTACTTGGGAGGATGAAGGGTTTGTGCGCAAGGCTTACTCAGAGATGTTTTCTGAGCTGGAATGAAACATCGAGGACAGTGTTACTTCTAGGGGGAGAAGTTGTGACAACTGCATTTACTGTTAACTAGTTAAATGACTTTTATTATTGTTTAAGGAAAAAAAAGAATGAGAAAATTAATATTTTGCTGGAAAAGTTTTTTTTTTTTTTTTTGAATAATAATATTAGTTATAGAAAGTAAAAGTAAAAGGTTGATGGTAAATGTTTTCCAAGAACTGAAAGGTGGTTGGACATTTTGAATAGTTACCTGCTCCTCTGGGGACAAAAAGACTCATCCTAGTGAGGAATAGGGGTTCTGTTAGTCCCTGCTGGTAGAGGGGATGGGTTTCTGGGTTAAAAATGACAAAATGTTGAATCTAAGCACTGGTTGCGTTGAGAGGCGCTCTACAACCCAGTATATAGGGATGTGTAGATGTAACATGTGTAATGTGAACTTTTGATATGTCGGGCCCAATATATAGAGATGTGTAGATGTAATGTGTGTAATGTAAACTTTTCATATGTGGGGTTTAATATATAGAAACGTGTAGATGTAATGTGAGTAATGTAAACTTTTGATATGTCGGAGTGATGTGTAGATGTTGTGTGAGTAATGTAAACTTTTGATATATTTACTATTTTAATACCATGGGCCGAATACCATATTTTTAAAAGAGGTATGGTAAATAAATAAAATATAAATAAACCATAGATATGGTAAATAAATAAAATGTCTTTTTATATTTACTCCATAATCCTATTTATATTTAGAACACTGAAAAAGTGGTTTTATTTAGATGAATCCTGAGCTAAATACACGGGCCAAATTATTAGTAATACCATGCCAAAAAACATTATTAACCCTAATATTAATATTAATAATATTATTAATTTTAATATTCACATTATTATATTATAATATTAATATTATTAAATTTAATTAATGTAAACTTTTGATATGTAAGAGTGTATAGAAATGTACCACGTTAATACCATGGGATAAATACCATGGGCCAAATACCATATTTATAAAAGAGGTATCATAAATAAATAGAATATAAATAAACCATAGGTATGGTAAATAAATAAAATGTCTTTTTATATTTACTCCATAATCCTATTTATATTTAGGAACACTCAAAAAGTGGTTTTATTTAGGTGAATCTCATTTAAAATAAACTATATGCATTGCCTATCTCTGGTAACAATAAACATGTAAACGTAAATGTAAAAATAATGTTTAATATTTAACATTTAAAATTTAATCTAATTAATCTAATGTCGATCCTGGTGAAAAATCACTTCTCTCCCTACATATATAAATTTAACATAGTGGGCCAAATACCATATTTTTCTGTTTCTCTTGCATTTTATATTGGAGGGAAAAGAGAGAGAGGGAGAGAGAAGAGAGATGGGGGAAGAGAGAGGGAGGTACGAGAGGAAGGAAGAGAGAGAGGAGGAGAGAGGGAGGGATATAGAGATGGAGTTGGAGGGTGAGACAGAGAGGGAAGAGGAAATACATAGAGAGAGTGAGAAGTGGAGAGAGAGAGAGTGTGACAAGGGAGAAATAGAGAGAGTATGTGTATGTTTGGGGGTGACATCAAGAGAAAAATAAGTAGAGATGGAGGGAATGGGGGGGGAAGGAGAGAGGTAGGGGTATAGTAACATAGTTGGAGGGTGAAGAGAGGGAGAGAGAGGGAGATAGAGATAGAGATAGATGTGGAAGAGAAAGGGATAGAGGGGAAGGAAGAGAGTAAGGATGTGAGAGAGTGGCGAGGGAGGGAAAGAGAGATGGAGTTGCAGGGGGGAGAGAGGGAAGATGATTTCTTGCACTTGATGCATTGATTTCAATGTGTACGGTGATTTCTAATGTAAATTTTGATAGATCAAGAGTAATGTAAACTTTTGATATGGTGATTTCTAATCCTATTTAATTTCTTGCACTAGATGCATTGATATCAATGTAGATGTTGGTTTCTAATCTTATTTTCTTACTTGCACTAGATGCATTGATTTCAGTGTAAATACAGATAATATCAAACTCTCGATCCAGAGTAATGTATTTACATAGGGAGCGAGAAGTGGAGAGATAGAGGGAGTGACAAGGGTGAAATAGAGGAGTATGTGTATGTTTGGGGGTGAGATAAAGAGAAAAATAAGGAGAGATGGAGGGAATGGGAGGAGAATGAGAGAGGGAGGGATATCGTAACATAGTTGGAGGGTGAAGAGAGGGAGAGAGAGGGAGATATAGAGAGAGATAGATGTGGGAGAGAAAGGGATAGAGGGGAAGGAAGAGAGAGAGGATGTGAGAGAGTGGAGAGAGGGAGGGAAAGAAAGATGGAGTTGGAGCAGGGGAGAGGGAAGATGATTTCTTGCACTCGATGCATTGATTTCATTGTGGATGGTGATTTGTAATCCTATTTTTCTTGCACTATATGCATTGATTTTATTGTAGATGTTGAGAGAGAGAGTGTTTGTGTATGTGGTGGGGGAGGAAAGAGGATTGAAAGGTAGAGAGAGAGAGAGAGAGAGAGAGAGATTTGGATTGCAAAGAGAGAGAGAGAGGAAAAGATAGAGGAAGGTAGGAGAGGAAGGACAAGAGAGAGGACATGAGAGAGAGGAAGAGAGTTATGGGGGGAGAGAGAAAATTGGAGGGCAAATAAAGAGAGAGAGAGAGAGGGGGGAGAGAGAGGAAGGGCGAGAGAGAGGAGGAGAGAGGGAGGGAGATAGAAGGAGAGATGGAAGGATGGATAGATGGATTTGGAGGGGGAGAGAGGGAGGGAAGAAGGAATACATAGAGAGTGAGAAGTGGAGAGAGAGATGAAGTGACAAGGGAGATATGGAGAGACTGTGTATATGTTTTGGGGTGAGATAAAGAGATAAAGAAGGAGATATGGAGAGAAGGAGAGAGGGAGGGATATAGTAACATAGTTAGAGGGTGAAAAGAGAGGGAGATATATATGTGGGAAAGAAATGGAGAGAGAGGAAGGAAGAGGGAGGATGTGAAAGAGTGGAGAGATTGAGGGAAATAGAGATGTAGTTTGAGGGGGGATATAGGGAAGTAGATGGTGATTTATAATCCACTTTGATTTCTTGCACTAGATGCATTGATTTCAGTGTAGATGTTGATTTCAGTGTAGAAGAGGAGCGATGGAAGGAAAGAGAGATGTAGTTGGAGGGGGGAGAGAGGGAAAATGATTTCTCGCACTCGATGCATTTATTTCAATGTGGATGGTGATTTCTAATCCTATTTTTCTTACACTATATGCATTGATTTTAGTGTAGATGTTGAGAGAGAGAGAGAGAGTAACATAGTTGGAGGGTGAAGAGAGAGGGAGATATATGTGGGAAAGAAATGGAGAGAGAGGAAGGAAGAGGGAGGATGTGAGAGAGTGGAGAGATGGAGGGAAATAGAGATGTAGTTTGAGGGGGGAGATAGGGAAGTAGATGGTGATTTATAATCCTATTTGATTGCTTGCACTAGATGCATTTATATCGGTGTAGATGTTGGTTTCTAATCTTATTTTATTACTTGCACTAGATCCATTGATTTCAATATAGATGTTGATTACTAATCTTATTTGATTACCTGTAATAGATGCATTGATCTCAGTGTAGATGTTGTTTTGTAATCTTATTTGATTGTTTGCATTAGGTGCATTGATTTCAGTGTAGACATCGATTTCTGATTTGATGTAATTGGATGTACATTGATGGTACATTAATTGTAAAGTGATTGGATTAAGATTGTGCATTGATTTCAGTGTAAGCACACAAAATTATTAACAATGTACATTAATATGGTGATTTCTAGTCCTATTTGATTACTTGCACTAGATGCATTGATATCAGTGTACATGTTGGTTTCTAATCTTATTTTCTTACTTGCACTAGATGCATTGATTTTAGTGTAAATACAAATAATATCAAACTCTGGATCTAGAGTAATTTACTCACATAGGAAGTGAGAAGTGGAGAGAGAGAGGGAGTTACAAGGGAGAAATAGAGGAGTATGTGTATGTTTGGGGGTGAGATATAGAGAAAAATAAGGAGAGATGGAGGGATATAGTAACATATTTGGAGGGTGAAGAGAGGGAGGGAGAGGGAGATATAGAGAGAGATAGATGTGGGAGAGAAAGGGATAGCGGGGAAGGAAGAGAGAGATTATGTGAGAGAGTGTTGAGAGGGAGGGAAAGAGAGATAGAGTTGGAGGGGGAAGAGAGGGAATATGATTTCTTGCACTCGATGCATTAATTTCAGTGTGGATGGTGATTTCTAATCCTATTTTTCTTGCACTATATGCATTGATTTTAGTGTATATGTTGAGAGAGAGATAGAGTGTGTATGTGTGTTGGGGGAGGAAAGAGGATTGGAAGGCAAAGAGAGAGAGAGAGAGAGAGAGAGAGAGAGGAAAATATAGAGGAAGGTAGGAGAGGAAGGACAAGAGAGAGGACATGAGAGAGAGGAAGAGATTTATGGGGGAAGAGAAAAAATTGGAGGGCAAAGAAAGAGAGAGAGAGAGAGAGAGAGGAAGGACGAGAGATAGGAGGAGAGAGGGAGGGAGATAGAAGGAGAGATGGAGTTGGAGGGGAAGAGAGGGAGGGACGAAGGATTACATAGAGAGTGAGAAGTGGAGAGAGATGAAGTGACAAGGGAGATATGAAGAGAGTGTATATATGTTTTGGGGTGAGATAAAGAGATAAAGAAGGAGATATGGAGAGAAGGAGAGAGGGAGGGATATAGTAACATAGTTGGAGGGTGAAGAGAGAGGGAGATATATATGTGGGAAATAAATGGAGAGAGAGGAAGGAAGAGGGAGGATGTGAGAGAGTGGAGAGATGGAGAGAAAGAGAGATGTAGTTTGAGGGGGGAGATAGGGAAGTAGATGGTGATTTATAATCCTATTTGATTGCTTGCACTAGATGCATTAATTTCAATGTAGATGTTGATTTCAGTGTAGAGGAGGAGAGATGGAGGGAAAGAGAGATGTAGTTGGAGGGGGGAGAGAGGGAAGATGATTTCTTGCACATGATGCATTGATTTCAGTGTGGATGGTGATTTCTAATCCTATTTTTCTTGCACTATATGCATTGATTTTAGTGTAGATGTTGAGAGAGAGAGAGAGAAATAGTAACATAGTTGGAGGGTGAAGAGAGAGGGAGATATATATGTGGGAAAGAAATGGAGAGAGAGGAAGGAAGAGGGAGGAAGTGAGAGAGTGGAGAGATGGAGGAAAAGAGAGATGTAGTTCGAGGGGGGAGATAGGGAAGTAGATGGTGATTTATAATCCTATTTGATTTATAATCCTATTTGATTGCTTGCACTAGATGCATTGATATCAATGTAGATGTTGGTTTCTAATGTGTTGTGACCAACAACAACCCCCCTTTTATTTAATATTAGTAATGATACTAAATAAATGGGGACCCTTAGTTTAAAAAATCCAAAAATTCAATTAGGATTTGTTTTCCTTTTCAAATAAAACTTTCTATCATAAACTTATAGAAATCCCTTAGAAAAAAAATAAATTAAGAAACACTTAAGTTTATGATAGATTACAATAAAATTGCTCTTTAAACAAAATAGCGCATCCATAGCAAAATGGTATATATCTTTTATAAAACTGAATATGCGATAATGCGCTTTTAAAAGCCTATACAACAAACGCATTGGTCGCAGATCGCATAGCGCAGAAAACAGAAGTGATTAATGAATATCTTTTGCGCTATTTTGAATTTTGCGATTTTGCGATATGCGCTTTTGCGCTATTGCGCAATTCCCGCTTTTGCGTTATTTACATAACTGCGATGACTTCATTTCGCGATATTGCGATATTGCGACATTGTGATATTGCGATATTGCGCCGCAAATCGCAGATCGCAATGTCGCAGATTCATGCAGGCGTGCTATCCCAAGGCAATCTTCCCATATATCAAATCTGTTGTGCGCTTTAATGATTAAATTAAATGATTGGATTGAAAATTAATGGTAAATGAGATTGTGTTTGAATTGAAAGTCGTTTCACGATTAAAATATTATATTTCATCCGCTTTCACATTTAAAACAGTCTCATCACCTTTCTTATGCCATTACTCTCATTTATTCGTAAAACGCAGGCACGAAGGAGCAAACGTCTATACAAAGCTTCCCCTAAACACTATGGGTAAGAAGGAGAAGAGCTCGAGTTCTGAAAACAAAGAAATGGCTTCGCTGTATGCAGACACCGCTTGTAATAAGGATGCCGGTATATCCACTTGGGAAGGAATGTATAATATGCTAGAGGAAGAAAACCCTGTGGTGATGAAAGTTGTAGCTACAGCAAGTTCCAGTAATACATCTGAAGCAACCCTTGGAGAACTGGCTTGCTCATTTCTGCATAGAATAGCAGCAAGGCCAAGGATTCTCCCGTATACGGACATGGTGAGATGGGTGCTGGACAGCACTGATATTTCAGACAGTAAATTCAGAACTCCATCTGAAGAGCTGATCGGGTCATTCACCACAGAAGATCTGAGATTAATGTATAAGTTTCCAGAACCTCAGGCGACTTACAACAAACAATTCATGGAAGATTTTGCCAGAGAACATGCAAATTTGGCAGAGTGCACAAAGGAGTGGACCAAAAGAAGTGAACCATTGAAGAAAAACAAACAAGGTATGTACAGCACGGGTTCACTTACCTGTCCTTATTGTTTCACTGCTGCCATGTTATGCAGGCTTTTTGGAAAGCCTGACATAAATATGATCTTACTTGAATGGCTTCCTTTGTTGAATGCGGCCGTTAATTCTACAATTGTAGACTGGGCCAAAATCCTATTTGATAATTTTACCACTGCTATTTTTCACTACCGGTCCAAACGAAATGTTTCTCAGCGGGTCTATCCGCCTTTTTATTTATCTGCTTATGTCATGGATGCTATCTGTTATGTCTCTAAATTCCCTGCGATGGGTTGGCAATGGACTATCCACGATCCTTTGCCTATTCATGTGTACCATAAAGAACTATGGGAGTCTAAGTTTTTCCCCCATTTTTACCAAATTTGTCATGGAATAATGCTGCCATTGTACAGAACATTGTATAATAAGGATGCCCCAAGGTTATCCTCAGAAACAGAGGTTGATATTCTCCCCGTCGCGAGATGTTTTGGAGAAGAATTGTTCACTTATATTAGGGTTTTTGGAAGTTATGCTTCTCCCCATGTTTTACCCCTATATGTTCCAGATAGACTTGTAGCTCGGGAAATTGCTTATCAGACCTGTGGCCAGGGAGGTATAACAAAAGATTTAAAAGAGAAGAAAAAATACATTTGGCCTCAATTTCCTGTAAAATGTGGAACATTTTCACTATTCGATATTGGTCATGCATTTCAATAGATAGGCAACATTACATGCCTACAGCTGTTCAAATTCTCGAAAAGGTTATTCGATCCAGATGATATTGTTAAGAATTTTACCAATGCAATCAGAGTAAGGGAATTTTCCAGGGAACAGGATCTTTTTGATGATATGTTCCAAGCAAGAAATTCATTTAAAGAAGTTTTGAATTCAGCTCAAACGCAGTATCTCCAGAGGATTTTCAGGAATTCAAACTTTACAGAGAAAGAAGACTGACTCCTATTCCTTTGGGAAATCTATGCTTAGAGCCCGCAAGAGAGCAAACTCCTAGTGTTAGTCTTAACGGTAGTTCAAGTACAGATAAATCTAAATCAAAATCTGACAGAGAGACTTCTGAACATTCCAATAAGTCTAATGAAAAGGAAGATAAAATGGAAGAATCCACTAAAGATTCTGCACAATCAAAAGAACTTACTCAACATGAAATTTTGAATTCCCAACAGACAAATCCTCCTCCAACCAATGAACAGCAACAGCCAGTTATCATTGAATTAGATAAAGAATGGGAAACCTTCAACCAATTGATTAATGTAGAAGGACAGAATGTACAGACCCCTGTCCAGACAACCAAAATTTTGAACACAGGAACAAGCAGCACAGTCACAGTGACAGAGCACATACCAATCACACCCTCTTCTGAAATTGTGCTTAATGTATAGGACATTCCTCCTCTAGATGTATTCTACAGCCCAAAATATAAAGCAGTAGTGAAGAGACAGAGGAAAAAGAGAAAATTAGAAAGTGCAATTGCTACTGAAGCAGAACAAGTAGATGTTTTGTGGAAAGATCCTGCCACAGAACCTACTCATAATCTCACTAAGTTATCTCAAATGACAGGAGCTTATACTTCTGCAACAATTGATAAAGCATTTGAGATACAACTTTTGTTGAATGAAAAAGAAGAACAGGTAAAAGCTCTGGAACAACAATTGCAACAGGTACAGGCCAATAAGGAAGCACAATTGAAACTTGAAGAGTTACAACAACAACTTCAAGAATTGCAAATAGGACATCAAAAAAGCTTGGCTGATAAAGACAAACAAATACAGATTATCCAAGATCAACATAAAGATGATCCTAAGCTTCCAGAATTCATTTCAGAAACTATCTCTTTAAACAATCAACTACTGCAACAAGAGGAAGTTTTCTGCCAAAAAATCTTGCAATGGAATTCTTTGTGCCAAGAGAGTGATAAAATCACAAATCATGTCATAGATTTACGAAATGATTATGATTTGATTAATGAAAATATCAATGATTATCTGGCATGGCAAAAGACAGAAGAAGGCAGAAAAGCTGGTGCACCCATGGTTAATGAAAACCATAAAGAAATATTGTTCAATAACTGGGATGCACAAATCAGAAGGGCAGAAAAGGCAGCAGAGGAGGCGGCTACAGCGGCAAACACTCTTACAGATTGTGTAAATGAAAATTTACACAAAGCTAATTTGATTCCTGAAACTGTTCCAGGATATCTCCCACAGGAAAATCAACTGCAAACAGAATGGAGGCAAAAGGCAGAAGAAAGAGCAAAATCCATCCAAGGGCTGACAAGATTGAATTGGGACTCATACTGGATGTACTTGGTAAAGCCACACAGTCAGCACAGTGCGCTCAATTGTATCATCAATGCTACGGAGAAGATTGCTCCTACGCTTGCCGACTCTGTCTTTTCAGGACAGTTGAATTCCGAAGTCGGTCAACCACATCTTCTCAAAACTATGCTAGATGCCTGCAAGTTTAAAGATCAAGTTCATAGATAGATAGATTTAGTTTTAATTTCATTGTATTTTAGCCTAGGAAAAGGACGGTCATTGAACCGAATCCTTAATTTTTGTAATAAACTATTTTTAGATTTAGTTAAGTAGTATTTAAACCCTTCTCATGCATTTAGAGAAGGGTCCTGGATCTTAATATTTTTGACTTGGAGATTGCATTTCTATACTCCATTGTCTTATATATTTTTAAAAAGGATCACATATGGTGATTTTCATGCGGAATTATCTTTGAAGTGTTGCATTTCTGTACCTTGGAATTTGATTTTGCATCAGAGTTACTGGATTAGAGTATCACATTGCATTTGAAAGTCTTCAAGATGAACAAGGTATTTCTATCTGTTCACTGTTGATTTCTTTTGTCTTATGGTATTCGCTTTAAAATTGCTATCATTTATATATATTTGTTTTCACAACTCTTCCTTTTATATATCATTTCTGAGTATAATTGAAACGTTATCTTTCATAATAATATATAGATGTTATACAGTGATGAATGCAATATGCTAATACAACTCTGTTTAATTTCTTAAATAGAGTTATCTTTATTTTTTTCTGCATATTTCAATTTAAATAATAATACATTTTCATGGTTATTGATTAAATTGGAACAATCTTAAATTGTATTCACATATAATTACCCGGGTTAGTATTAGAATTTCTTTACCAGTATTTAGTTTAAATTAGATAGTTTTATTTCAGTTAATTTAGTCTCATTTCCACCCATCCAAATCAATCCATTTAGTTATAAGGAAACTGGTCCTTTAAATCCAGTCGGAGCCACCATACCAAACGGAAAAGGAGCTGTCTTAAGGTCCCGACCGGGTGGTTTTCCCCGATGTTTGAAGCAGAGATTTTCTAGGCTTCAACATAATGTAATTTTATTACTAGCACTATATCCATTGATTTCAATATAGATGTTGATTTCTAATCTTATTTGATTACTTGCATTTGATGCATTGATCTCAATGTAGATGTTGTTTTGTAATCTTATTTGATTTTTTGCATTAGGTGCATTGATTTCAGTGTAGACATTGATTTGATTTCTGATTTGATGTAATTGGATGTACATTGATGGTATATTAATTTTAAAGTGATTGGATTAAGATTGTGCATTGATTTTAGTGTAAGCGCACAAAATTATTAACAATGTACATTAATATTTGTGTTATAGTAAATCAACCTATTAATATTGAAGAGCAAGAGAGACAATGTATGATGTTTAGTACAATAGTTCAAGCTAAATATTTAAATGGTTTATTATTTCAATTGTCCTTTCCATATAATCGATATGAAAAGATGACAAAACTAACAAGGGTGAAAATAAGAATAGTAAAAGAAAATAATTTGAGATTGATCCCAATGAAGACTTTTTGTAATTGACTACACTCTTATTATTTTCATTTTCTATCATTCAACACTATTACATTGTCACTTTGCATTCAAAAAATTTATTTCATCATTAAAGTTATTAACAATATTTATCATCTCAAAAAACTGAGGTAACTAAGAAAATTTTAAAATTAAAACCACCAGATAAATACATATTTGGCATATATAAAATTAGTATATTTATATTATCTGTGTTTTCATATTATTGATAAAATTAATCATATTTTCAATAGATTTTCCTTGGCTGCACACGACTGAAACCAGCCTAGATCCATCTTAACTCTGGATCTATCAAGTGCCGAGATGGATCAAATCTCTCGACGTGCAAACCTTTCCTCAAGTTTTGCACTAAAAAAAAGAGGTTTGCACCTCTAGAGATTTGATCCCTCTCGGCACTTGATAGATCCACAGTCAAGATGGATCTAGGCTGGTTGAACATCTCTATATATTAAACCCGACATATCAAAAGTTTACATTACACACATTACATCTATACATCTCTATATATTGGGCCGACATATCAAAAGTTTACATGACACACGTTACATCTACACACATCCCTATATACTCGGTACATGGGCGCCTCTCGGCGCAATTCCCCAAAAAAAAAAAAAAGAGTTTGTTGTTTCAATCCTCAACAAAACAAGGGAGTGAATGTGATGGCGGTGGTCCTGGTAGAGGGGATGGGTTCCTGATTAAAAATGACAAAGTGTTGAATCTAAGCATTAGTTGATAAGCAGCACACCAAAAAAATCCCATGCCCTTGGGACCAAAGCAGCACCCAAAAAAACAACACCCCAAAAAATCTCGGGACATTATTATAAGTATTTGTATGTTCCAATTCCTTCTTCCATTTTTTTGCTAGACAACAGTGTACCTCCCAAGGAAGATTTGGTCCCTTCTGTAGAAACCTCAGCATTTCCATTGACTGTGGAAGAGAACATAGAAATTCCAGAGAGAAGAAGGCCTGAACTTTGGAACAAGAGGTATAGGTTTTATTGAACTCGTGGTTTGTCGATTCATATAAATTCTATCTTGAATGGATTCTGAAGTTTGGACTCCAAGAATAAAATTAACAAGGAGCATCTAGCTATCTCCCCTCAACTGCATTCGTGATTGTGTTTAAGATTCTTTACAGCTCGGAAGAATGATTAATGGAAACAATTACAGCTAGAAAGAATGATTAATGGAAACAAACCATATTACATGATATGAAGAAATAAAAACTGATCAGGGAATAGATGGCAATAAGGAAACGTGGAGAGAAGGTGAGCAGGGTATTCCTACAACTCAACTGGGGAAATTCCAGAAGGACACGCCATCAATGAGATCTGTCACAATCCACTGGAATCCTGTTATGCTCATTAAACATGAGTCTGGTTTAGTATAGACATATATCTAGTGCTTAATTGTCATAGGGGATATAAAGAATGTATTCAGAGGAGCCATACGTTGAGAGAAGCCATTGTTAGGCATGTATGCCAATTAAGTAATCTAGGGAGTTTTCTTTGTATCAAAGTTTAAAGATAATGGAATAAAGATGACTTTTGTAGATTTTTAGCATTTAGATATTGGTGTTGTCCCTTGTGGACTATTCATCCCCAACCTGAATATTTTAGTGGTTTGCATTCAAAAATACTACAAGTGATCGCAGGAAGCTGGAATAGAGCATCAGTACATTCTTCACTCATTCTCTTCTTCTGTAAACTTGTTTACAGGTTTTGTGATCAGAAATATTCTTTAGACCCCTCTGCTATAAATCTTGCACAACCTATTCTCTATTAGTTTCTATCCTCTTTTCAGATCATGGGAGGCATTCATTGACTGTTATGTTAGGTTTAAATGGGTGTTGTAAGTCTGCCCATGTGCAAACCTGAACAGACTGTTGTGCAGATTAGAGGTGTCTGCATCAAAATATAAATGCATACTTTTCTTGTAGAAGAATCCTTGTTAAAAATTCCAAATGTGAGCATAATGCATACTACGCAAATGGAAAAAATGAATAATCTTGCTATGAATTGTTTTGTACACACTAGCTTGAACACTCTAGTATTGTTCACAACAAATGAGAAGATCCATTAATCTACATTGTCTTTCACAAAATACACTACTTGTTGAATAACAGTCAACCTAAAAATTCTTATGAAGTTTAGAATTTTTCAACGTAAACACATAAAAATAGTCAATAAATACACCACAATGGAAACCCCAACACTGCAAAGAGATGTTTTTGAGCCTGGCTAAAAACAACAACCCATACATTGCAATCAAGATAGCTACTAAATAGAATGAATACAACTATACTAGTCGATACGTAATGTTTGAGATAACTGCATTTAAGAGAGAAAAAAAATGTCACAGTGACATTTTTGACGAGATAGAGTACAAGACCTTCACACAATTTTTCTAGGAAAAAGGATTAGATTGAATAATGTAAGTATTTCTAAACTGCTATAAATTGAAGGCATATTTGACCATACTATAGGTGAGAACCTAAAATAACCATCCATATGTAGAAATCAAGACAACTAATAAATATAAAGAATACAATTACACCAATCAATATAACGAAGCATATTCCATGAAATTGCAATGTTTGAGATAACTACATTGGAGAAAAAAAATTTCCACAATGACATTTATGTCCAGATAGGGTACAAAGTTCAAATCTTCATACAATTATTTCACGAAAAAAGATGAATGAAGAATGTAGCTATTTCTTAGTTGCTATAAATGTAGCTATTTATTCACTGCTATAAAGTAAAGGCAAATTTGACCCTACCAAAGGTGAATAGGCTCAAAATTTATGCAGAAAACTGCAAATTTTCTCTAATATTTAGAGATAAAAATAGAATCGAATAAAAATAACTAGGCTATATCTTGCACTAGTACCTCCAAAACATATTCCTATTTTTCACTCTCACAATATGGCGACAGGGTGTTCCAAAGCAATTCCTTTATGCTCTGAAATCCCTTATTCAATTAGGAATCAAAAGGAGGTTCTTTCACACCACTCCCTCCATCGGTTAGAAACCTCTCTTGTAGATAAAAAACAACAATTTCTGCAGAGCATAGATGTCTCTAACCTTGCCTTCCAACTCACCTACTTTGGTTTCAAGATCTCCTGCTCTTTCATTCATTCTTGTATCCAATAGTCGTATGACCTCATATTGAATCACCTTCTATATCATCTGGGGCCTATTATACTCATCTACTTACTCAAGCCATAGATCTGTGAATTTCCAATCTTTCTAGGCCTCGAACCAAGGACCTCCCATTGCATAATGTATAGCTTTGGGAAGTTCCTTGTCATCAATATCGTTGTGACCAACAAGGACATTCCAGGTGTACGGAATGGATCCAATATCAATGTCATCAAGCCAAGTGAATCTATGCAAAAATGCCCTAGATTTGGGAATTCACTACAGAGGGTATCAAAACTCTGTTCTTGGGGTGCCCACAATTATACAACCCTATCTTGGCGTTAAATATTTCCACAAAATCTGACTAGATCATTATTAACGTAGGAATCTCCACTGCCCCCCTTCATACTACTCCTCCCTCTCTAGATGATTTTCTAGGTACTGCATTAGTGGCTTAATAAACCGCTTAATCATTTTCTTATTCGAATAGATATTTTTTTTTATTATCCCTCCTTCCCGCATAGCCTCAACTACTGCCTCAACTACTGGGCTATGGGTAGATCAAGAAGGAAAAGCATATAAAGGCGTGGGAA
This sequence comes from Pinus albicaulis, assembly GCA_034641835.2. NCBI lineage: Eukaryota > Viridiplantae > Streptophyta > Pinopsida > Pinales > Pinaceae > Pinus > Pinus albicaulis. The sequence continues at coordinate 20,874,209 of CM076572.1, read as the reverse complement.
TTGGTTAGTATGGGAGTCTGGGAGGTTCAGGATCAGGGGCACTGAGGCATTCATCAAAGGCATCGAAGGGCTATAAGCCCTATCTATTAGGACTGCGCAGGGATAGCCTGTGTGTATTTCTCCATCACCATCATGAAGGCGTTACTGTCATCGCCGAATGTGCGGGAGCTCCCGAATGTCGCGCAACTGACAAGGGGCTTGACGTCGTGAAAATGATGCATAAAATGAGTTGTCATCAGTTGGAGCTATCTATATTTTCTTGCTGTGGAATGGACAATAGTCAACCAATTCATGGAAACTCAAGCACAAATTGGCAGATATCTGAAGATTAGAAGTCATTTGTATTTTGCAAGCCCTGATTATACTATTTCTTATAAATTACCTTACCCTAGATTTCAGATTCGTTGGATGAGAACTAACTTCCCTGGAGACATTACCTAAATTGCTGGATGGATTTCAACTTAGCTACTCAGTATTCATTCCCTTCCCCTGTACCACAAAGAAACTACCTTACCCTTATTTTTAGTGCCTAACACATTCAGCAACTCGAACTCGGGAGGTGCCATGCCATGCTTCGCATGTGGGTTGCCATGAAGCTGCATTGCTTTGGATATATGCCTTACCCTCCTTTTTGGTGCCCGACACATTCCGCAACTCGAACTTGGGAGGGGCCATGCCATGCTTCACATGTAGGTTTCCACCAAGCTGCATTGCTTTGGTTGCTTTGGATATATTGGATATGTGTATATTGCAGTCAAGAAACAAAACACATTAAATGTTTTTCAACTAATGTTAAGTAAAGGCTAGCATTAAATCATCATTCAAATTATCATTCAAGTGAAATTTGAAACCTTATCCAAAGTTTTAATAAAGTCATACAATTTTCATTGCAATAAGAGGTTCGAATTAAAACTTACAATACAAATTGGTTTGATGGAATGTTTTTGCTAAAACATTAGGTAAACGGTGAATACAATAGTGATTCAAAGAAATTTAATGCTAGTTTATGGCTCATCAATCGCTATAGTCTAGGCAGGGACTAATAAAGGTATCCACCAAGTACCATGGCTTGCTTTGAGTTTATTCTTAATTCTTGCTCATAATTCATGATTATATTGTCTTACTTTTGTCCATACATTTTGTATCAAGTAGTTATTATCCAGAAACCTATTTGAATATATATCTATATATATTTTGGGTGATTGCATGTTTTGTTTCTTTTAGAGACTATGGTTATATTATTGTTATTAACACATAGTCACACATGATCGGGGCATATGGATTACTTATTTTTGGATAATATTTTTGAGAATTTGGTTATATCTTTAAAACATAGCATATTTGTTCATAAATTTTGCTGTTATATTTTTAACACTTCATATAAGATTATCTCATGCAAATACATCTTATTCTAGAGAAATGCCATGGTTTTTTTTTTAAGCTGTGAAATATCCTTGATTCCACTACGAAACTCTCTAGATGATATTGACAATTGATGTATGTCTCACCAGAAGGGGCACATTTTTCACTGCCATACTTTGGTTTTATAGCCTCGATGTGTCTGAAAAGAGATTGATGGTAAGGAAAGATCAATGTGGTTTTAGGTAACTACCTTGCCTTCTCTGCCACTGTCAAGGCTCATTTTGCCTTTAGAAAATGTGGAACTCAAATATGCACCTTAGGTTTTTGTCTCTTTGCGTTTGACAACATGCACTTGTTAGAGATTTTCTACGAGGCCAATCTGTGAATGACTTTCTCTACAGAAGGGAATTGATGCAAGAAAATAAGGGTTGTTGCAGCCAACAAATGAAGGCTATATCCTTGAGGTGAGGTAAGTACATTGCTATTCACAAACAAATTGTTGTGCAATTTTCTCTGCTTGGTATTTTCTTTCTAGTTGTATAACTCATCATTATACCCATAATATATTATTCTAATTTTTTTTTCATTTCTTTCACTACTACACTAAGGGCATTTTTAAGACATTTTTTTAAGACAAAATAAATCTTTTGTCTTAAAAAGTCACTTTTTATTTTAGTTATTTTATATTAAAATTTAATATCAATTAAATTGTCTTAAATATAAAATTTAAGGCAAAAATAGTGTGCGGCAAAAATAATTCGAGACAAAAGTTTATATTTAAGACAAAAACAATTTGACACAATCAATTAGCATTCAGAAGTTTTCATTGAAATTCCATGGGTGGATAGTGGATAATTATATTTTTTATTTTTGAAAATAGATATTCAAGCCACATGAAATTTAATTGTGTCATATTTATTTCTTTTATATTATATTTTTATTTTTTCATTAAACCACATTCTAAAAATATAATAAATATATAGATAAAAAAATATTATTTTTTGGTTGGCCACTCAAGGGGATTTAAACTTTGAATCTCATGTTTTAACATAATACTTCATAACAAGGTGATTGTCAATTTAGTTACATTCCATGAACTAAAATTGTTTATTTTTTTAAACATGTGAAAAAATTAAACTAGCAATTGCACTAGATGTTGCAAAGGAAACGTCATAAGGCATGAAATAGAGAAGAATCTTGACATATAAGAGATCATTAAATGACAAAAATTAGTAAACAAAACTCCATTCAAGTAAATATTCAACAAAGAAGGATCATTAGGTACAAGGGATGCAAATTTGGTTTTCAAATAGTAAATTAGCATTTGACATTCACCCATATGAAACATCAGATTATTCGAAAAATGTTATGGGCACAATAACATAAATAGATTGTTGGGGGTATAGAAATGGTGCAGTTGAGTGAGTTGTTGAGGAAGTATTACCTGATGAAGGAGAAGGCAGTGGTCCTTGAGGGAGACAAGTTGTTAGCTTCATGAGTAGGGGTTGTTGTTAGCTTAAATTTTGCGAGTTGCCTTTTTTTTTGGGTGTGCCATACCCTTGATCTTGTTGATAGTTCATCAACTGGATACTTGAATGCCTCCTCAGAGAGATTATCTGCTCGTTTATTGAGCTCATGATAAATTTGGGTGAAGGATGACCATTCTAGCTCCTGAATGCATGGAAAAATTTTAAACATTTGGGATTGAAGCCACACATTCTACCTGTAAAACTTACATTATCCCGATCAACAACTATTTGATATTCCCATCTCTTGCAACCTCTTCAAACCACAAACACTTTCTAAATAAATAACAACAAACAATGTTGAGAACTCGACCTTTAAATTGGAACCAAGAGCCAGAGTATATATGATATGAACAAATTGAAAGAAATTTATATATATAACACAATGAAGAGAAAGAATAATCAACATATAAGGAGAAACATACTTTTTTAATGATATCACCTGGAGATTCTTTGATAATTTGAGTGGGATTTCCTTCAAAATTCTTGCAAGATATGTTTCCGGTCGAATGTACGAAAAAACACGAGACATTATAGCTACATAACCTGATCTTGCAGGAAAAATGAATTGCTTCACCCATAAAAAATTATTATGAATGCCATTTTCGTGTGATCTCCAGATGTGGGTAAAAGTGCATTATATAAGAAAATAAAAATGTTCATGAAATTCCCATGAAAGTGAGTGCATCGATCAATTTTAAGTTTTTTGTTCCATGTTGGTCTCTCTACTGTAGAGTTGTGGGATAGTTGTATCATCTGACTAAACTATATTCAATAAATACTCTTGCACTTACCCTGATATTTGAGGAGTAGTGCATTTTTATGTGCAACAGTATGGTCTATGATCTCCTAATAGTAAACTACATATAACATATCTAATTGGATGTTAGCCAAAGTTTTCCATAGGTATAACATACCCAATTTTCACCCTCTAATGGTTGTCTTTCCCATGATCATAGACATCTTCTGATGACTGCTATTATCAGGCCACTTGCAATGCTTCTTCTATATTTTAAAGGAAACACCCCCTTGAAGAAAAAATAAATAAATAAAACAACAAAAAATGTTGTAAAAATTTAGCTAGACAACAACTAACAACCCTCTTGAGGTGGAAAATTCTAGCCCAATTGAAAGAAGCGAGACAACTCAAGGTATTGCAAAGATAAATTAGGACAACAGTGCAACTTTTTCAAGGATGAAACAACAACATTTTCTGTACAAAATAAGAAAATATTTGCAAATGAGAAGATACCACAGTGGGCATGCATAAGAAGAAGAGCCAAGGAAATCAAATTCAATAAAGGAAGCACAACCACCACTCCAAATGGGCTTCTCGAAAACACATACAACTACAATAAATCCTGCTGAAGCTTACAAATTTATCAAATCCTAACTTACTAACAAATTCAACAAGCCAACATGCTACAATTTGTTGAGTCACCCCCAAATCGGTTAGTAATTATCGCATGAATGTACATTTGTTTGTAATTTTATTTGAAAGGTTGAAATTCTCTCAAGAGCATATAGAATATTTCCAAGAGTATAAAAAATCGAAATTTTGCCTACCTCCACAAGGTATCATCACACCCGGATAGGTGACAACATACAAGTCTAAATATTACACCTCTAAGTCTCAATGACACTTCAACATGTCAATAGCATACTTGCAACAATGCTTAATGAGTTTTGTCTATTGGCTAAAGAGATGTAAATCCATCCATCCAAAAATAAACATCTTAATCAATCCAACACCATAAATTGTGCTAAGTAGTTCATTATGTTATTTCAAAGATTAAAATATGGTCTTATATTAGCTCACATATTCCTTGAATATGTGAAAGCCAAATTTCCTTAGCACAGTAGACCAAAAAGATTCGTACTCTAAAAGAAAAAAAAATACAACAGACTAAAATAGAAACTTTAACTCTAATTGAGACACTTCATTCTTAGCAACATGATATCTAATGAAGATGATACGTGGAAAAAAAGGTTTCATATATTATCTATCACATGTCAAAATGAGTGAACAAACACATGCACATAACACATCAGAAATAGGGTTCATAGATCAACTTGTATTCTATGGTTTCAAACCCTTCTTGTCTCCTTCAAGGGGGTTTCTTGAGGTCTTCAAAAAGGCTTCCTTTTGCTAACCAGATGGATTTTTTCTTTCACACATGTATGGAAACGTACTTTCCAAATCATATCGTAATAGATTCATAAGATGATATTATTGGTATTAACTACACCTTATTTGGAGAAATAATTTTTATTATAGGGGTTAGTACCTTTCTATTGGATGTGGTTGGTGATGTGAAGACTACTCAACTTCTAGTAAATATTCATACTAAATCTAACAAGAGTATGGATGCTTGTTTACAAACGAAGACCCCTCTAAGCTTAACTCATTGGATTATTTGTTTGTTCATGCTAATTATTTTTCTCAACTTTCCTTCTCCAAGGGGTTGAGACTATATGCTTCATTTATTTTAAATGGCCCAATGAAAGACAAAGAATGGAGATTATCTCCACATATTTTCCATTTCGCTAAGTTACAAATAAAAATAGTCAAATTCTATAGCCAACATACTAATAGCCTCTTGATACACCTTTAGTGATTTATGCATAACTCTCACCTATCATTGTAGCTCAATGAAATGACATCTAATAGATCTAAGACACCATTATAAATGGATTAGTTGTGAAGTTGTTATTAAATGATAGCCTCCAAATGTTCAATTCTCATGAATTTTGGGGGAGGGGGATATTTTGGTGTATTGAACGGGGCAAGGGGACATAAGGGTAGCATGGATGGGTTGAAGTGAGAGGTCCGAGAATGGTTTACTGAGATATATAATCCTAACATTAGAGAATGAGAAGGAGCCTTAGGGCCTTATGGAATAGGGGCCAGAGGACCTATAGGTAAGGCAATGAGAGAAATTGATAGGGGAACCCCCAATAGTTCTGACAAGGGGATTAGGGGCCACTTTATCACAACCCATACGCACTTAACCCATAACCACTAAAGTCCCTATCCCTTTAACCAAAAATCCAAAATCCCTTAACCCCTACACTAATAACTCATAATAAATTAACCCCTTGATCCATTAAACCCAAAGCCTCTAACCCCTTAAACCCTAACCCCTAGCTTATAATACTTGAACCCCATAAAACCTAATCCAATATCCTCTTAAACCTCGACCCTTAACCCATAACCCCTAGCCCCTAAACTCATTAACCCCTAACCCCTTAAGTTGCTGAGACCTAAATACCATAACCCTTAGGCACTTAACCCCCAAATCCCCTGACATGTAAGCCCTTGATGGTTAATCGTTAACCCCTAAATCCCTTAACAACTAAGCCATTAACCTCTAACCCTTAAACCCCTTATAACTCAACCCCCTAACCCCTAAACCCCATAATCCCTATTCCTTTACCCTTAAACCCATTAACTCCTAGAACCCCTTATCCTTTCTCCCAAACCATAGGTGCTACAACACTAATATTCTTGGGCATATTGTGCTTTTTCCTGCTAACTGCTCCAAATAGAACCTCTAAGAAATAGTAGGGTCAACGGAAAAGAGCTACAAGGTCCCCAAATCCGATCTACATTTTATGGAAAATCACATTTCCCCAAAATATCCTCCACGTATTTACCTTGGTGTATTGGAGTTTGTAAAATACATAGGATGCCACAAGTAATCCTAATCATAAGACTCAACTTTCCTAATGACTAGGAGGCCATAAAAATCAAACAACATCTTAAATTATACCTAAAATTACTAAAATTTCCTAAATATGAAATTAGAAATTATACAAAATTATAGGGCAACAAGGAAACCAACTTCCTCTTCTATAAATCTCTAAGACCTTCTAGAGGAAAAATACAAATTTTGAAATAAGAAATTGTTGGAATTATGCTCTTGCATCAATAGCCTACAAACCAATGTATCCTTGTATACCACCCATTTTATGTGCGTAATACCAATGTCCTTTACCTAGGAAAGACCCTTACATAATTCTCTCTTAGATCCTTCAAGCATGAAATGTTTTAGTAAAATGGATGTTGTTGAGGAGGTAAATCCCTATTGAACAGAGGTGATCTGGCTCGGCGGGGTCTAGCAACAATCACGAAATGTTACGACGCAAGTTCCTAGTTACGGAATGAAAAGACCAAAGATGGAGGCCTACCTGGAATCCAATGCTACGATCTGAAGAAGAGAGCGTTCCCGTTCCTCAGCCTCGGCAGATCACGATCCTCTACGATCTCCGTGGATGGATACCTGCACGGGCAAGAAACAAACAAATACAAGCATAAAATCCGGCATACGTAACTAAATATCAGTCAGAAAGGATATTACTCATATTAACATAATCAAAAACAGAGTGGAACCATAATCGTAATCATTCATTAAATAAAAATCGAAAGAGATTACAACCAATGTTCTGACGTCGTGGTCTCCTTCGGATGGGTCTCCGGTCGTTCACGTCTCACAAAGCTCGCCAGGGAAAGGGAAAACCTCTCCAGAGTCTCTGGACGATAGTCTCCTTACTTGAGTCGGCCTTAAGGGAAGAAAGAGGGCTCTTACAGCACAAAGGCTCTTGGGAATTTGGAGATTCAAAGCTTAGGCACTTCAAGACTAGCTTGCTATGGAATTGAGCAGGCTTTTATAGATGGGGAAGGAGGGAGTTGGGATCCCTATTATGGTGGGATTGGCCCTATCAACAAGGAAGGTTCCATGGGAGGTGGCAAAACCACTTCCCTTCCATAGAACTCCCGCAGCCAAACCTCCCAACTCAAGATAGGAAATGGTTTCTGAGTTTGTTGAAACTCAAATTCCGCCATCTTTATTTAAAAAACATTCCTTAAATTGGCTGGTGCGACTACTGCTCTGGGATAGAGCGCCAGTTGGCGTGGCCTCTTTGCAGGATTTTCCCCATTGGCACGAGTGATGAATTGTCTGCCAGCGCCAATGCAAAAAGAGATGTTTTTCATGATTTTTGCAAGGAGATGTCTTTATGGAAAATGAAGCTCATGCTTAGAGGAATGCATTGATGATGTTTTCAAGGCATGAAAATGTTCACAAGTCACAAAATGGGTCCTCCATTGTGCGGGACGGGGAATGGTAGGGACGGTGACAAATTACTGTGTAACAGATGCCCCCTAAAGTATGAGGCCCGAGAGAGAGAGGGGTGAAATGCTTTACGAGAACATGTTCAACTGAAGGCCCGCCGTTGGAAAACCTGCGCAGAAAAATACAACTGATATCTCAAGTACATGATGTATGTGTGGTATGGGCACAGCCATCCGAAACAGAGTACACTATAATCCGGATCCAGGGTATGGGCGCAGCCATCCAGCGAGGATCAAATAAATAGACTCAGGTATGGTCGCAGCCATCCAATCAATGAGTCATATACATAATGATAATAATCCACAATCACAGCCTGGATTACAACAGACACAATCCAGGGTCTTGCGCTCCATCTCGACCCAAACAAAGTACAAGTTCAAGCATGCGAATATGTGAGCTGAAGTCGAACATGCAAGAACATCGTCTGATTACCAGCCAATGATGAAAGCTGTTAACAGACACGAGAGAAACCACCAATAATGACAATGGTCCTCAAGGTACTACAGGTACAATCTACGGCGTGTGAATAAATGAGCTGACGTCGAACACCCGCAGAATCATCCGATCGGAGGCCAATGATGAAAACCTCACGTCGAATGCGATGAACCTGCCATTGAGGCATGCAGGCTCCAAGGTACCATCAGGAGTCTCTAGACCAACTTCCTGGATAATGAGTTGAAGTCGACAGGAAGTGACCTTGATCGAAGGTGGGCCATAATGATTCCCACATCATCGACACGAGACAGAGGAACATAATGTTTTGTTGTGAATGAGGATCATATGAGAAACAGAGGAAGGTTGATATTCGCAGAGGCCAACTTCTCTTGAACATATAAACGGCACGACAATGGACTTGGCAGTATTTGACATCAACAGATCAAAGGTCATGGCGACGAGGCAGTGAACAGATGAGAGGCCAAAAGAGATTACCCAAACCCATGGAAGCAAAGTGAAACAACGAGATGAGATGTTCCCAACCCGACACGAATGCAGACAAGTGCCATGTTCAAGAGCGACATACTGCCGACGACAACGACGATGGTTCCATTTTTCCCCCACCATTTCTGGCGAGTACCCCAATTATTTTTGATAACAAGCTTGAAGGGGATATCATATGCTTGTAATATAAGTCCGCCCTTCGGGCGAATCCATCCTAGTGCATTTAACGAGTCCTAGGAAGGAGGAACTCGGAGAACGTCATTTCGACTGGATCCGATGTCATCAGGGTTTAACGAGTCTGAAAAAGGAAGAACTCGGCGTCTTTTCATGTTTAGAGAGTTTGAAAAGACAGCGGAAAAGTAAACTCCACAGCTCCCTTTTCGTAAATAGTTCCTCAGATCCGAAAAGGTAGAAAACAATGTCCGAGAAAACCTCCTAGTCGCGATAGGCTAGGGTATTCCTTTTTCGTAATCAATCCATCCCAGCCCGAAAAAGGGTTAAACGTATACTGGGTAGATGTCGATTCGTGTCCAATTTAACGAGATTGAAACGACAAGGGCCTCGGCAATCTTTTCATATTTAGAGAGTCAGAAAAGAGCTGAAAGATGACTCCAAAGTGACTTTTTCGTGTATTTACCGAGTCCGAAAAAGTATAAAATACAACTCGTTTCCATCATTAAAGTCGCAAAAACCTGCTGCTGCACATACCAAGCAAGCGTAAAACCCATTTTCGACATAACATATAAAAATATTTGATAAAAATGACTTTTTACAACTCATTTTATGTCAAAAAGTTATAAATATGCCAAATTGGTAAAAATAAAATTACATTTACTATTTACCTTGGTAAAAAGCAACAGTGGTCCATTTGGAGCAGAAACTTCTGACGGTGATTGTGACAAATCCAGTTGACCATTCAGCTTCTCGTCTGCTACAGGTAAGAGGCGCTCCCTTGCTCTTCATTTTCATCCATTTTTTGATAATTTTCCCTTGAAAATCAGTTCTATGTGGCCACTTTTAAAATTTTAGGGCTGCGCTCATTGGCGCGGGTATTGGGCGCAGACCCGCGCCAATGGGCTCTTTTACACAAAGGGCTCGCGCCACGTGGCGCGACTTTTCACAAAACAGCCGCGCCAGCGGCCGAACCTAAAAATCCGCCTAAAATTTCGACATTTAAACCAAATTTCATGGAATTTGAGGCCTATCAGAGATCTAACCAAGGGCTTATGACCATATGAATGCAGGTAATCAAGAAAAATGGCGATTGAATGGAAAGAACGAGAGCATGGAGAAGAGGATGAACAAGCCATCCAAAGTCAAGCTTGCATGAATGCCCTTAGAAACTGTGGGTTGAAAAAGTTCTTCCTCACACCCTGTCTACGAGCTCAGCCCGAGCTTCTCCAGTATTTAATCAGTATTTGGGATGAACATGAACAGGTGTTCAGGTTACGAGACCAGGTATTAGAGCTGGAGGTTTTTGATGTTTATTTTATCACCGGATTGTCCCGCAGAGGTCCGATCCCTGTCTTGACTGGAAGCAGACCATCTGGGGAGAAGATGGAAGAAGTGATGGCACGAGTGTGCCGAGGAGCACAAATGGGATCAGGAAGCAAGAAGGTGGATATCCACACTATCCCTAATCTGGCATTGAGAGTTGTCCTACATACCATCACGCGGGCTGCAGGGTCACAGGCACCGCACGAGGCCACAAAGGCCCAACTCCTGCTGGCCTCAGAATGCATGAGTCCCCTACTGTTCGACTGGGCAACAACAGTAACAATCAATATGAAAAGGCAGCTCACGAAATGCAAACAGGGTAAACTGAAACAGTTCGGTTATGGTTCCATCCTGGTATCGTTCATTCTAGAACGCTTACCAATCTTCCAGGGCCAAGGGGCCGCAGTAGCAGATCCGATACCACGAGAGCCAAGAATGGCTCGCTGGGCAGCATTGATGCCCAGAGCTGGAGGCGGCCAACAGATGTCCTGGAGGCCGGAATTCTTTAGGTGGTTACGGCGCCAGCTGATTGTTGTGGAAGATTGGCCCTATGCAGGAACTGACTTCACCGGAGACCCAGATCTCCCACTGCCAGAAGGAGATGACTGGGACGAGGAGTTGGGTAAGACCTCATATTTTTGATTTTTTATGTTTTATGTTTTTTTGTTAATACACATTCGTCTTAACACATTTTATATATGTATGCAGATGTGGGACCTGAGAGACCAGCTGGGATGTCTCCAATCTCACGGAGGACACAACTCGCCCCTGATCCTCAGGGAGAGGGCACCAGAGGAGAGGAGTTGATCCAGAATCTTGAGGGCATTTCCTGAGGGATTCCGGACTATGCTCGGCTGGCGGACGTACCGATGGCATACCAGCGCCACACGGTGGGAGTTCCGGGTCGGATCCACCGAATCTTGAGACGCTTAGTGCGTGCAGTCACGTGCTATCATGAGCACCATGCGGATTAGCTCTTAGGATTTATACCACACCTATTTTTTGAGAGACATATCGTCTCCGGATGTACTTAAGACGATTATGTATATTTTGACTTTTATGTGACACACTCTATGTAAACATTTCGATATCTATATATATGTGCATATCTATTTCTGGATGGATCTTTCTTTACATGTGATGATGTTTTATAAATTGCGCAAATGTCTGTCTAATACCAAATTTTCTACTGCATCTATTAATGTATTCAAATGTATGGGTATATGATGATATGTAATATAGTCAAAATTTCTTTCCAGTAATCGAATACGCAGATACAGACGTAAGATGGATGGGTTCCTTACCGAATAGTGTCCGTTCAGTTGTAACACCACAAGTTGCGAATCTAGATACACAAGCAATTCACGGATACCAAGGTTTACTGCCTCGATTAATAATTCTAACACAGCACTATATTCCGCGATGTTGTTCGTGGTACGTCCTAGACACACTCCTTGCAGGTCAATCAACTCACCAGCAGGATCATAGATTACCCAGGCTGCTGAAGACAGATTCCTGGTACTGCGGGAGGCACCATCTGCGAAACCAACAAATGGATGAAAAGACATCTGCACAACCAGGAAGACCCGATCAGCAAAAAGATGTTTACAAAGCACACCACACAATACATGCACACAAATGAAAAACACACACCTATGTACACACACCACACCAAGAAATCACTTCAGGCATAGTACTTTTTGAGGTACAGCCCATTTCTGGGCTGCGCCAGCGGAACTCCTTCATAATCTATAAGCTCGTAGGCCCCGTTTTTCAAAACGCGTTTTACTATATAGGGCCCATGCCACATAGGCTGGAACTTACCGGCTCCAAGCTTGTCATGTGCTTGATCGTACAGGAGGACGAGGTCTCCTTCAATAAAGGAACGAGGAGAAATAGATTGATCAAAATGAGTTTTGACCCTCTTCTTTTGTGCTTCGATAACCAAAGCAGCCAGACGACGGGTTTCATCTAACCGTTCCAGATACAGAAGACGTTCTTCCTCAGCAGAAGTATTAGGTAGAAGCTCCACAACTAATTTTAACGAAGGAATCTCGCATTCAACCGGAAGAGTTGCTTCCAGGCCATACACCAATTGAAATGGTGTGAACCCAGTTGCACTCTTTGCAGATGTTCGGTATGCCCAGAGAGCTGAGAACAATTGGAGATGCCAATTGGATTTGTGAATACCAACTGTTCGCTGAAGCATAGTGACCAAAACCTTGTTCACTGCTTCAACCTGACCATTCGCTTGAGGGTAATATGGTGTCGAGCTGTCGTGACGCAAGCCCAACTTTGAAGTCAGCTCCGCCATCATATAATCTCGGAAATGAGTACCGTGATCAGTGACGATGGCTTGAGGAACCCCAAACCATGCAATAACGTGGTTGAATATAAATTGAGCAGCCGTTTTCCCGTCAGCAGCTAGTGTAGGCATCGCCTCGGCCCACTTGGTGAAGTAGTCGACGGCGACAATGATATACGCATGCCCCCCGGCCGAGTGAGGGTTACACGTCATAAAATCAACGCCCCATTTTGCAAAAGGGCCGACGGTAATAACGGGATGCAATGGTAAAGGCGGCGCGCGCATCTTGCGCTGAAATATCTGGCATGGATGACATTTACGGACTGCAGTGATACAGTCTTTGAATATGGAAGGCCAGAAATAACCTGCTCGCAGAATCTTCTGGGCAGTAGCATACCCAGACATATGTCCACCACAGGTGCCACTGTGGCAGTCATTTAGGACCTTTTCAGCCTCTTCCAAGGTTAGGCATCGCCGAAGCACCGAATCTACTCCAATGCGGTATAAGGTATCTCCTACTATACGGTAGGGTTGGGACTGGTGCCGAATCCGATGGCGGGCAGCTTTATCCAACTCAGACTGAAATGTCGAGGTCTGAAGATACACTATTATGTCACCGTACCAAGGGTCACGAGTACTGATGAGGAAAATCGTTTCGTCCGGTATATGGTCTTCAGAGTGTGAGGGAACAGAGTCTGTAGGGAGAGAACATATCAAATCCATGAAGACCAGTGATTTAGTTGACTTAGCAGTGGTAAACTCCAAGTCAAACTCCTACAGGATCACAACCCATTTGGAGTACTTTCCCCCCAGTAATTGTCTAGAAAGAATATACGTCATAGGGTTACAGTCTGAAACCACTGTTATCGTGCGCAAAAGGATGTAATGGCGAAAGCGTTGTATAGCGTGTACTGCTGCTAAAGCCAACTTCTCGACATGTGCATAACACATTTCCAGGTCGAGAAGGTTCCAAGACAGGTAATAAACAACATGTTCATCACCGTGATCGTCATCCTACACCAAGACCATGGCTATGGTGCTAAATGCGGCGGCTAGATATAAAGTGAAGTCGCGGTGGTAGTCCGGAGGACGAAGCAACGGAGCATTGACTAGCAATGTCTTCAGCTTCTCAAAGGATTCCTGAGCAATTTCATCCCAGTGAAAAGGAACGTTCTGCTTTAACAAACGAGTGAATCCTTTGGCCACCTCGGCATAATTCGGGATAAAGCGCCGAAGAAAATTCGCTTTCCCTTGCAGACTCTGTAACTGATACATGGAAGAGGGTGATGGGAGATTTACGATGGCCTCGACCTTTAAAGGGTCAAGGTGAATTTCGTCTTTCGAGACTATGAATCCTAAAAGACAGCCAGAATCAACGCAGAAGATGCATTTATGAGGATTGAGCCTGATATTGTAGCGTCTGCAACGAAGAAAGATCTGGCGGAGATGCTCAGGATGGTCCTCTCGCTTACCCGAATGGGCTGGCAAGTCGTCCAGATAAGGCTGAACGATATGGTGAATGTCATGAAAAGCGTAGGACATCGCACGCTGAAAATTGGCTCCAGCATTCTTCAAGCCGAACGTGAGTTTTTTATACGCGAAAGTACCCCACGGATAGATGAATGTGGTCTTGTGTTGATCCTCAGGTGCAATATTGATTTGGTTATATCCTGAGAAACCGTCCATTAAAGAATAGATCTCACTCCCAGCACATTCATCGATGATCTGGTCTATAAACGGAGTGGGATAATTATCCTTTGGACAGGCGCGATTGATGTCGCGATAATCCACACAGACTCTAATCGTACCCTGCTTTTTATCGATAGGGACAATGTTAGACACCCATTCTGTGAGGGGGATGGGATAAATGAAACCCGCGTTCAGAAGTTTTTCAACTTCTGCCTTGATGGCGGTGGCTTTTCGAGGATGCATGGGGCGTAAGTGTTGGCGCACGGGTTTTGCACCTGGATAGGTTGGAATCTCGTGGACCACGATACTGGGATCAATCCCCGACATTTCCTCGTAAGACCATGCAAAAACATCTCTGAATTCTTTGAAAAGCTCAGTATAGACTTGAATCTCATCGGGAGAACAAGTCACACCCACATGAATATTCTCAACAATCCCCGGTTTAACGGAGATGTTGATTGGAACAGTTTGAGTAATGTTACTCAGATTACCCTCCGAAAAAACCTCGTGCGTCAAGATAGGTGTTTGAAGAGGAGGGGAAGGAACCTAAGTAGCATAACGCTCCAGACAATTAGTCATTGCCCCCAAGCTAGGCATAAACAAGGAGCGATGATGTCCATTGCCCCAAGGCAGCTCCTCAAGAGACATAGTTTCAATGATAGCTTCATCGGAAGGAAAAGTCTCTCTGAGAGGATCAGGTGAATCAGCCTGACCAAGCCAGGGGGATTGAGAGTAGACGTCGAGAGCCATGCTCAAAGGAGCATGCTGAGGAGGTGGAGGGTCCGATGCAGCAACAATCTCACAGTAGTTGATCTCTACTGGTGTTAAAGGCATGGATTCTCCAAACTCATATACCTGCTCAGGTGTAGGAATGAGCCAGGGGTCATCGGACCTGGACAACATGTTGACTTGAGCGGTATGCGGTGGCGGTGCAGGAAAGATACCCATGAGGACTGGGTCTTTGAAGAGACCAGGTCCTACACTGTCTGGGGGATTCGAAATTTGATCCACGTATGGCACGTTGTTCTCAGAGTTAGAGGTGAAAAATGACAACTGATCCACTGTGACAATCTTGCCCTCGTGAGGGAACTTAATGAATCGAAAGATGGTGGACGGCACGCAGAGCATGGCATGGGTCCAGCTGCGGCCAAGAAGTATATTGTAGTTGAGTTTAACGTCAACCACTTCCACTTCTACGTTGACAGTTTTCCCCTGTAATGTGATCGCTAGACTCTCGAGAACACCCAGGGGTTTAGATTCCCGACCATCAAATGCCTCAAGGGCATTGGGAGACGACGACAAGGCTGGAGAGCCGATGGCCTTCCAGCAAGCGGAGGACATAACGTAGGTAGATGCACCCTCATCTACGACGGCCCTATGAATGTTCAGACCGTTAATCCCGACTTGAATGACCAAAGCGATTTGATGTGGAAGCCGGGGAGTAAAATTCTCCAGATCGAAGGTGAGAAGACTCGAGTCGGCGGGATCAATGCCCCCGATCGCAGACAGTAAAGCCTTCCGTTGTGAAGGACAACTTTGAAGAACCTCAAGTGCAGACATAGCACATGGCGCTTGTGCCAGATCCTCAACAATACTGTAATGTTGAGCGGCACGAGCGTTTGGATTATAAGAAGATCTTCGAAGGACACCTTTGGGAGGTGGCTTCACAACGGGTTCCAGAGAAGGCTTCTCGATTTCCAACGGACCAGAGACAGGTGGGGGAGGCGGCCCATCCGCAACTGTCTTCCCGGGTGCCTGCCGCGGTTCATTGTAATCCTTCGATCGCGTAGCGACAGAGATAGGTGCAACAGTCTTCATCATGAAAACCTGAGACCCAAACGGTGCAGATGGTGACGGCTGTTCGACCATCTGGGTCTGCTGAGATGGAAATGGCTCTTTCAAAACAGTCGGAGTCCCTTTAGGGCCTTTAAGAAGTTGACTAACCTCGGATCGTCGTGGACAATCCTTAGTATAATGGTCCCCTTCACAGATGAGGCAAGGGTACTTCGGTTTACGCTGGGAGCCATCCTCAGTACGAGACTTAGATTCTGGTTTCGGGGCATCAGATTTAGATTTGCCTTTGCCCTTCTTCTTCCCCTTGGAGGATTTGTCCGCAGGATTGGCCTGAACAACATTCACCTCCGCAGTTTTGCCAGAATCGGATGAGGCGGGATTAGCAGAAGTATTGTTGGAAGAATTAGCCTTCTGCTTCCCATTCGAAGATTTCTTCGAATTTTGGGAGACAGAACCAATGACACCATCCACCGCAGGGGTAGGCGGAGCCTTAGTGGTTCCAGGCCGTGGAGCATCAGTCAAGATGTCATAAAGCGCGCCGGACTGAGAATAGACAAGATCCATGTACTGGGCACCGGCGATGGCTTGTTCCTCCGTCACGCACGCTCCCATCGCGATATCCTGAGCGATTTTATTCACAAAGGAGGTGGTGAACCAGTGAGTCAATATCTGATCAGGTATGTGAAACTTGATCAGTCTACGATGGCACCGCCACTCATGAATGTGATCTGAGATGTGAGTGGCTTTATCCTGCTTCAGGGAAGTCAGGAGGTGCGTCCCGGCTTCATACCGAACCGGTAACTGGAAATGCGTGAGGAAAGCCATGGCTAAAGAGTTGAAATCTTGAAAAATGCCATGGGATAACTCTATGTACCATTTAGCAGCAGCTCCAGTTAAAGTACGCTGGAAGAGGCGCAGGCGAATCGAATCGTCGACCCAAGAGTTAGACGAACACCAAAGATGATACGTCATCACATGCGCCTGGGGGTCCTCCCCAGCTTTTCCCTCAAACTTGGGATAATCACCTGGTATCTTGGTGGGAACCGGAGGCCAATACGGATTATGTAAAATCGGATCATTGGTCAACTTTGAAACATCCGGCAGTTCCAAGGTAGCCAGGAATGGCAATGGAGGATTAACTGCCATGCCAGGCCCAGGATGAGGTCCGGTACCCATACTCCACGATGGTTGTGAATATCCTTGCCCCCACGGGTTCTGTCCCACAGGATTCTGACCGTAGGGGGCATAGGTCGTATAACCAGACTGATTTGGATGCTGGTAACCATAGTGCGGGGCTTGATAACCAGAGTACGGACCCTGATTAGGCATCGGCCTCGTATAAGCAGCGTTTGGATTTGGCTGCTGAGTGTAGGTAAAACTGGGTGGAGGAGGATAATACTGAGAGCCTCTGGGGTGGTTATAGTTCGGTTGAGACTGACCATAAGGATAATAACCACCCTGAGGATGAGTAGGCTGCTGAAAAGTGGAACCCTGCGGAGCCTGATAAGTAGGGCGCAACTGTTGATTTGGCTGCAGAATTTAATGAACCGGCTGCTGTGCAGGGTTAATGGAATGAGCGGTCTGCCCTGAATGAACAGGCTGACCCGACTGAGAGGGCTGACCTGAGTGAACAGGTTGACCCGGGTGAGAGGGCTGACCCGAATGACCAGGTTGACCCGGATAGACAGGCGGCGTCGGTTGCACAGGTTGACCTAGTTGTAAGTGAGCCCCAGGTTGTACCGGATGGGCCGGTTGGCCTGGAGGCAGGACACCGGGTTGTACCGGATGAACCGATTGGCCCGGTGGTGGAACAGGACCAGGTGCTTGCTGGAAACTGGTTTGACTTGAAGCAGAACCATAGGATGGTCCCGACTGATATGCAACGTTAGAGACAACAGGATACTACGGTTGCATCGGTAAATAAGGCTAGATTTTCCCCCCAGGACCATAGACCGGTCCCAGTTGATACCCCGGCTGAGGCTGAATAGGCTGACCAGAAGGCTATAATATTGTCCTTGCGGACCATACGATGTCCCTTGTTGGCCGACAGGGTAGCCTTGAATGGGCTGCCCCTGTGGATCATAAAGATAGCCAGGTTGGCCTTGGAAAGGTTGTCCTTGCGAGTTATAAGCTTGGTTATAGGGCAAGCCTTGAGCATAGAGATAAGCCTCAGGAGCGGGTAGACGCAAAATCTCCCCCTGCTCGTCATACTGACCTGGGAAAGCATACACGGGAGTACCATCCTGTGCATAGTGCGAAAAGTAAGATCGGTAGGGATCTTGGGAGGATGGTCCAACCTCGGCGTTCGGCTGTTGCAAAGACAACCGATACTCCTCCGGAGAGATGTTCTCCGGTATAGCAGTGGCTAGATAAACATCTTCAGGAGTTGGCCCAGCCCTGGTAGCAGATGCTGAGACAACAGGAGAAGAGGTGGCCACACATACAGTGGGCCTGACGGGAACAGAAGTGACGGGCGTCTGAGGAGACACCCCGGGTGTAGTAGCAGCTGGCCTCGAAGCAGGAGATGATATTCCCATAGAGGCTGCAGCAGAAATGATCTGACCCAGAGATCTGTATCCCTGTGGTAAAGAAGGACTGGCTGTTGACATGGCAGCCAGCTCAGAGTTGTCTCCCTCAAACAATCTTCGTGGGAAGAGCTGATAGTCTTCTCCAGACGTTGGGATTTCCTCACCAGAATCACTCATGGTTGATCCTGCCGTTAAATCACGCAAAAGACGGCGAGGACTAGGAGGAAATACAGCAGCAACAAAAGGCGAACCCGAGGTAAGAGAAAGGAAATCAGCTCCTAATCTCAATTCAGACACAGGGTCTGAAAAGGGCCAATTGAACTCAACTGGTCCTCCAAAGGGTTGCTCAGCGAGAACTGGTCCCCCGTCAGGAAACTCGGAAACAACAGGCTGCTGTGGTTCGACAGAGGATTGGGAAGCCTCTGAATAATCGTCCGTGTAAGGACTACCAATAGACGAAACCGAAGGTTCCGCCACTGTGGCAAAAGACCAGAGAAAAAGAAGCAAACACACACACGGGCTGAAAACGAGTTAAGGGCACACGATCAAACGGTCAACAAGCAATATCTAAGCAGGTGTGTAATCGTGGATGATTAATTTTTACCACATTAAAAAGTAA
This sequence comes from Pinus albicaulis, assembly GCA_034641835.2. Lineage (NCBI taxonomy): Eukaryota > Viridiplantae > Streptophyta > Pinopsida > Pinales > Pinaceae > Pinus > Pinus albicaulis. Next base: position 20,854,815 of record CM076572.1, on the reverse strand, counting down.
GAAACTCTATCATTTCATATTTTAAGAGTCGAGAAACAATAGAAAGATGACTCTATCTCTTTCAGATTTGATACAAGCGTGAAAGGACAAGCGCTCGACGGTCTTTTCAAGTTTAGGGAGTTAGAAAAGACCAAATGACTGCTCAGGAAAAATTAGGCACAAAGGGTGTACCAAATATCCGTGAACTGCAATATACACCTTGGTTTCAATAATGAAACAGAAATCGACCAAGGACTTTCCGTACAGGCAGGTAGTCTCCCCGAATGCTGTGTTCGGTGTATCACGGGTATAGGGCGGCAGACTCGGCTTCCTGTGGATAAAGGATTGAAAACCTAGAGGGGTCTCCCTTTATATACGCGACGGTACGGGGAGCACAAGTCCGTACTAGCGCTGTCTAAATCCAAACGGCGAGCGACAGCTGCTAGGTTTAAAGACACCGGAACACGTCTCTAGCCTAGACCTCTAAAAATGTTTCGTTAAGTTCCAATGCTGCCTTAGGTTAATTGAATAGATTTTAAAGTTGATCTTCGATTAAGTTTCAATTTTCAGGCCCTATCGTATGTAGTGTCTCAAAAGACTCCTAAATGAAAAGCTACATGCCACAGTCCAACATTTCGTTCGATGAAAACTAGTTACAGAAGAGTTGAGAGCTTTTACACAAACGAAATGATCGGAAGACAAACAATGAGATCTCTAATGCAACTAATGAAATTGAAAGCTTTTCATTCAAATCACTAATCACTAGCAAAATCGAAAAGATTACAATTGCACTAATTAACCAAAAGCAAAAGAGATTTTTTTTTGTAATTTTCAACGTTTGATAGCTAATATGCACTAAACAAACTGAAAACAAACGGAACAACTTGAGAAACGATATTGAGAGAGAAAAAAAAACAAATTTCACTCAACAACACAAGCAATCAGATCCCAAATCGACCAAAGTCTCTCAAAACCAAGAAAAGACTCAAAGGCTCCAATGGATCGTGTGATCTAGGCCCAAGGCAAGACCAAACGAAATTTGAATGAAGGAATGAACAATCACCTAAAAATCGCAACAAAACAATGAAAAACTACTAAGAGGATGCAGAGGAGCAATCAGAAAGTCGACCGGACAAACGAAACACCAAAACTCCCAAGGAGGGCTCGATACACTAAGCCACTAGATGCCTGAAAGGCTCCAAACGAAATCTGACAGATGAAGCAAACAACCAAAGAGAGAGGTGAATTCCTTACCAAAAGGACTCCAACACACTCGTGTAGTTCAAATCAAGAAGAAAAGCACCCAATCAAACCTAGATCTCAAACAAGAGGAACTCAAAAACCTTGACAGAGGGCGCGGGACCGTAAGGTTGCCAACCCATGCTAGAAAGCAATTGGCGCGGTAAAACAAAGCAACATGCGCCAATCGCGGCGACTGGCCGAGGCTGCAAGTGCGCCAGCTCGAGTTTCTCAGCCAAAAACAAAAAAGAACTACTCCAGAAGCAGATCAATGTATACTAAGCAAACCAAGAAGTAAAAAACAGCAAAAGAACCCAACCCAGAAGGCTCATCAAGCAAGGAAAATCATAAAACAATCAAATGAGACAATGAATTCTAGACAATCCCCAGTGGAGTCGCCAAATTTTTGAGGAGGTAAATCCCCTCTGCGGACAGAGGCGATCCCTACTAGCCCAGCAGGGGTCTAGCAACAATCACGAAATGTTACGATGCAAGTTCCTAGTTACGAAATGAAAAGACCAAAAATGGAGGCCTACCTGGAATCCAATGCTAAAATCTGAAGAAGAGAGCGCTCCCATTCCTCAGCCTCGGCAGATCACGATCCTCTACGATCTCCGTGGATGGATACCTGCACGTGCAAGAAAAAAACAGATACAAGCATAAAATCCGGCATACGTAACTCAATATCAGTCAGAAAGGATACTACTCATATTAACATAATCAAAAACAGAGTGGAACCATAATCGTAATCATTCATTAAATAATGATCGAAAGAGATTACAACCAAAGTTCTAACGTCAGGTTCTTCCTGATGGCTCCCACTATTCACGCCTTGCAGCTGGCTGTGTGAAAGGGCAAACCCCCCTTCCTAAGTCTCTGACAATAGTTCCCTTACTGAGCTCACTTTTAAGGGAAGAAAGAGAGGCCTTTATGCCATAAAGGTCTTTGGAGATTCAAACAGGCACTTCAAGACTAGCTGCTATGAATGAGCAGGTTACAGATGGTAAGGTTGAGTAAGACTCCTGATATAAGGGATCAGTCTCATCAAAGTAAGGTTCACAGGGAACAACTTCCTTTCCAGAGAACTCAAGCAACTTCCCAACCTGGCAGAGAAAAATTGTTTGGTGCCATGGATAAACACACCGCCATTTTATTAAACACACTCTCAAATTGGTCAAAGTATCATCGTCAGACGGTAGCGCTCAAGTATGCGCCTCTTTTGTCATATTTTTCTACTGCGCGAGTGGTGAACTGTCTTCCCGCGCCAATGCAAAAGGAGATGTTTTTATGATTTTTTTCAAGGAGATGTCTTTAGGGAAATTGAAGCTCATGCTTAGAGGAATGCATTGATGATGTTTTCAAGGCATGACAATGTTCATAGGTCACAAAATGGGTCCTCCACATCAGGCTTTTGACTGGAATGGTAGGACTGATGACAAATCACTGTGGTAATGGATGTTCACCCTACAAGATTCTATCCTCATGGCCTAAGATAAGGCATCCCTCTATGTCACCCACAACTATTGCATTAACGGTACACTATTAAAGAGCAAACAAATTTGAATGAATCATTATTTTTGTTGAGTTTCATGGAGAGTATAGGAGAGTTTGTTGATCAAGTTTTGTAATTTTTCATCATACTCATGAGAACTTTCTCCAACCATTTTCTTAATCTCCTTCAGCTTAGTGATTTTTTTTGTTCAATGTTTAGCCTCTATAAATTAGATATAAATATCATCTTTAATTCATCTAAGGCCTTAGCTACACCCTAGGGATAAAACTATATGAACTTCATGCACCATTAGAGAAGATTCCCCCACAATGTGGTTAAGAACCTTATCAACTTAGAAATTAGCACTACAATCCTTTTCACCCTCCAAATGAATCCACATAAGAATCGATGCAGTTTTTCATCACCATCACCCTTCATTAAGTTCTTAGAACTACTATAACCATATTGTTGGTTGGGTTGTTCACCAAGATAAAACCTTATGAACATGTTTGAATAATTAGGCCTACACCCCCACTTGAACTAAAATTCAAACGTAACATATGCCACTTCTACTTTTATTCCCACCTTCATTTTGTTTTCACTACTACTATATCCCAAACTACTAAGAAAAGGTTCTTTCAAGTCAAAAGTAGAATAAAAAGTTGGGATTGCCTCTAGGATTTTAAAATTCATAGGGTGGTTGGTTTGCATTGGATCCACTTTTCTTAGGATATATCATGTATACTACTTGACCTCCCTCTAGCTCAAACAACACATTATTAAGTGTTTCTTCCTCTTCTTTCTATCTGCTGATATCTCTCTCCATAGGCTAATCAATACCTTACAAACCAAGGCTTCCTTTTAGACAATCATGATCCATCTAACTTAACGTTCTCACCTCCTTGTGTCATCGCTTCTTTTTTCTCTTCCAAATTTCTAGACATATTCTCCCCACCTATTCTTCTCTCCAAGCTCTTTCCAATTATTAAATCTCATTATTTGAACAAATGTTTGGTATTCTCTTGACACCTTTGAAACCTTTTTAACTATTTTACTTGCGTCTCTATGTTTCCATCCTCACTAATACCCATTTTCATTACCAACGTATTGTGATGAGAATCCCCTTTGTTCTATTCATCCACCACTTCTTAATTATTGCATTTTGATAAAAATAATATTTTTCCCTCTTTAATACATGTGTTTCCTCCATGACACCTTATTCTCTTAGTTATTCAATATCATTCAATCCATTCTAGGTCACCTGCAAGCATTGGTGCTTACACTTCCATGGTTGGAGAACTAAAAAAAAAAATAAGTTGCATTTATGGGTTACATAGAAACTCCCTACAACTACCGTGTGTACTTTCCATCCCTCATAATGATAATTGTGTGAAGGGATGTAAAGTTTAATGAGGAGAACGCGATGTGGTGCTCTCTTAAGAGGCATCTTTAGATCCCACTAGAACAGGATATTTTAGCTCCAAAGGAGGAGCCTCATGAAGTTGTGGAGCAACAAAAATATTGAGGAGCAGAGAGTGGAGACATTCACTCAAGAAAAACCATCTAGAGAAGGTAGAAAAAGAACCAGGGAAGTTGATATACTTGTGTAGGATGTGAGAGAAAATGTGGGAGATCCTTCAAATTTTCACAGGAAAATGAGGTCACCTGAGAGGTACACTGGCTACATGGCTCTTATGGCTAAGTTTATAGAGACTAAGCCATCCTATTTCGAGGAAGAAATAGAGAATCCTATATGAGTTGATGCAATGGTGGAGGAATACGAATCCATTGTAAAGAAAAAAGTTTCGGAAGTGGTGCAAAGACCATCATATAAATCAAGAGTGGGCTTGAGATGGATCATCAAGGTGAAGCCAGTAGCAGACAAAAGCATAGAGAAGTATAAGGCTAGATTCGTGGCCAAGGGGTACTCTCGAGTTATGGATATTGACTATGAGGAGACCTTTTCTCATATAGCAAGGTACTCATCCATTAGATCAATTCTTGCTCTGGCTACGTAGATCGGGTGGAAGATCCACGTGATGGATGTAAAAACAACACTTCTCATTGGGGTTATTGAGGAGGAGGTGTACATAAAGCAACCAAAATTTCTTGATACATTTGATCGGGAGTCTCATGTGTGCAGACTCAAACAAGAGTTGTACAATCTCAAACAAGTGCCTCGTGCTTGGTACACCAAGATCGATAACTATATCATTGGTTTGGGCTTCACCATAACTGAAGCAGATGCAAACCTCTATGACATCTTAGTAGAAGGTAAATTCCTTATTATTGCCTTATCTGTTGATGATTTGATTTTAACTAGTGATTAGTAGTTGATGAGATCTTGCAAGGGCATTTGAAATGAAGGACATGGGTCTCATGCACTACTTCCTCGGGTTGGAATTATGGCAAGGAGATGGGGAACTTTTTTTGTCTCAAGGAAAGTATGCAAATGAGATACTGCAGATATTCTACATGGAGAGTTGTAAACCCATGGAGACACCTCTAGTGAGAAACTACAAGAAGGAGGATGCCGCTTTAGGTGAAGGAGTTGATGCTACCATTTATTGACACCTAGTGGGTTCACTCATGTATCTTGTGAACATATGACCAGATATCCATTCATCTCTATTCATCAGATTAATGCAAGAAGACATTTGATTTTTTAGCAGATTTCTTTCCACAATAAAATATTGTGTGCATGTGTGTTATTTCTTATTGCATGTCTGAAATTTTTGCTCTAAATTGTGAAGTAACTTTCACAAAGGAGCAGAGTAGGTTTTTGTTGTGATTTTGATTAAAACTTCATGAGAAGTTGCAAATCTACACCATAATTTCTACAAGGATGGTGGAGGAAAATTACAAAATATCTATTAGCATAAAATATGCCCACTTCAAAATATCTACGACAACTTCTTCGATAAGAAAACACCGAGGATAAAAGATTGGATTATGGAACCATTAGTCATAAAATTCACAAGGGTAGTAATTTTGGCTGGAGGTGTGGAGGTAGATGGATTAAATGTAGCCTTCCCTGGTGCATTTGCTGGTGTTGTTGGGTGATATATGTCTAAGCATAATTATCTGAGCTAGATTCAATTTTTATGTTGCTTCTGGATGATCTCAAGTTTCTCTACTAGTTTTTTGTTTCAAGGTACACTAATAACAATTTTTTTTCCACTCTAGATATTGGTTTATTCCGTGGTCTATTTCAGATGCACTGGCTGGTTGTTTACATGGTCTTTATTCTTAACCTTTTCTCCCGCAGATCTTCTTGCTCCTTCTGTGGTTTGGGATTGGTCAATCAGGGGATTTCCAAGGATCTTAGCTACTACCTGTTGGTCTTCTTTGTGGTATATTTGAGATGCACTAGTTGGTTGTTTTATGTGGTATTTATTTCAAACCTTTGCTCCTGTGGATCTTCATGCTCCTCTTTGGTTTTAGATTGGTTGATCAGGGGATTTCCGAGGATCTTTACTGCTATGTAAGTGCATTCATTTTGGTTGGTGGAGTTGGAAACATATTTGAATTTTGAATTTGATCATAAAGGAGTATCACGGGGTCATTAATTCATGTAGGGGGTATTTATTTTCCAATTTATTCACTAATTATATGAGCGACAATCCATTAATGGTTTGCTTTGTCATTGAATATATTTTTCGATTATGTGCTTGATGAGAATTTCTGAAGGATATTGATCGGTGATGATTCGACAATCCATTGTATTTGAAGGGGTGTCCTAGTGGATTGAGATGGTGACGATCTACATCGAGTGGGGTCTATAATTTATAAGTGACATTAATTTTCCTTGCTTAGATATTTTAACGAGGTTTTTTCAGACACTACTACATAAGGTGGTTTTTGGTAATATTATCTACTTTGGTGAACATATAGGCAGGATTGCAGAGTGCCAGCAGTGTTGGTTGTACAACTAAACTTTTGATATATTTATTATGATGTCACTTGATACAAGGAAACTGGGGCGGTGACATGCCATTACTCAATGCATTGGTACATAAAATGGTTGGGGAGTGGGTGTTACAAATTGATCCATTATATTTATCATATATATATCTTATATATTATCAATATTTGTCTATTACTTAGTAAATGAACTACTGTTTATTTCATTTTTCAAAGAATATTTTCCCTCACGAACGAATGTATTAAAAGTTCTAAGGGACGCTGGTACATTTTCAATCCCCATAGGTTTACCTTTATTTGTCTTCAAATGGAGCACAATAGTAACTAGAAACTAAAATACCAACAAATAACCCTAAAATAATTAAATAATATTTTGTATCAAGAGCTCTATGAACTCTTTTGCAAGAGAATTTACCAATTGAATTAATCCTTATTTCCTCTAGCTCTTAACTAAACCTCTGAAACTTTATTATTAAAAACATTGAAATAAAAAGCATGTATAATTAGTGGTTGATTTATTTCAATTTATCAAATAAATTAACAATGACAATATCAATTATTTAATAAGGGGATTTTTTATCAATGACATGAGGACAAATATTATTGAAGTAGCTTAGTTCTACGGTGTGCATCGAAATTGTTTTATACCTCAACGCATTTTGTTTTTCCATTTTTTCCAATAGGTTCCTTTCTTGAGAAACATATCAAACACTAATATTTATTAGTGACTTAGAAATATTTAAATCTCCATAGTGGAATGATATTTGTTCATATTGGAATTGCAATCCACTAGTTCTACCTATTAGGATTAGTAAAGACACTTTAATAAATTTAATATATTGATTCAAATTACACAAGTGACACCATATAAAGAGGAAAAAATAAATTGAGGTTGGCTATTATCATATTTTCATTGAAATTATACATTTATTTTTTGGTTAAGTATGGCTAGTCTAGAGAAAGAAATATACTTTCATTACGAAAAAGGGGCAAACCAGAAGTTTTTTTTTTTTTGCAAGTAAATTCCAAATACATTACCATGTTAGTTTAGTGGTTTTCATTTATTAATATGAGTATGCAATTGAGGAATGGAAATGGAATCCAAATGAGAGACCATGAAATTAACAAACCTTGGACTTGGTGTGAGATCTTTGCTTCTACCCTCATTTTCTTATGATTTTCTCGTATGATATGATGAAACATGTATCCCAACATAGAAAAAACTAAATTAACACCCAAATTTGCAATAGTGTATATATTACATCTTGTACCAAATGGAAGTAGTACATAGTCATGGGCATCCATATCAAGATTTTATTCAATAAATATGTTAGGCCTGAAGGTAAATGGGCTCTTCCATATAGCTAGGTCTTTAAAAATGACCTACATATTTACATGTATAATAGATCCTTTACATATATATTATGGCAACTAATTGTCAATATTTTATGTTTTTCTAGGCAAAATCATTAAAGAAGTGGGTGAACATGCAAATGGAATTTTTTGTGATATATTACATGAACAATGAAAATGACCTTTTTTGTGATATATTGCATGAACTATAGATGATGAAAATAAATGTCACTCATCACTTTATCTATTTTTTCTTGTGCTAAAAATATAAACTTACCATTCCATAGGTGAAAATATAAATAAAATCCCGGTAGAAAAACCGTTAATGAAAATGATCCTAACTAATAGGCACACCACCATTTGTCAAAAATATCTTCATCCCAACATCATCTCTCACACTACTATGTGATATTACATATATTTCTTTTATTGATGATTATGGATCTTATGTCACACTAAACTTTAATGATGAAAATAAGAAAAAAAAAACATCCTCCTAACCATATTTTCACTCCTTACACATAAATCTTAATATTAATATGCATTAACCTTTGTCATAATAGCAATTTTTCATAATAGTAATGAATATAAAAAATGCAACATGGAAAAACTAATTCATTGCAACTCTAACAACCTTTGTATATTTTGCACGATCAAAATTTGTTTTGTTTCAATCTATTTTTCAAGTTGTTTACATGTATTTTCTTATAGTTTTTCAATAATTTGTGCAATACACTCAAGTTTCCCATATCCCTTTGGAAAAATTCTACTCACTCAGTTGATCCGGCAGGAGCCTGAAAAATGGTTTCTAACTCCCTCAATTGATTCAGAGGGAGCCCGAAACCTAGGTTCTACTCGCTCAATTGATCTGGATGGAGCCCATAACCAAAGGGGAAAACTAGAGAGAAATGTGGAGATTTCCATAAGCCACGGTAACTGTTGTCTGGCGGGAGCCCATAATCAAAGGGGGGAAACTGGAGAGCATCATGGAGATTTCCATGGCGGGAGCCCATAACCAAAGGGGAAAACTGGAGAGTAGCATGAAGATTGCCATTAGCCACATTAAATGTTGTCCAGCAAGAGCCCATAACCAAATGGGAAAAATTGGAGAGCGGGGTGGATATTTCCATAAGCCATAGTAACTTTTGTCCTGAGCAACGTGGAGATTGCCAGGAGCCATAGTAACTATTATCCATCATCATCTTGACATAGCTAGTGCGACCGCAAGATTTTCTCTCAGCATTCATGATGTGCAGAGTCTAGAATGAAGTGCTCACAAAAAAAAAATCCAAAGCTCAGGTCCCGTGCTCTTATCCTTTCTCTCGTTTCTCACTTTTCAAACACTTAAATATTTCTAAATGTATGGATCAGTTGTAGGACCGAGATCTCCAGTACCTCCAAATCCCTTAAAAACCTAGTTAAGGAACCCTGACCAACCATAGGAATAAATTTCAAATCTAGGGTTTGTAGGGTTTGTGAATATATGTACAATGTTGGAGGATGTTTCCACTTCCATACGCAATTTGTAGGATTTAGGTATTAAGGCCTTGAATAGGGTTTGTAAAATCTTAGCCCAATTATAACGAGAAAATCCTTAATTTTTCCTACTTGTTCCCCTTCTCAGACCTTGACTACACTTTGTAGTCTTGTACGCACTGTATAGTCTTGTACCCAACTCCTCAATATTTTTCCACATGGGATATATTCAAAGTCCACAATCCTCTGAGATATCCAATATCCTTGGGGATCTCACCAGTTAGGTTTTTTGCAGAGAGATCTATAATTCTGTCAGTCTAGAGGTCGACGTATTTATACGCCAAATCATGACCCTTCTCCACCAAATAAAATTCATCACTATAGTATTGTGAAGATCCAAGCCTAGTGGGCCTAGACTTTGTGAAATATGGATTAGTCATTACTGATATGTTTTAAATATTTTGCGAGATGAGACCTGACATATGGTTCATTGCCAGGTCGATAATTTGGAATTTTTCAAGGTAACGAATCTGGATAGGTATTCCCCCTTCTAAAATATTTGATCTAAGAAGGAGGATGCGGAGCATGGACATATCCCCAATCCATTCAGGCATAGTGCTTGATAGACTATTTATAATCAAAGCTAATGATTACAACATTTTGAAATTTTGCAGGGACAAGGGTATATGTCCACTTAAACTATTGTAGTTGATATCCAATACCTTAAGTTTGTTCAACTTTCCAAGATCCACCAGTATCTGTCCTTTTAAATTATTTTTTGCTACATTCAATACATTGAGAGAAGAGAAATTACTGATCTGGGAAGGCAGGTACCCATGTAGCTTATTGAGTGAAAGATCCAGAACTTACAGATTCTTTGTCTGATTACAAATGCAAGAAGGAATCTTCCCATCGAGTTTATTGGATGCCAAATATAGGAAAACCAAAGACTTCAATATCATGTATATTCCTAAGGGGATAGGAGTTTTAATTTTAGTGTATCCTAGGTCTAGTACTCTAAGTGAGTGGAGGAGGGCCAATGATTTTTGGAATCCTTCCCTCTAACGTGTTTTTGTTCAGATGCAGCTCAACGAGAAATAATAGATTTCCTATAGAAGATGGTATGGATCCAAACAAACTATTGTTTGACATGTGGAAAATGATGTATTTGAATTTGAATGTCACTTTCTGCAAATTCTTGAATCAAGGGTAGAGAAATTTGGAGTTTATAACACTGCTTTGGAAGTAGTATCATTTGAGTGGTTGCAAAAATGTATAGGGAAGTGAAGTACATATAAGGTGATACAATGATGGCAATTTTAAACATCAAGAAAGGTAATTGTACCTATAGTGGGAGGTTTCCCTCTTTTCTCAATGACTAAGTATGAAGGTTTGGAACATATGTCAATTTACCAAAAAGCTAGATAATTCTACAAGAACATTGATGGTAACATCAACTCCCTTAAAAGGATGTCAACGTTGAGATGGAAAGGTTGTTCTATATGAAAAAAGGAGAGTTGAATTTCAGGTCCACCATCTGGAATTTATCTAAGGATGATAAGAAATAGTCATCAGAAATAGTATAAGATTTTCAAGTTGAAGATAAAGTTTAAACTAATGGTTGTCAAGAAGTCTTGGATATCAGAAACATTGCATCAGGATTATTTGCCCTTAAATAGCATGTCTGATCTTATGCTTAGATAGCACATCCTAGTTGTATTAGGGTGTAATTTGTTTCACCTGGACTAGATTAAATTGATAAAATTGGTAGATCCTTGGCTATCACAACAAGTATATGTTCGAATTTCTATTGTAGTACTTGTTAAGGTGTTACTATTTGTGTGTGTGCCAATCTAATTAGCATCAAATGCAGGTAATAAAGATAAGCACACCTGATTATAGATCTGTGTTTGTGAAGTAAATAGACATCTGTCTTCCAGTCTGACAAACTTATTATTGTGATATGTTATGAGTGGACCACATCCTGCAAACTCAAATCATAACCATATGTAGGGAAAGGATGAACCACCTCCTACATGCATGCAAAACACCGAGAGTAGGGAAAGGATGAACAATGTCCTACATGCATGAAAACCAACAACAGTAGGAAGGATCCTACACGTGGGGAGAGGATGAACCACATCCCACTGACATGTCAACCACAAATTGTAGGGAATAAACATCCTACAGGTGGGGAAAGGATGAACCACATCCCGCTAACATTTCCTCAAGAAAATTCCCGAATGCATCTCTAACTGGGGTATCCGCAGAAGAAGTTGAATCACTCAGCCTATGCACATGTGTTTTCAATCATAGGATAAGGTGAACTGCTCACCCTACACACATGTAAACCATAATGGGGTATCACAGCCCAATAAGAACCCCAGGCCTCTAGGATCTCCTAGAGCTCAATATTTAACCGAGATTCTCATAGTAGGATCTTACCACAATTCCCAGCCTCTGCCTAAAGAGAGATAAACTTGACCATGTCAAGAGGCTTTGTGAGGATGTCGATAACTTGCACATCCATCCTCTAATGGTGGAGTTCCATTGATCCTGACTGTGTCATATCAAATGTAAGGTGGTACCTAATGCCATCATGCTTGGAATGATCGTGGAACACAATATGTGAAAGGAGAATCACATTCTGCAACATACAATGGAGATTTCGAGTATGTGCTCAAATGGCTCACAGGAGAGTTGTCTCACCCAAATGGATTTGTAATAAGCCATGCCTACTGCTTCAAATATTTAGTCTCAACGATGCTCCCAGAATTTAGTCCTTGATTCATTCATGAAATAAAGGTGAATTATTAGAGATATAACACAAAAGGCTGCTAATTATCATCCTGCCAAATCAACAGTTTTGGCAAGGTGCTACTAATTATAATCAACAGGGATATCTTCATGAATGTGAGAGCCTTCTTATCAACATCGTATCCATTTTATCTGGGAAGAATTACATTAAAGATGAGATTGAGAGGGTCTTTATCTATAAAAAAAAATATTATTTATAGTTGTAAACTGTCTGTAGCTCCCTCTTAAGATCATAAATGTATCCTCATCCAAAGCATAACCATCAGGCTATCTATAACCTGCCACTAATCGATAGCCATTCAATCATCCAACTTCTAAAAATCAATGTCTTATGACATGGTCTTTCTGTTGAAAAATTCATCGGACAAGAAGTGTTGACAAGCCATTCTACCAAGGACTCCATAGCTCCTTCTGAAGATTTACTTCAGTTGATCATCTAGCTTTCATAAATGAGACTTTAATATGTTGCAACTGTGTCAATAAACTTGACCTGGAAATTTTTCTCACATGCTCAGATAATTCAACAATGACTTTAAACAATAGTGTAATCAACTGACATACCTTAATAGCAGAATCATACCTTGATATCATAAATACTTCTGACAATATGAAGATACAAAGAGACTTGCTTTGAATTATATATATATATATATATATATATATATATATATTTGCCTTGGAGTGATCTGCATTGTTCCTTTTGAACTGACTGCTATAAATCTGATTATGTCAAGGTGTCTTAGAGCTAGCCCTTATTAGCACCGTTCTTAACATATTTTTCCACTCTCTGGATAGACCAGAGAGAGCCCAAGCAATGCGTAGATTAAATCAAGATGAGCCAATTTACAACCACAAAAGAAAAGAAATTAGCTTCTTCCCTCAAGATTTTGATACTTTCCATTGGTTGAGAAAATGAAAAACTTATTGTAGCCATACAAAGTGCAATACAATTTGACTTATTTTAGAAGCGAATGGAGGGTCCAAACAAGCTTCTCATGTAGGGTGTGCAAGAGAAGAGATCTCAGAAATAAAGGAGGTTTGATCATAAACAATCTTAAGATGTCCACAATTTTGTACATCTCCAGGACTGTTTCTTTCAAATATGCTAGTGACAGGGCTTCAAGATTACTATATAGCATTGTTATCACTATGATGTGTCTGAGTGTCACTTTTGTTTCACCCTATTAATTTTTCATGGTCAATCTTCCACAAGATGGAGTTATGAGCTAGTTTTATACCATGCATTCAATTTAATAAAAATATAACTGATTGTTTGTGAACTCACTATATATGGTGGGTTGTGGATGCATGTTTAAAAGCCTACACATATATACTCCATTTTATGGCATTTGCATTTTTTAGATGCACTGAAATCTTAGACAGAATTTAACCATTGTGATTGCATAAACTGTTAATAAGAATTATACATGATTAATTGTGCAATCATATTGTCTGTTCCAAGTGCCTACCGTATTAACAATTTATATACGAAAATTTATTGTATTTGTATGACACTGAATTAATCGAAATAATTTATTGACATTTTCTTTGGTTGTATTGAAAATTATTGGAATACAACTGGGTAAATGGAAGGCAGTCTCATCTCATTCTTGTTTTTTTATTGGATATGTTGTGCTTTTCTTTGATTGGTTCTAATTTTTGCTATATAGTTGTTGACTTGATATTAGCTTTTTAAATTTCAAATGTGTAGGCTTCCTCAGATGTTGAAGTGGAAAAGGTAAGAAATGAACTTGAGAAACAAGCAGATGAATCTGAGGAAGAATTTAAGAAATCCCTTAATGCTTTCAAGGAAAAGGCTTCGAGAATGCAGGCAATTTCAAAATAGGCATATGTTGTCTATGCTGAAAAAGAAAAGATAGTGTTAAAGGATATGAAAGAGAAGTTGAAACTACAATCAGAAAATATGAGAGCAACTTTAACTTCAACTGCAGAGGAAATCCATGTAAAGGGAAAAGAAAATTTGTCAATTTGGGTTGAAAATGTTCCTAAGACTGTGAAGGATGTAGCTGAAATAACTTTTGGTGTTCACCTAGATGATCTTAAAAACCTGTCTAAAGTTCATGACTATTGCCTTTGTATTCCATATGGTAAGAGTGCTCAATTTTCTCTATTATGGTGTTTATGTTTAAGATATTAATTTTCCAGTTAGCACTACAATCTTGCCATGGTAGATATGATATTGAAATGAACATGCAATAAACATTACACAATAGTAATACTTGGAAGTATCATTCTGAGAAAGAAAACTCTGAGAGATATTTAGTGCTTCTATAAAATGAGTTGTTGCAACTGTTCACATGATGCAGGTGCACTTCTTTTTGTTGGGGTTTTCTTTCATTTCTCATAAATGGAAGCATTCCTATTGTTTGTTTTGGAGTAATCCTAGGGGGGATACACCTAGCTGCGAGCATTTAAAGCCTTAAGGCCTGGAAGAAGGGTGATTCGTCCATTCCCTTTATGAAAGGACAAGCTGGTTAGAGACCGCTCTAATAACAACCTTCTTTTTTCCATCTATTTTAAGCTTGATAGTAAAAAAAAATTGACTGTTTATATCATGGCCAATAGAATGCTAGATTTGAAAATGGACATATAAGCTAGTTAATATTTTAGTGACATGTGACTATATTAATATTATTATATTGAGGCTAGGGGTTAGGTAGTTAAATCCATTGTTGAAATAATTTGTATTGCAAAAAAATTACCAGGGGTCCGGGTATTGGTACATAGGAGAATTGGTGAAAATATTGTCAAATCAACAAACTGTGGCAAGCATTAACTTCAACTTTGGAGGAAATCCGTGTAAAGGGAAAACAAAATTTTTCAATTTGGGCTGAAAATGTTCCTGAGACTGTGAAGGGTGTAGCTGAAACTGCTTTTGGTGTTCACCCTAATGATCTTAAAAACCTGTCTAAAGTTCATGACTTTTGCGTTGGTATTCCATATGGTAAGAGTGCTAATTTTTTCTCTATTATGGTGTTTATGTTTATGATATTCATTTTTCAGTTAGCACTACAATCTTGCCATGGTAGATATGATATTGAAATGAGCATGCAACAAACATTACACAACAATAATACTTGGAAGTATATTTCTGAGTAAGCAAACTATGAGAGCTCTTTATTTTCGCTATAAAATCAGTTGTTGCATATGTTCACGTGATGCAGGTGCACTTTTTTTTGGGGGGTTTTATTTCATTTCTCATAACTGGAAGCATTCCTGTTGTTCATTTTGGTGTCATCCTAGGTGGGATACGCCTAGCTGCGAGCATTTCAAGCCTTAAGGCCTAAGAAGGCTGATTCGTCCATTCCCTTTGTGAAATGAAAATATGGTTAGAGACCTCTCTAATAACAACCTTATTTTTTCCATTTGTTTTAAGCTTGATAGTAACAAAAATTTGATTGTTTATATCATGGCCAATAGAATGCTAGATTTGAAAATGGACATATAAGCTAATTAATATGTTAGTGACATGTGACTATATTAATATTATTACATTGAGGATAGGGGTTAGGTAGTTAAATCCATTGTTGAAATGATTTGTATTGGAAAAATATTACCAAGGGTCTAGGTATTGGTACATAGGAGAATTGGTGAAAATATTGGCAAATCGACAAACTGTGGAAAGAATTAACTTCAACTACGAAGGAAATCTGTGTAAAGGGAAAATAAAAGTTTTCAATTTGGGTTGAAAATGTTCCTGAGACTGTGAAGGATGTAGCTGAAACTGATTTTGTTGTTCACCCAGATGATCTTAAAAACCTGTCTAAAGTTCATGACTTTTGCCTTGGTATTCCATATGGTAAGAGTGCTAATTTTTTCTATATTATGGTGTTTATGTTTATGATATTCATTTTCCAGTAAATACTACAATCTTTCCATGGTAGATATGATATTGAAATGAGCATGCAACAAACATTACACAACAATAATACTTGGAAGTATCATTCTTAGCAAGACAACTATGAGAGCTCTTTATTGTTGCTATAAAATCTGTTGTTGCAATTGTTCACGTGATGCAAGTGCACTTCTTTTTGTTGGGGGTTTTATTTCATTTCTCATAACTGGAAGCATTCCTGCTGTTTGTTTTGGAGTCATTCTAGGTGGGATACACCTAGCTGTGAGCATTTCAAGACTTAAGGCCTAGAAGAAGGGTGATTCGTCCATTCCCTTTATGAAACTACAACCTGGTTAGAGACCTCTCTAATAACAACCTTCTTTTTTCCATTTGTTTTAAGCTTGACAGTAACAAAATTTTCATTTTTTATATCATGGCCAATAGAATTCTAGATTTGAAAATGGACATATAAGCTAGTTAATATGTTAGTGACATGTGACTATATTAATATTATTATATTGAGGCTAGGGGTTAGGTAGTGTTGAGGCCTTGAAATTCGCTGCAACAACATAGGGGATGACCAACCGGTTCAGACCTTAAAGAAGTTTGTTTTCCATTTGGAATAGTGGCTCAGACTGGTTTAACTAGGTTGAGTTACCTTCTCTCAATCTCCATTGGCTTAAAATATGACTTCTTTCTACCAATGAGGAAGAGACATCATGTTGTTTCTCTTGTCGATCGCACAAGAAACTAATCCTTAAGCTAATTTGGGTTTAGCCAAGCCACAATTAAATTTGTGCCTCTTTGGGAAGAGGACTTTTTAAGGATGTAGAATTTAATCTATATGCAAAATTATTCTAAGATGCAGGAAAAAGAAGCTATTTTAATCCTATCTCAATTAGGCAGATATAGATCTATTCCAACTGAGAGCAAGATGTTTTAAGTAATTGAGATTTAAAAATATTTGTTTTAAATGAATATCAAGTTAACAAAGTAGTTCAATTAACTGACATTGTGAATACCAAACACATTCTATCTAGAGACCTCTTAACTAAAATAATCAATCAACAACACTCAGGAAGTATTTCTCAAAATGATATTGAAAATCTAATCAGTAACTTGAATAATTAAACAATAATATGCGGAAATAGCTCACAATATATCACTTCAATAAATCAGTTTTATAAGACAGATTTCTGAGTAAATAGTTACTCACAAATTAGACTTCAACCCATAAGAGTAGAGATAAATAATAACATAAAATTGAGGCACATTACTCATACCGACAATAGAGCACAAATATGGAAGTAAATTGACATATTCATGTTATCATAAAATGAAACCAAAATTTAAAATCATATTATTATAAATAACAATTTATTAAGTCCATTTCTCCAGCTCCGGTCTCTAAAAGTCTTTTACAATGCCAGAAATTTTTCTTTCAAAATCAGAGCTACAATAGTGCAAGACTTTGTTCATTATACATAACTCAGAATGTAAAAGAAAAACCTCAATAATCTCCAGATCTGAGATTCCTCTCCTCCCACCTACAACTCTAAATTCCTATTACATAATTGCTTTCAGAATTCCAGAATTGCAGAGGAGAGAAGCCTTTATTACATTTTTCTATGTTCTATTTATAATATTTACAAAAGTATTTCTTCATAGGAAAGTTTGTTGAAGAGTGGTTCTGCTCCATCAATTTTCATTGGTTCAAAATCATATTCTTCAATTGTTGTAGCCTTCTCATTGATTGAGATCTTTTACTTCTCATCTCTTCAACTATTTTCCTCCAAAAACAAACCAAAAACAAAATTATAATGTAAAAATAAAGTCAAAATGTTAAATCTAGAATAAAAATAAATCCAATCAAAACTTAATTAATAAATAATTGAAAATGAAATCTAATATTTCTATTGATGCCTGTGATGATCTAATTGGTCAAGGATATCATTGACGAATTGATTTTCTCTTAGAAGAAGTTGTGGGCAAATGAAAAATGCAAAAAATAAAACTTAGAAAATTGATTTTGTTTAAAAATTTGAAGCTTGATCTTCTGCTGAATTTTAGACTCAATAAATAATCAAATCTAAAAATGAAACAACTTCAGAAATTTTCTCTATGCTTTTATCTTTCTAATGAGCCATCATGGGCCTCATTACGGCTCATTTGGTCAAGTAAAACTTCATTTATGAGCTTCCAAAGTTTGCATATTAAAATTGCCAGAAATCTCAAATTTCTGTTGCTTGGGCTAAAAATGAGAATTTTAATTAATTTCTAATCCTAAATTAGATTATATTTTTTTTAATTAATTAATAATAATTAATTTTAATTATATTATTAATCTTAATTAAGAATAAATTAATTGTAAACATAATTAAACTAATTAAAAATATGATTTATTGATTAATTAAAATATTAAAATATTATATCAATATTATAATTTAAATTATATTAAAATTAAAATTAAAATATAATATTAATTATAATATTATATGATATAATATATTTTTATTAATTCAAAATATGATAAAATGCACATTACCTAAGGGAGAGGAGGAGGAGTCGGGAGTATGGAGTGATAAGGGAGAGGTAGGAATGGAGAGATAAGGAGTGGAGGGTGAGTGAAGTGTAAGAGATGCGGTGGAGGGATAAGGGAAATGACATGAGGATGAGGTAAGACGAGTGAGTCGGGAGTTATAAGGTGGAGATACTATATGTTAAATAAATTTAACCCTTCGCATGCAAAAAAAACAAATCGCAAATGCAATCGGAATTTCATCGTTTTTAAAATATATGCACAAAAACAAATGTTTGATATTGCGATATGCGATTTGTGATATATCACAATCGCATATTATTTCACATCACATATTTTATTTCGCATTTTTGTAAATTAGGATTTTTTGGAAGAGTGAGTGTGGTGAGAAGTGGGGCCTGCGTGGGATTAACCATCCTACAAAATGGACTTCAACTTTTTTGCAATTTTGGGGTTTTGGGTTTGGTAATTTGTTTTTAAAATAACAAGTTGGAGTAAATTACCAAGGTTCCGAAACATTTTTTAGTTCATTATGCAATTTAGTTGGGTCATTTCGGAGGATCGTTAGTGAAAAATGAAGAAATACTAAAAATAAACTAAAAGTGAATATTTACAATGAATGACTATTTTAATTATGAGAATTAAAATATTGGTACACTTCTATACATTTTTTAACCCAATCGAGAAAATGATCAAAACTTTAAAGGAGTGCCATTTACAAACCAGTTGACCAAATGAAGTGAAACAAGTATCATTGGAAAGCTTATGAAAAAACAGATTCAATAAAGCAATCAAAACAAAATTCCAAGGAAGATGAAAAATACCAACATTGCAATATAATTAACTTAGTCAAAATACTAAAAGGTGTTTAGCCAAAAACAATTTTAGAAAGGGTCCCCATTATTTGAAGTACATAAGTAAAAAATGGAGGGGTTGTGTTTTACCAAAACAATGGTGACATGCAGTAGAAGAACCAGTTATCTCTAAAAAATAATGAACTTAAATTTACCCAAAGGTTAAAAATAATTGAAATCACAAAATCGTCTAACAATAAGACATTTCCATAGCTTCCACATAAATAGATTAAGCAATATGATTTTGTAAAGATAAGTACTTAAAACAGACTTGAGTAAAAGTGATGAATCCAAATTTGAGGAAATTTATTTTTTAAACTTTGCTCATGTGAAAATTAGAGTAAGGTAGAGATAGGAGTTTTTGATAAAGCATATATCCATTTTATGATTGTCTCTGACATCGCTTTATTTCCAGCGAGCCTGAATAGTACCCCGATGAAGTTTTCTTTTATGCCATACATGCCTAGTCTTGCTGCCAGTGAGCGTCCATAGCCCCGACGGGTTTACTTGTATTTCCCATGCTTCCTGTTTTTCACTCTTTTGATAAGCGCATTTTCAAGCTTTTAGTTTATGATGTATTTGAGTGAAAGAGGTGAAATGACAAATAGAGATTTATGTTTAATGGACATAATACTTTTACAATGTTTACTCCAAATTCTTTCCCTGCAACTATCAACCAGAGGCTTTTTATGTGGAGGGGTGGAAGGGATTCATTGTGTTAAACTCAAATCAGTTCTTTC
This sequence comes from Pinus albicaulis, assembly GCA_034641835.2. Lineage (NCBI taxonomy): Eukaryota > Viridiplantae > Streptophyta > Pinopsida > Pinales > Pinaceae > Pinus > Pinus albicaulis. The sequence goes on along the minus strand of CM076572.1, from coordinate 20,834,546 downwards.
CTTTAAAAAGTAAACTCAATCACTTAGAAAGGATGTTTGTTCCTCTATGAAAAACATTTAAAGAAAGATGGATTTATGGTTCCATAAAGATATGCCTTTAATGATAAATGAAATTAACTTAAATGGATAGAGTAAAATATTTCCCATGTATGTCAACAACTGTAAGGTAAGAAAAATGTATTTTACATAATTCATGGCAAAGTCACCAAAATAAAATCAAAACTGAAAGTAAAAGGAAAATAATTCCTAAACTAAAGTAATAAAAGAAATCAGTGACTACAAAATGAAGCAAGAAAAACTAAAATAAAAACAAAATTTAAAAGCTAAACTCTAACAAGACCGCTTATATGAATTTCTCAATAAAGGATTATAAAATAAAATAAGCATATGTACATTCATTCCTATGTTGAGATTTTTTTTTTCTTGTAGAGTTATAAGAAATGAGGCTCTCAAAATGTAGACGGTCAATAGCAGTGATGATAGATAATACACTGAATGAGAAGTTTATGTTTGTTGCAAATTTTCCTTCTTCCGAAGAAAAAACCTGCTTAAAAGCATCTTAACTATTTTATAATAAAAAAAATGCTTAAGGAAACTAAATAAAGGTTCAAAAAATCCCCAGTCTAGATGATTCGATGATGATCATTATTAATTCTCTCAAGAATCTCAAAGAGAAAAAAAGAAATTTTGAAAATTGATCTGGTAGAGGTACGAAAGGTTCATGAATACCTATAGAAATAGAGTTCAAGATCAGCAAAAAATACAACAAAAATGAACAAATGTGAATAAATGAAAGTGGACACATGAAACTTACCATTGGAGAACTACATTTAATCTTACCTGAGAAAGATGATTTTCTCCAGTGCAAGTTAACTTATTTCTTTAATTAGAATTAAAAGCATGAAAATTTTTTATTGACCCAAAATCATTATTTATTAAATCTAAAGTAAAACAAGCAGTTAAATAAAAGAAAGCAATGCTTCATGTTGAAGGACTAAAAAATAAATTGAATCCATCAGAAATGAGGATAAAGGTATGCTTCTTTATGAATTTTAGCAATGAATCTTATTTTTTCTTCTTCCATTCTGAATTTATATCAGCCCCAAAATATTGAAATTGATTCAAAATCTCGAATAATGTAACATTATATAAAGAGGATTTTAATCTCTATATGATGAGTATGGAGAAAAATTCAGAATAAAAGAAAATTAAAAATATGAATTAATCATCGGTACATTACCTTGCTAAATTTTTCACATCGCGAGATTCTTTGCCATGCATAACTTAAAAGATGTGACTTCCACTTTTGTCGATACGCGATTGAGCTCTTTCCATAACAATTTAAAAGAAAATGGTGGAAATTCGATATCAAGTTTTATCGCATCAAAACATCTTGAATACAAAGCTTCATTTGAGTTTATCAATGCGATATAATTATTGTGATGGAAATGTCGCGAGATGAGCATGTGCGATGGGGAACTGCGAAGGGATGAATGCGATATCGAAGAATAGTCATATCAGAAGATTAAAGCTTGTGAATGAAACGAAATGCCGATATAATTCTTGCAATAATGAAAATGCGATAAATGAGTGATACCATGTGACTACAAATATCAGAATATACACGTGAAAATTTCGTTTTAAGGCCCAAACAAACAGTGACCAATCACACATGGTTTCACTTCGCACCTTTTATAACTTACCTTCCCGTAGATTTCACAACTTACCACTTTTTCTATTTTGTGATTTTGCGATTTCACAACTCACAGCAAACTCCACACCGCTCGCTGCAACTTTTATCATTTAACATATTACTTATCTCATTCAATATGCGATATGTGTATCATCGTATCGAAATCTCCTTACCTTGTCATTTATCGCATCACAACTAATATAGATTACCAGGTGAGGTCTTAACAATAACCACAAAAACTGTTCATATGAGAAATGTAATTTCGTTGATGCACCGATGTGCGATGAAGAATGAACCCGATATTTTTATTATATGAATTTTAATTTCATATCGGATCCGGGGCATCGGAACTTTTAAGTATATGCCCCTACCAAATTTGCAATTTATAAATGGACGTGATAGCTATATATAAAGAGGATTAAAATATCATATCGGGTCTGAGTTATATGAACATCGCAATTTTGGCGAAGTAATTTTAATGGAAAATGAGCGAGAATGAATATCAGAAGATATGCGTCAAAGGTTTCCTATTGGGAATTTTTAATAGCTGCCTCTGATCAAATGTTGTGATACAGATAATGTGATATCATACAGAGAGATCATTGGAGATTGGAGGGAATGAGAATATCAAGAGATTGGATATATTTGGTGTATGTTAATTTCAGAGTCCCCAATATGTGATTTGCGATATATAATGAGACATACGTGGGGTTGATGATTTCTTTAATCTATTCAATTCAAGAAGAAAGTGAGTGATTTAACTTTCCTTTATAATAAATAACCCTGAATAATTTAATTAAATGTCGAAATTTTGATTGAAAATTAATTTTATCACAACTTTCTTATAAAGAAAGTTGTGAAATAAAATGATTTGATATGATTATTCCAACAATTTATTAAGACTTATCGGGATTTCAATATCAGCAAAATTTAGATATCCTTCAAATTCCACATGAAATAATAAATAGTTCCTTGAACATGTTGTAGATTTTGGAAACAAGGGTTGGTTGCTTTCTTATCTCAGATCTACATAATCAAGTGAATGAATATTTGCACACAAAAGAAAATAGAAATAAGAAACAACGTTTGAAGGAAAAATAAACAATAGATGATGATAAACCTACAAACACATACCTCGAATAATTTTGATTGTAAGTTTACCTCATGAATCTTCAATTTCTCGCAAATTTTATCAAAATTTTCATAATTTCAACATCACCTTCTTATTTTAATATAAAATGCTAAGAAATGATTTTTTTCAAATTGCATCCTTTCCAAAATTACATCAGAAGACAAGAGTGGTAAAAAATGAGTTGTTAGAATTACTTGTAAATCAAAAACTGTCAAGTGGTGGAAAATTCTTGGAATTTATTCATGTATGATTAATGTTATGATTTTTGAAAAACAAGAAAATTGAAGGCTTGAAAAATATGTATGATCTGATAATTCAAGATATTCTAAAATGCTCTAGGCTTCTTTTCTACAATTGAAATGGGATGCCCAAAAGAAATTGGATTCATTACTTGTTTTATTGAAAATATGAAATAATGAAATAAATGCAAACATAAAAGAAAATTAATCTATTCCTATTTCTAACTTAATGAAGGAAACATGACTAGGTATAGTCATACTTCCAATGAAACCATGTAAGCATTTTAATTCCTACATGTATGTACATGTCAAACATTAGTAAAAATGAAAATATAATTAAACTACAAAAACTAAATCTTAAAGCAGAATGTATCTTTATTGTTAGTAGCTTATTCACCATTACCTTCTCTTGAAATTTCCTTTCCAACTGAATTTCAATTGGGTCATAGAAATCTGGATGGATTTCCATTATTGAGTGGGAGGGGTTTAAAAGAGAAGATGATAGGCCAGGTTGTAGAAATGATCTTTCATAAACAATGGCCTATGTGATTTGATTAGTGTTATGTTTAAGTTCTAAATCATTAACAATATTCCGTGAAGGAAAACTTTCCAAAATTTTTTCAAATGAGTTAATAAAAAACGGATGGAAGTGTGCTAGATCCAACAGAATATTATTAATTGGATTAGATTACCGGTCATATTGTGAAAATATAATCTCTTGTTGGCACTGCTCTTGAGAAGTAAGAAGTAATTGATAAGGAATGAACATCAATTGAAATTGGAAGTTTAATAATTCTTGATGTTCACAATTATAATTTGAAACTTCATTTTTCTCTTGAGGCAATGCATCAATTGAGTGTTCAATATTGAGCTGCTCAATATGCCAGCATAAAGTATCTAAAAATCTAAGACTAGAAACAAAAAATAAATCTAAAGTAAAAAATTAAATGTTGAAATAATAACAAAATTGAATCATAGTTTACACTAGTATTACAATTATCATAGCAACAATAATTTTAACCACTGGAATTGACTTTTCTTTTCAAAGACTGTGCTAATAATGCAAAATCAGAATGATTCTTGATACCCACTTGTGAATTAGAGAGAAGGATATGGCTCTGAATAGGGATGCGAGCTTGATCATCATATAAATCATATATTGGAATGGTTTCTTGAATGCTGAAATCATAAGTATGATTATTTGTTTGAAAATGAGAACTATTTGGAACAATTTCTAAATTATATTGTTCTTCATTTTCACATATAATTAGACTTAGATCATGAGGATTCAATTGTAAAGAAGACAAATCAATATCCTCAATGTCAAAGTAGCTATCATAAATGACTTCAAGACATTCATTAGAATTTCCTTCGATATTATTCAATGTATCAAAACAAAAAGAAATATTAAGCTCATGTTCATTAATGCCAGAAGAATGATCATTAAATAATTCTCTATCTTGATAAAAACTAATCAGAAATTCATTTAGATCAGACTGTATGTTTTCTGAAATATCTTTAATGTGAACAGAGGTTAAATTTCTATTAGAAAAATTATCAGGATAAAGAGAAAAATATGAATCTGAAACAATGCATTTGAAAATGTCTCTATTTGAGCACTCTGGTGTATTTTCTTCATTGCAATTTTCAGATTTAATATCATTTTCTTGGCTACTTATGCTTTCTTGAAGAATTTTTCTTTGTTGATATGAATTTGGAATTTTCTCATCATGAAAGAATTCATAAATTTGTACAACAGATTGTATATTATTGGAAATTTTAATCGTTGTTGGTACTTGGTCACTATATGCTCTCGATTTTCCATTCAATTACAATATATTTATTTGAAGCGTATTTTCATCAAGAGTAAGCTGAATATTTTCTTCCTAATGATAAAAATTTTCCGTTTTAGATTGATCATCATATGTATGTGCACATTGATCTTAACAATACTCAGAGAAATTGTAGAAATCTAAGTGAATTGGTTATACAAATAGAGGCCATCATCATTGTTTAGAATTATGCATTAGCCTCGCTTTAAGCCAATGAAATTAGAAGGAGATTGATCAAATCTTGAAATAATTTCACATGGATTATGAATACAAGGAAGAGAGAAAATATGTTCAAAACAATCTAGTAATTCTGTTTTCGAAGGTTTATCTTCACTTTTAAATTTTAAACAATTTAAACGAAACCTGATGGTAAAATCAATTAAAGACTCACCTTCAAACCTTCATAGATATTCAAAATCGTCACATACATGTTTGTAGATATATCCATCAATTTTACAAAGGAAGATTGTAATAAATTGTTCCCAATTGTGGATTGAGGCAACTAGAAGTTATTGACACCAGCTTCTGGATTTTGCCAAGAATGTAAGAGTAAAAATCCTGCATAAAATATCTTCAGCAATTTCTTGAAAAATATAATTTGAAAAATTTTGAATAAATTGAAAGACATGATTAAATGCAGAAGTATTTCTCTTACCGTTAAATTTTACCTGAGACAAGAGTCTTACTATTTCTGGTGTAGTATTGGAAGATGCACGTCCAGAAATACAACTCCAAATTGGAATTTTTAGAGAAATCATTGTAACAAAAATAAAATGTTAGAATACAAAGATTCCAAAGGAAAACAAGTCTCAGGCCCTCCTTCTAGTGCCAAAATGTTGAGTCCTCGAAATTCATTGCAACAACATGGGGGAGACCACCCAGTCTGGACCTTAAAGAAATTCGTTTTCCATTTGTAATAGTGGATCTAACTCGTTTAACTAGGTCCAGTTACCTTCTCTCAATATCCATTGGCTTAAAATATGACTTCTGTCTACCAATGAGAAAGAGACATCAGATCATTTCTCTTGCCGATCGGACAAGAAAGTGATCCTTAAGCTAATTTGGGTTTAGATAAGCCACAATTAAATTTTTGCCTCTTTCAAAAGAGGAATTTTTAAGGATGTAGAATTTACTCTATATGAAAAATTATTCTAAGATGCAAGAAAAAGAAAATATTTTAATCCTATCTCAATCAGGCAAATATAGATCTATTCCAACTGAGAGAAAGATGTTTTAGGTAATTGAGATTTAAATATGTTTGTTTTAAATCAATATCAAGCTAACGAAGTAGTTCAATTAATTGACATTGTGACTACCAAACACATCCTATCTAGAGACCTCTTAACTGAAATAATCAATCAACAACACTCAGGAAGTAGTTATCAAAATGATATTGATAGTTTAATTAGTAATTTGAATAATTAAACAATAATATGTGGAAATAGTTCACAACACATCACTATTCAATAAATCAGTTTTGCAAGACAAATTTCTGAGTAAATGGTTACTCAGAAATTAGAATTCAACTGATAAGAGTAGAGATAAATAATAACATAAAATGAGACAAATTACTCATATCGATAATAGTGCACAAATATGGAAGTAAATTGACACATTCATGTTATCATAAAATGAAACCAGCATTTAAAATAATAGTATTATAAATACTAATTTATTAAGTCCATTTATCCAGCTCCAGTCTCTAAAAGTCTTTTATAATGTCTGAATTTCTACTTTCAAAATCAGAGCTACAATAGTGCAAGACTCTGTTCATTATACATAACTCAAAATGTAAAAGAAAAACATCAATAATCTCCAGACCTAAGATTTCTCTCCTCTCACCTACAACTCTAAATTCCTATTACAAAAATGCTTTTAGAATTCTAGAATTGCATAAGAGAGAAGCCCTTATTACATTTTTCTATCTGCTATTTATAATATTTACAAAAGGATTTCTTCATAGGAAAGTTTATTGAAGAGTGGTTCTGCTACATCAATTTTCATTGGTTCAAAATTATATTCTTCAATTGTTGGAGCCTTCTCATTGATTGAGATCTTCTTCTCATCTTTTCAACTATTTTCTTGCAAAAACAAACCAAAAACAAAATTAAAATGTAAAAATAAAATCAAAATGCTAAATCTGGAATAAAAATAAATCCAATCAAAACTTAATTAAATAAATAATTGAAAATGAAATCTAAACTTTATATTTATGCCTGTGATGATTTAATTGCTGAAGGATATCATTGAAGAATGGATATTCTCTTAGAAGAAGTTGTTGGGAAATGAAAAATGCTGAAAAAAAAACTTAGAATATTTATTTGTTTAAAAATTCTGAGCTTGATCTTTTGCTAAATTTTAGACTCAATAAATTTTAAAATCTAGAAATGAAATAACTTCAGAAATGTTATCTATGATTTTATCTTTCTAATGAGTCACCTTCGGCCTCATTATGGCTCATTTGGCCAAATAAAACTTCATTTATGATCTTCCAAAGTTTGTATATTAAAATTGCCAGAAATATGGAATTTCTATTGCATGGGCTAAAAATGAGAATTTTCATTAATTTCTAACCCTAAATTAGATTACATTTTTTAATTAATTAATTCTACTTAATTGTAATTATATTATTAATCTTAATTAAGAATAAATTAATCGTAAACAAAATTAAACTAATTAAAAAGATGATTTATTGATTAATTAAAATATTAAAATAGTATATTAATATTATAATTTAAATTATATTAAAATATAATATTAATTATAATATTATATAATATAATATATTTTTATTAATTCAAAATATGATAATATGCACATTACGTGAGGGAGAGGAGGAGGAGTGGCGAATATGGAGTGATAAGGGGGGGGAAGGAATGGAGAGATAAGGAGTGGAGGGTGAGTGAGGTGTAAGGGATGAGGTGGAGGGATAAGGGAAATGACGTGAGGGTGAGGTAAGATGAGTGAGTCGGGAGTTATAAGATGGAGAGATTGTATGTTAAATAAATTTAACCCTTCGAATGAAAAAAAACAAATTGCAAATGCAATTGGAATTTCGACGTTTTTAAAATATATGCACAAAAAAAAATGTTTGATATTGCGATATGCAATTTGCGATATATTGCAATTGTATGTTATTTCGCATCGCATATTTTATTTGACATTTTTTTAAATAGGGATTTTTCGGAAGAGTGAGTGTGGTGAGAAGTGGCGCACACGTGGGATTAACCATCCTACAAAATGGACTTCAGTTTTTTTGCAATTTTGAGCTTTTGGGTTTGGCAATTTGTTTTTAAAATAACAAGTTGGAGTAAATTACCAAGGTCTCCAAATATGTTTTAGTGTATTATGCAATTTAGTTGGGTCATTTTGTAGGATCGTGAGTGAAAAATGAAAGAAATAGTAAAAATGAACTAAAATTTAATATTTACAATGAATGACTATTTCAACAACGAGAATTAAAATATTGGTACACTTTATACATTTTTTAACCCAAGCGAGAAAATGATCAAAACTTCAAAGGAGTGTCATTTACAAACTGGTTGACCAAATGAAGTGAAACAAGTATCATTGGAAAGCTTATGAAAAACGGATTCAATAAAGCAATAAAAAAAAAATCTCGAGGAAGATGAAAAATGTCAAAATTGCAGAATAATTGAATTAATCAAAATCCTAAAAGGTGTTTAGCCCAAAAAAATTGTAGAAAGGGTCCCCATTATTTGAACCACATAAGTAAAAAATGGGGGAGTTGTGTTTTACCACAACAGGTAGTTAAATCCATTGTTGAAATTATTTATATTGGAAAAAAATTACCAAGGGTCTAGGTATTGGTACATAGGAGAATTGGTGAAAAAATTGGCAAATTGACAAATAATGGCAAGCATTAAATTCAACCGCGGAGGAAATCCATGTAAAGGGAAAAGAAAATTTGTTAATTTGGGTTAAAAATGTTCCTGAGACTATGAATGATGTAGCTAGAACTGCTTTTGGTGCTCACCCAGATGATCTTAAAAACGTGCCTAAAGTTCATGAATTTTGCCTTGGTATTCCATATGGTGAGAGTGCTAATTTTTTCTCTATTATTGTGTTTACTTGTACCATATTCATTTTCCAGTTAGCACTACAATCTTTCCATGGTAGATATGATATTGAAATGAGCATGCAACAAACATTACACAACAATAATACTTGGAAGTATCATTCCGAGTAAGAAAACTATGAGAGCTCTTTACTGTTGCTATAAAATTAGTTGTTGCAATTGTTCACGTGTTGCAGGTGCGCTTATTTTTGTTGGGGATTTTCCTTCATTTCTCATAACTAGAAGCATTCCTACTGTTTTCTTTGGAGTCAGCCTAGGTGGGATACACCTAGCTGCAAGCATTTCAAGCCTTAAGGCCTGGAAGAAGGGTGATTCGTCCATTCCCTTTGTGAAAGGACAAGCTGGTTATAGACCTCTCTAATAACAACCTTCTTCTTTCCATTTGTTTTAAGCTTGATAGTAACAAAATTTTGATTGTTTATATCGTGGCCAATAGAATGCTAGATTTGAAAATGGACATATATGCCAGTTAATATGTTAGTGACATGTGAGTATATTAATATTATTATATTGAGGCTAGGGGTTTGGTAGTTAAATCCATTGTTGAAATGATTTGTATTTGAAAAAAATTACCAAGGGTCTGGGTATTGGTACATAGGAGAATTGGTGAAAATATTGGAAAATCAACAAACTATGGCAAGCATTAACTTCAACTACAAAGGAAATTCGTGTAAAGGGAAAAGAAAATTTGTCAATTTGGGTTGAAAATGTTCCTGAGACTGTGAAGGATGTAGCTAAAACTACTATTGGTGTTCACCTAGATGATCTTAAAAACCTGTCTAAAGTTAATGACTTTTGCCTTGGTATTCCATATGGTAAGAGTGCTAATTTTTTCTCTGTTATGGTTTTTATGTTTATGATATTCATTTTCCAGTTACCACTACAACCTTGCCATGGTATATATGATATTGAAATTAGCATGCATCAAACATTACACAACAATAATACTTGGAAGTATAATTATGAGCAAGAAAACTATCAGATCTATTTATTGTTGCTATAAAATAATTTTTTGCAACTGTTCACGTGATAGACATGCACTTCTTTTTGTTGGGGGTTTGGTTTCATTTTTCATAACTAGAAGCATTCCCGATGTTCGTTTTGGAGTTATCCTAGGTGGGATACACCTAGCTGCGAGCATTTCAAGCCTTAAGGCGTGGAAGAAGGGTGATTCTTCCATTCCCTTCGTGAAAGGACAAGCTGGTTAGAGACCTCTCTAATAACAACCTTCTTTTTGGCATTTTTTAAAGCTTGATAGTAAAAAGAATTTCACTGTTTATATCATGGCCAATATAATGCTAGATTTGAAAATGGACATATAAGCTAGTTAATATGTTAGTGACATGTGACTATGTTAATATTATTATATTGAGGCTAGGCGTTAGGTAGTTAAATCCATTGGTGAAATAATTTTTATTGGCAAACAATTACCAAGGGTCTGGGTATTGGTACATAGAAAATTTGGTGAAAATATTGACAAATTGAAAAACTGTGACAAGAATTAAAAATTAGAAGATTTTTTTTTTCTCAAAAGTAAAAGAGGATTAATGTAATTATCATCTCTCTTCAATTTGATACATTGGAGATAAGTAATTTTAAGACTAATATGAAATGTTGAACCGTTATTTATTGATGAAGAAACCTTTACTATGCCTTTTAAACAACTATTGATTATGAAGCCCTACTGTAGGATGAAGAGAAACTCTTCCTAAGCCTACTCCTGCTGTAAGAGATTCATACTTGATGAAGTAATAATTTTGATAACAAATTATGACTTTATTTACTATTGGACTGCTCTTATATCACAAGAATTCAACGATTGTTTTGAAGAGAATGCAATTGAGAGTAGATTTAAATTCTACTTCTCATACTTAATAAAACATCTTTAGGAGACATAGCAGCTTCATCAATCTAGAGGTAGGCTTGGTTGGGACTTCAAGTAAGTGAATAAGATACCAACAGTTGGTCCAATTCCAGAGATTAAAATTTACTCAATATCTACTCATAATAATTAAGAAAAGATACCTCCAAAATTTGTATTGCCAATTTCTGGAGAACAAGGATTGGTTCCAAAGGACACTATATATAAATTTTTGATGCCAACATCAACTAGTAAGTGCTGGATGTTTGGATTTTCTCACAGGAGTCATTCCTTAGAGATGGACATAGAAGTGATTAGATCACTTCTTCGTTGGCCATGAGGGACATCTAGACGTTGAATCATTGGTTTAAGAATGATGAAAATCAAACTTCCTTGACATATCTTAGATCAAGCGGATGTATGGAGAATATTAGGTCACCAATGCTTCAAGAAAATATCATAGGCATACTCTAGAAGAATTCACTGATTCAATTGTTTATTTTTAGCTTTGACCAAGTCCATGGAGATTATAATTCTCTTAATATCTCCAAATCCTAAGCAAATGCTAGATTCTGATGGAAATACTTCACAAAAATCATGATTAATAATCATTATAATGTACATACAATTCCTTGTGATGAAGCCTTACAAAGTAACCTTCTTTCATTGCCCAGTTACATATGTAATATTTGTACTTGGCCACTCTTTCCAGCCCTCTAATTCTTAAAAAAAACCACAGGTTCGAATCCTCCATTGTGGCTACTCATTTATGCATGTTTCATCCATTACTGAATTCATGTTTCATTTTTTGTTTTGAAATGAGCCCTAAAAGAAATTTTAGTTCTGACTAGGTTTTCTTACATGTCTCGACTTCAGAATAATTTTAGATCATAGGTAAGACAGAGATAAATCTAGAACTTGTATGATACTTGAAAACAAACAACTAACCTTTGCCTCATTACAGCTGAAGGCTACAAGAATTCATCGACTTTTCTTCTAAACATTAAAATTTCTAGAGGAAGAAGATCACAGAGACTTGTAGAAAAATTTCTATGTGACTGATCTTTCTCTTTCTTGGGCTTGTCCTCACTTGAGCTCTAATACTGTGTTAATTTAGGTTAATATGATATTTTCTTAGAATAATTACTTTAATGAGCCCAAGATTATTTCCATTTATATCAATAACAACCACATAACTATTATCCACTAACAGTAATTATCGAAAGATCATAAGAAATAATATGCAGAAGACAAACCAAGACAAGAAAACACCGAAATTGGCCCAAGCCAGGGAAAAACCCAAAGACGGGGAAAAACTTTATCAATTGTTCTTATTATAGTATAAAATATTGACTTGCCAAAAATGCCACTTGTCCAAATCACAAAGAATTAACCAATAAAATATTTCATTTTGTCCTTAGCTGTCAAAAACCCTTTCCTTAATCAATGATCATCTAAAGTCAAACAAAGTAATCCTTAAAAGGATAATTGGACCAGATTATTTTTGCGGCCTTCACTATTGATGATGATCAATCTAGTTTGATGATGATTTTTGTCCTGGTTTGGGCACATATTCCATCATTGAAATAATATTCATCCAACGCACTCTTACTAGATATGATAACAGTTCAATCAAGCTTCTCAACCACCATAAAACATGGAGCAGAACCCAGAAGATTATAATGCATGACTGTGGTTAACAAGAAGAGGATAATGCTGCCTCAAATGATTCAGACTAGGCTTCCAACCATATCATCCTCTGCATACATAACTCGCCTTGGTAAAGGAGGGTTTCATAATAGTACATTCCTTAACACCTGTGGCTAGAAGCTTTAGACCTAAAGGGGATAAAATGCCAAAAAAAAATCATAAGTATGCCCTAAATAAACTCCTCCTCTATCCTGTGGAACTCAGCCCTCGGAGATGACTATATAGAACCAAACCTTGCCTCGATCTCCTTTGTTGGAAATCATCTTCTTCTGTAGCTACTTCAAAGACAAGAATAATTAGTATTGATGAGCCAAGGATAGATTATTTATATCCTTCTTGGGTAGGCCAACTTGATTACTCATGGAGGGAAATTCAAATTTTCAATTTTGAAATTTTCCCACCTAAATAAGCTTATGCCTTATGCAATTGCATTTGAGTTAATGAATACTTTTCCTTTTCCAAATTAGACAATATTTATATTTATTTTGGTCCTCTCGAGAAGAGGAATTTAGTGAGATTATTATCTCCATCAACTAAGAAGACCATAGTGGAATTTGGCCCGAGTTTCCAATTTTAACATTTTCTCTTCGCTGACATCCTTCTGATATTGTTTTAATTTAGATTTTGTTTGAAATTTCTGATTTCTTTTGATGTTGTTTAATTTAGATATTTTTTGGGTTGTCGATTTTAATATTATTGACTCATTACTATATGAAAAGTAACATCTGAAAATTTGGTTCAAAATGCAAGTTCCACCATCCAAAAGATAGGTTTGCAACCTTAAAATCAGAGGAGAATGTTGATGGAAGTGAGGTACTCAAGTCAGTCTATGTTTTCATCCATTTTTTTTTCTTCCATTTAATATGATATGTAATCAGTCCTTAAATTTATATGCTCTTGCCTTTATAGATCAAACCTATTGTTATTTCAGTACGAGAGAGGCCTGGGAGCGTGAGTGCATTGTAAGATACTCAGTGATGAGTTTAGTGTTTTCATGTTCAACAATTGTTTCTAATCGGATTATATTTTTTCTTTTGGAACTATTGGTTTACTGAATTTCTTGTTGTGGATCTCATTTTTTTGTCAAGAGAGGTATTTGCAAGTATGGTGCCAAGTGTAAGTTTGATCTTTCAAAGCACAAAGGGGAATCTTTAAAAATATTAGAGCACAAATGGGATGGGGATGCTAACGTAACTGTAGGCACATAGGAACAAGGGTTTTCTGGAGTTGTAAATGGGAAAAAAATGGTCACACCTATAAAGCTTTCTATCATGCACAATTCCAAGGGCTTATCAATTAGACCTATGAGTATTTGTTTGGATTTATCTATTTCTTAATGTATGGATAAAGGAGTGTGTCATCAGTAATTGCGAATTAATTTTTTTTCATTTCAAAGTCACGATGCGTTACTGTGTTATATGGCTATTAGTGTTGTCTAGATATATCCGATGATGAAAACCTAGGTTGGACTTCCCTTATGTGTTCTTTGTGACTTAATTCATTGGGATCTGGTTGGCTTCATTACCTTCTATGTCTATACTTGTGGTTTTTTATTGAGATTTTTTGGGCTTGCTGTTAGTGTTTTTCACTTCCGAGAATTCTTTGGTCATTTTTCACTTCTGAGAATGCTTTGGTTTTGTTTTGGTCTAATTATGTGTTGAACATTATTTAAAAATCAATGCCTATTATACAATTTCAAGGACTCCCATAATTCCTCACATAATTCTTTAAAGGGTGCTATCTCATTGGAAGAGAACCTGCCATGCAGGAGGTTGGTGGTTCAATTCCACTGTACCCTAGCATGAATTATTCAATGACATTATTGATTTTTTTAATTAAATATTTTTATATTGATTTATTTCAATGATGAGATATTTTTCTGGATTCATTTTTTTATATTATCTCTACATAGACAATATATAGGATTAAATACATTGTTTTCATAAACACAATATGTCTTTAATTCAAAATATTGTCTTTGGAGAGAAAAAAATGAAATTGTCTCAAGTTAAAACAATTTACCAAAAAGTTGTCTTAAAACCCCCCTTTGTGTTGTAGTGCAACTATTGTCTCTGGAGAGACAAAAATTCTTTTGTTATATATTGTCTTTATAGAGACAATATTTTAAGAAAATTTAATTTTAAGATGATTTAATTTCAGACACCTGCTTAAAGACAATATTTAAGAAAATATAGAAGTTTTCTTTTGTCTCAAATTAAGAAAATTTACCCAAAAATTGTCTTCAATATTGCCTTAAAAACCACCTTTATGTTGTAGTGATATGGGATTCGACCTGCTTCCACATATCGAATTGTTTCCATTTGACTAGACTTGGCTTCTACTCATTATGGCAATAAAATGCTTTATTTTATAATTCCATGAGATTCTAGAGCAATTGGTGTGGAGAGGAATTGTAATCCAAAATTGAATATGGTTGACATTAAGGTTCGTGCAGTGATCTACCCCCAGATTTAAAAACTTCTTCGCACTTTGTCTGGTTATGTGTGAGTGGCTTTCAAAATATATTAGAGGTGCAATAACCTTGTTTTAGATCATTCCAGCTCTAGTGATGACCATGATAACAGCGACTTCAGTTCCTCCATGACCTATGAACCTACCATACAAATTAAATAGTAATGATAATATAATTTGGTGTTCAACTGTGGTTTAGGGTTGTTGCACGGTACAATTTTTTGGTGATATGCCATGCTATATAACCTTTTTTTATTGTGAAATTCCATACAAGGATATCATCATATCATTTTCTGAATGTTATAATGATATCGCTCCCCGAACTGCATTTTTTTGCACTGTGCCATGCTATATAATGACTTCGTCATAATTATATCAATTGGGCCATAATGATATCACTATGCTATAGGTTATATTCGGTTAGTTCCCTAAACATGACCAGGGGCAAAGAAATGCCTGCTGGAATATATCTTGGCTAGACCGTTTTGTTGGTTTCCATGATGCAAATAATCGATACCACCGTTCTGACAAAATTGCACCACTTCTACCACCGCACCACTGCACCTTTTTCTAATACCATTCCAAAGTTAACGCTACCATTGTTACATGCATTATATTAATATATCTGTTGCATACTTCCAATAATGCATGATACAACTGTGTTTGTTCTGGCTTCGATAGAAACATTGATTACATTGACCTAACCCAACGTTAGTAACGAATTTGTGTGTCCCTTTCAACCCTGTCTCCTCAAATCTTTTAGGAGTATTTACCAACCTCCCTAATAACATAACCCCATATTTCTCCCTCAAATCATTGGACCTACATCAATTTTTCTCTTTACCCCACCTATGACTAAAACATGGCTATAACATAGTCCATGCAAAACACAATGTTTGTCGATTCATGAGGTTTTGAAGGATGCTCTTTGCATCAACGCTAGAAATACATTTTAAGATTTTATTTAGAGTTGAGATTCATATCACAGTTTAAATTAAGTGTGAGTTCTTTCACAACTGCATGGGATTCATGTAGCCCATTGTAAAACATGGTGTCAAGGATGAATTGTATTATCTAGCAACAATTTCTAATGTGCTCCATAATGATATGTTATTCTATTGAAGCATAAGCCCAAAATTTTCTCTGGTTATGAAAGACAACAAATTCATTTTCAATGACGATTTTCATCCCATAAGAGTTCATATTGGATGTGGAGGGCCTCTTCTAGGAATTTCGATGGTATTATTTTCATAGTCTAGTGGAGATGGTGTTTCTTTCCTCTACAATTATTATTTACTCCTGAATATTGTGTTAGCTATGCAGTAAGTCTAGTGTCACCTCCATCTAGTTCCTTACTACTTTTATGCTATGATTGAGTTTACCCTTGAGATAATAAGAGATAAGTTCTTTGTTTGAGGGATGGAGCATAATAATGGGAGGTAAAGCTAATGTCTGCATTGTAAAGAAAGTGATATCGAAGCCACTCTAATCAAATATTAGGCCTCGTGTGTACAACCAAATTCCATTTCCAAACTCTCCAATTGTCTCTTTATTACTTGCAGATGTCCTTCAATTTCATGAGATTGGATATACAAATGTTCCTGAAGTTTCGAGATATCATCCTTATTTTTTATTTGTTTTTATTTTATTTATTTTATTATTATTAAAATCTCACCTGAGAGTTTCATTTTCATACTCAGAACTTCAATTTGAAACCTATTCTTCAAGAAATAGAAACAGGAATTCTCTCCCCATAATATGCTTCACATTTTGTAATTTTTTATCTATCACTCATTAGCTTCTTCAATTATTCCTTGAGAAACTCATAATTTTCCCAGGGAATCAATAACCATAACTTATAAAACCTTTGTAAATATTTATCCTCTAAACAAAACTAATACCATAATAAACTCTTTCACAACCATATTCATTGAACCTTGAATATGAGGTTGTTTGTGTTCGCCATTGTTGAAAAATATTCTACTTATAGGGTGTATTTCCAAGTTCCTTTTCCTTTTGTGCTTCTAGTTTCCTTTTTCATGCATGATTATTACCGCTAATCGGAAGGTTGGCCCTCCTATCCATGTACATGATCCTCTTGAGATGTATGAATTGTCTTGCATAGTTAAAATATGAAATTGGGGCTGATACATATAATGTGTCACCTATTAGATCCTCACGGAAATGCAATAATATGTTTTGCAAGGCGTTGATTTGTTTGTTCATTGCATTTTAAGTAGATTAAATGTAGCATACTTTGCTACAAAATTATCTTATAAAACTTATTTATGCAAAAAGGTGATGTTTAGGGCTACTCTCCCCCTAATATGGTGTTGCTCTTAGAATTCAATGGATTCATATTTTACTTTCTTGAGTAGCCCCCCTGAGATCAAGCTAGGTCACTATTTGTTCCTTATTCTTCCTCTTTCACACTTGCATAGACTGCTTTCTACTCTTCATTAGGGGAATTTTGAGGTCTAAAATGGGCCTCCTAAGAAAAGTGTAAAATCAAAAGAAACTTTATAATAACCAATAGGATTAAAGATGGTGATGTCAACACTAGGGGATGATTCACCATTTCTTAAGTAAAAGGGTAAAAAAATTAAAAAATAATAAAATAATAAAACGACTTTTTCAACTTATCACCCAAAATTTTTACTCAAATTTCGAGAGGAATTACTCGTTCGATGTAAAATTTAATTCCTGATCCAAGGAGTACCCATGTTGCATACTTTCGATGGACCTTACTACACGAAAAATGAGAAATAAATTTAAAAACTTGACTGCAATCAAATTTTTGATGTATTTCTCATTTTTCATGTAGCAACGTCCATCGAAAGTATGCAGCATGGGTACTCGTTGGATGAGGAATTAAATTTTGAATCCAATGAGTACTCCATCTCGAAATTTGATTAAAATGTTTTGGAGATAAGTTGAAAATACGAGTTGGAAAACTAGTTTTTTCTTTTTTCCCTCTAACATTTGATGATGTAACCAAACCTTATTTTATTATTTCCATTATTATTTTATAATTTCCTTAGGAGGCCCATTTTAGACCTTAAAATTCCCCTAATGTGCATTTCCTTTTGATGCAGTGTTTGGTCTAATTTGATTATCTTTCCCCATTTTTCTATAGTTCTTTAGAGTATTTGTCAGTTTGCAGTCTTTGGATTTGTGTCCAACATTGCTACATAGATTGCACCTTATTTGACCAATATGTGGTAGAAATAGTTTGTGTATTGTTGTGCTCTTCTTTGAATATAATTAACATTTAATGGATCTATGTCCAAATTCGTTTCAAAAAATGAAATAGCCATAAAAATCATTTTTGTATCGGGTGTATGATCCTCTTCTTCATTTGCATGTATGAGGGAGCCTTCTGGTTTGTTGCATCTACTGTTAATAGCCTTTGATTCACTTTATCTTGCATTCTGCAGCTACCTGTCTATGTCCATGGCAAGAAAAACAAAATATATATTTCACAGGTACAAAGAATCACCTTTTATATCTTCTGAATTTTCTAAGTTCATCAACAAGAGGAAATGGCCTTTCTGCACAATGCATTTTCTTCGACTCATTATTTTCATTTTCATTATTCTTCTTCCCTTCTACTACATGTCTCTTCAAGGTTGTCATTTCCTCTTTATTGGCTTATTTTTTTTGTTTATTCATGGATACATTCTCTTCTTCAAGTTGTTTATAAAATATGTTCTTTTGTTCTAAATTGGTTCTAGTTGAATTAGTCTCAACCTCTAAATTTTCAAATCGTATCTCTCTCTCCTTTAGTTCTTTATTCATGACCTCTCCTAATCTCATTTATTCTTTAAGTTGTGCCTTTAGGAAAATTATTTATTCCTTATGCTCATGTTCTCTCTCATCCCATATTTGAACCAGTGTCTTCAAATCTTTGTTTTCATTCTTCAATATTTCTATTTCAGTCAAGACAATGTCAAGTTTGGCTTATTCTTAAACTGTCTTTTCTTTATGGAAATCATGTCCACTAACACAAGAAGAGACCCCATTTTACTGAACCTTTTCCTTTTGAAATGAATTTTTCTTCTTCATGTTTATCTTCTCCTTCTTGACAGTGCAACCACTAGCGTCTCCTTCATGCAGGAGATGCAATCTATTCCGTATTTATTTTGCAGAAGTTAAATCTATTATTGTATCAAGACCCTTGTTATGAATACATTACATATTTTTCCTTAGCATTAAACTATTTTTTTTTCAAGGAGGGAGAATATTTGTAGTAGCTATCACATACTGGTTTCCATACACCAGGTTCATAAGCTATCAATTCATATTTTACCTTATCTCTCCATTCATGAAATTTTGATCCACTAAGCATAGGTACACTTTGGCAGTCCATGATTCAACCATATATACCTTCAAACTATTAGGCTTACACCAAGGGAAACTTCTCTGGTAGGAATTGATGAAACCTTGACTAAACTACGAGAGCGGTGGGGGGTGAATCAGGTTAGTCCATTCATGGAGATTAATAATATTTTCATTAAATTCATTAACTAAAACATTACATGAGTAGCTTAACCAATAATTACCAAAAAACTGAATATGTGAACAAAAAGGATTAAGCAGATCAATAAATCACATCAGGACATAATAATAATACATATGGACACCATATATAAGTGAAAACTCATAAGGGAGAAAACCACAATTTTATTATTGTTTTGATTCAAAGGAAAGCTCCTACTCCTTATTACATCTTGTTTTTTGTACGCTTCAACCTATAAGAGGTTGTTACCTCAATTTTTTGTAACCTAAAAAAAGCAAGAAAGCTCCAACTCCCATATGTTTTTTGCAGGATACAACCCACAACAGGCTCATACCTCAACCAGCTCCAAATGAAAATTTATCAAGCCAAAATTTGAGAGGAGACTACAATCCCCTAATGAAAATAAGAAACAACAACGTGGTTGTCTACCTGGTCATAAATTTTTCATCTCTCCATCTTCATTTCTTCCTCTTCTTCCCTTCAACTCACCTTCACATAAGCTTGAGATGTTCCAGGTAATTAATGCATAACATCTCAATCAAATCTGTCACAGTCTCCAACTCTCTAACCCTCTCCATGCCCTCCAAAATGACATTTTTTATAAAGATAATTTGATGGTTTTTTGTATTCCAGATAGGATTATTTAGTGAATATGCTTTAATATTTTTCTTACACTCATTTCTATCCAAACTCTTCATATCTTGAATATTAGAACAAAAATAGATCATTCATCCAATGTTACTTTCAACAATATGTAATGATTAAATGAACCATCCTAATGCCAATATGAAATAAAAATATTTATCATTAATGTATCATAACAATCTTCGCAACATTTTTTTCCTTTTTCGTGGAGTCTTTCCTTTGTATCAAAACAATTCACCTCAATAAACATGCCAACATCAATGTTCTACCAAACCACTAATGTATTAGTTGCTCCTTTGTCCCTTGCTATTGCATATCTTGCTGCTCCTTTCCTCTTTTTCCCTTGAGTGGCTCCTCTACCATGATATTTCTCTTGCATACATTTTTCTTCTCTTTATCTTTGTTTCTACTCCTATACACCTTTGTTGATCTTGATCTGCTCCTTTTCCATCAATGACAATATTTCCAACATTAGGTGCCTCGGATTAAGTAAATTAAAATAATTTTTGTTTTAAATTACAATATTTACAACGAGGGGAGTGGGATAAGTTTCTGATGTATTTGGTCTATCATTTAAGAATTACATGCACTCTACAAGCATCATGGCACAATTTAACTTAAATATGACATAAAAAACATCCAAAAATTTATATGTGACAGAAAAACTTCCAACTACTTCGACAATGGTTTTTTTCTTCTTTTTCATTGTCATTGTCATGTCCAATTTAATTTTATTGTTATGTTGGCGCTGGTTTATATATTGGACCAAACAAAAATTATGATATAAAATTGTGAAAGACTGTTAAATGTAGATAATGTTTAGAATAATTTTTATCTTTGTAATTCAAAATAATTGACCCTCATTTACTATATGTAAAATATTCAACATATGCTTTCCAGTTCTAGTTCTTCATTTCTTATAGCATAGCCATAACTTTCTATGTTCTTGTTTATAATATCATAGATAAAATTCATTGTACGCCGAATAAAATCAGATGTAAATAGGACATTTGTGGCGTTGATTATTGACGATGTTAAATAAGATATGAGAAATATTAAAGAGTAAATACTAGGTCGAGTTTGGTGATATTCATGCATTAGTTGCTTACCTTTAGCATAGGAGGCCTTTGAGTATGCTCGGAACCCATTACTTTTCAAATAGACCACACCATAACATCATCAAATGAGATTGGTATGTTCATAATGTAGTTGATAACAAATATGAACTAAGAAAATGCATTTCAATTTTTTGACATTGTTGAATGGTTAGAATGAAAACAACGTCACAAGTTGATCACTAAGAGTTATGATAAATCATCACTTATCAAATACAAAGATATAAAATATATGCTAATATAAAAACATTAAAAGGTTATTATAAAATTTAAAAATATAAATAAGAACTCTCACAGTATATATTTTTTTTTTAAATAAATTTTTAATATAATATTAAAATACAAATATACAAAATTGATTATTGAATATTCCTTATAATTTGTTTTTAAATTTTATTTCTATCAATTTTCTTTTAGATTTGTATAATGACGTGTTCCATTATTTGGGATGGACCTAGGCAACTCTATTTTTTTCCTGACGGTTTTAATTAGCTTTGGATTTCCCATCGAGATAAGGCTCCCCCACTACGGGAAGAGGAGGTATCGTTTTCAGCAATGTTATGAAAGGAAGAGAAATTAACCAGAGCTCGTGCAAATCTAACAATGTTGCACTAGTAAAAGGACTCCATATCTAGGTACTCCATCAAGTGAATAACTAGAATGATCCTTGGTAGATAGGAATGGAGTAACTACAAACATAGTGAATATTTTAGTAAAATGTCTACCATATATGGGAAAAATTTATTTTCATGAAATCATTTCAGAAAAATAGGTGGAAAGATTGAATGCGTGAAATACATGAATTCATCTATAAATTTGTGGGAATCTAGAATTTAGTGATAATTCTGATTTATTTGGATCTGAAAAAATTGGAAACTAGAGGTGGATATGGAACTTAAGATTGGTTCTAAGGGGTTTTTCATAGCCAATTTCAACAATTTCGAGGAAAGAGATTCAATACATTAAGGAGGACTCTACTTTCTTAACTCAACAAGCTTCTATATCCAACCAATAATAGAGAAATATAGCCCTGAGAAAGAAGACATCAACTAACCTCGTCTTTGGATTCAACTACATTCCCTTCTTAGGAATTTCAAGATCAAAACATTTTCGGGGGTATTTGATCCAGGTGGACATTGGTGGCCACCCAACCATTCCACCTATACCACCAGTTAGTTTCATCAGCCTCCCTTTTTTATAGCATCATTTACTATTTCTAGCAGTATTTTGGGTCTTGAACTTCCAGAGCAGTTTTGACCTCCTAAATGGCGTTTTTTTGAGGTATGCAACACGCTCATGGTACTCAGATACATCTTTGATGATATATTGTATGCGCCAAACAGAGATAATATGAAAAATTTATGACCTTGGGAATTTGGTTGCCCAAATAAACCCAACAGAGTTGACAAACATTTGATGTTTCATCTCCTGAGATTAGTGTTTTCGTTGTTTAGGGTTTTCCTATGTTGTTCAATAATAAAAAGGCGCTTGAGCCTCATTGTAACATAGTTCAAAGGCTTGTAGCCGTAAGATATCTTCTAAGAGATAAGATATTAGTGCCCTAGCTAGTTTATTTCCATTTTGTATGCAAGCATATTTCAGTTATTTGATGTTAATAAAATCAAGTTTTATTTCATATGCATCTCTGTGTCTATGTGTATTTCTATATTTTATTGTTTTCATGCATAAGTCCAGATCGGTGGTATCAAAGCGGTCTACTATGTTATCACTATAAAAAAAAAAAAAAAATTCAAACATGCCATGTTAACTCTATTTTGATCATGATCTAAATAGTTTTGAAAGTCATTTTAGCATGGTTAAGGGTATGTCATAGTTTTAGAGGTTTAGTATTCACCATCAAAATTCAAAAAAAAAAATTTATTTATTTTCTTTTTAAATTCATTCCATAGTTAAAAAGTTCACATTTTTCATTTAAGGGTCATCTAAGTAAGTTTTGGGTTGATTTTCTGCAATTAGCCACAAATACATAGTTTCGTAGCACCGTTAGGTCAAAATTTGAGTTTTGCGCTAGGAAAATGCTGCTACTTTCATAGTGCAAAGTGTAAAATTTACACTGTGAGCACTACGAAAGCTCGCTTTCGTAGCTATCATGTCAAATAAGCCAATATTTGTCAGTTTTAGTTGGGAAATGACATGAAAGGAGTATGGTGAGTCATTTAATTACCAGATTCGATGTACCCACTTGTCCTGCAGTCATAATTTTCATGATAGGGTATCAATCAAACATCATTTGGTCATGAGGTGACATCTCTAATTCGGATTTTTGCCTAATTGAGTCATCCCTGTTTCATTCACCTTCACATATGTTTTCCAAGCTCTGAAATAGTAAGGATAATTTTATGGTTGTTCCATCCAAAGACAACTCTCATCAAATCAAGCGAGGCTTTCCATCTAGTCAAGTGAGGCTTCTTTACAAGTTTTAGAGAAAGAAATAGGTTTTCTACAGGAATACATGTCAGAAGGTCAAATGCTTGAAGAAAATTTGAAGCTAGAAAATCAAGAGTTATACATGATGAGAAAGAGGGAAAGACAACACAGCATTGAAAATATAGAATTCAAGAGATTGAAGGCTGTTTGGGAAGGTCAAATAGTTGTTAGGTCAGAGATCCCAAGCAGTACACAACAATTCTTTACATGGACAGTTCCATCCATTAAAGAAGCAAAGTTTGTTAGAGTGATCAACACTCATTTGAGAGAAAGTAACAAAAAGCTAAGAGGCCAAAGTCTCAAGATGAACTAAAGAGTAGAGGTACAAAATGACAAATTCAAAAAAAACTCTAAATGGAAAATGAGGATTAAATTTTGTGAAGATTATGTTTTTAATCCAAATAGCTGATGGTTTTGATGAAGCTAATGACCTTATGAAGCTGTGGTACCTTTTTGTTTTAAATTTTGTCAAAATCTGGTTAAAACTGCTTGCACATCAGTTTCATAGTGCTTGTAGTGCAAAAAGGGTGAAATGCGCTACGAAACTGTTGTACCAGCTTTTTCACCCTTTTTCTTATCATATTTTGGAGGGAAGACCAAGTATTTTGATTTTAAATTTCTAAAGAGGTTATATCAAGTGAATATGAAGGTAAATTTGAAGGAAAAAAAGCTAAATTTTGAATGAAAATGGGTAAACAGACCATGCTATGAAAATCACTACGAAAATGTGCTACTTTCATAGCGCAGGCCTGTTTTCATTATTTTGATAAGTTCAAAGTGGCTTCGCATAGCTGGAATGAAGGGATGACTTGGGAAATATGCCAATCATGTTCCTAACATAAATTAGTTTTGAAATTATCAGTTGTAAGTGGTCAGAATATCTCAAGAAACTAAGGGGATCCTAACCCTAAAAATAGGGGAGTAGCTTCCTAAATTGCAGGAGATCAACATCATCAGCATCATGGTCATAACAGGTTGGAGATCATCATCAGGATTTGACTTAATGGAAATATAGGTGGCAAATGATGTAATTAAGTTTAGATAAAGCTATTTTGAGTGGAATAAAAGGAGTTTTAGTTCTATTTGTAATAGGACTCTATATTTTACAGCTGTGTTTGTAATAAATACCATGTTTCGTGGTTAGTATAGGTGTGAAAGCATAGGAATTCGATGTATCTAGTTGTAGATAAGTTTATCTTATGATATAAACGATCTATAAAAGATCAAGGAGTCGAAGTAGAAATGGTTGGACATTTATTAGCAAAAATACTTTGTATTATGTAAGTGACTATTTGCAGCCAAATACAGAATTTCTACGTAGACAACTCAAGATTCATAAGGAGTTCTTGTATGTTCTTGTTCTAATGGCATATTTTCAATATTCTATTGCAGTGCTGTTTTCTTATGTTACTCAGAATTCATCAGTGATGCTCTGACTTCCTTCAGAGACAAGCTAACTATGTGTTTCACTGTTCTACATGTTTATTCCTTGACTTGAACTCTGATATGCCTTGACTTCCATGCTAGGTAGATTATCTTGGTTTTGCGGAAGCTATCATGACTCCATAAGCCCAATGTACACTTGCTAATGTGATTTACAACCAATTTACATCATTTATATTTTTTTATCTCATATAGAGTTAGCAATCTACATATTTATCAAAAATCATAAACCCTTGAGAGAGCCCTCTTAGGTTGAGGAGGCTAAGCCTCAACTAAAAAATTGGTTTGAAATAGTTTCACAAGATTGGTTTGATGAGCAACCTATCAGGTCTAATTTTGTGATAGCATACTCTTTCTCTATCCTTGTTTTCATTTCCCAAATGAGGTCAGGGTATAAGGAGTTAGGGCTTAATCTGGTGGATCCTTTGCAAGATTAGCCTCATAGACCCTGAAGGCTGCCCATCGGGGAAGAAAATATATATGAGGGAGCAAGAAATCCTATCAAAATATTTCTTTAGGAGGCCCGCGAAAAACAAAGGAATGTGATGATGGATATCTTTTCCCATATCCCTCAACGACTATCCATTGGCGACACATCTTCATCCAACAACCACTTTGGAGGCGCCAAAACTTTTAAGGTGAAAGTAAAATTTTACATTCTCATATTTGAGGGTGAAATAGATGCAGACTTCGTATATAGATGATCAAATATGTTAGAAGTACATTTATCAGTTCATGACTTTTCCAACAAGGAAAAGATTACTTTTGCACTCCTTAAAGTCTCCCCCCATGTCAAGGACTGGTGGGAAACCTCTTGCAAGAAAAAGGATGAGAGGGAACCCGATCTATTATTGGCTACATCCACTGGGGATTATTTTCAAGACACCATCAAGGAACAATATTATCCTATGTGAAGCTATGAGTACAATTACATAAAATTGACTACGCTGCAGTAGAAAATGGATCAGGATGTGCATGAGATGAAGAATTTGTTCCATACCCTACGCACAAATTTTGGTATCAAATATTCGGAGAAACATTTGGTCTTGAAGTACCACATTTATCTACAAAGATACATTCATGAGGAAATGGAGTTCCTCGACATCATTTCACTTTCTACAACATACTATTATGCTACCAAGATTGAGAAGAAATTTAATCAAAAGAAGCGATATTTTGGATCTGCGAATCAAAAGAAAGGGAAAGGTGCCCCAAACCACAGAAAAAAGGACAAAGCCAAGGCAGGGTAGGCCAGGACAACCCACCAAAGATGCAAGGAAATAACAACACCGTGAACCAAAACAAGGACATGGAAAGGTGGTGTGAGTTCCATAAGAGCTCCACTCACAACACAAGTGAGTGTCAGGCCAAGTAGTCACTGTTGGCCGAGTTGAAGGCTCCTGAATCAGATGCATGCTCCGACTCTGAATCAAAACCAAACAAGGGTAATGGAAAATGGAAGCATATTACTGATGCATAGCCCAATGCCATTATTTCCCCCATGAAGATCTAGAAGGAGGAACTAGAATATATAGAGGAGGGGGAGCACCTCTCCATTCCTAGATGTGGGTAAAGGATCCCTCGCTGTAGTTCATTTTCGACAGCAAGAGCCAAAAGAACTTCATTTCAGCAGAGGTCGTGAAGTGGTTGGGCATGCTGAACAGAACACACCCACCATTGTACACCATCGGGTGGATTCACCAAGTATGATATATCCACATCAGCTTGCATTGTCGCCTTCCCTACAAAATCAAGCCCTTCCCAGATGAGGTATTATGTGACAGTTCTCTTCTTGATGTTTGTGATGTATTATTAGGCTAACCATACTTTTGGAAGCAACATGTTGTGTGTTATTCTAGGCCTCATGTTGTTATTGTAACTTTGGGCAATAATTTGTATAGGATACCTAGGGTAGCATGGCCTATCTCCATCTATTTAGTTACTACAAAACCATGCAATAATATTATTTCCAAAATTGGATTTTTTTTTATTGATGATCCACCCTTAGGGCAAGAAGAATATTGTTTCCATGACCTCTAGACATGGCACCTTCGCATGACAACAATAGATGGGCAAGGGTGTGAAGGACTATGGGTGCATATTCACTTCACCCACAGTGGTGCCTCTGCACTGTCAGGTCAAGCACTCCATCGATATGATCCCAGGTGTGTCACTTACCAATGGACCAATATATCGGTGCTATTTTCTGTAATACAATGAAATCAAGAGGAATATTTAGGAGTTGTTGTATAAATGTCACATCTGGTTGAGTTCATCACCCCGTGGGAGCTCAATCATGTTGGTGCAGAAGAAGGATGGGACTTGGAGACTCTACTTTGGCAATTGGGCATTGAACAAGATCATTTTCTGGAATAGGTACCCGATCCCACAGATTGATGACCTTCTGGACCAACTTAAGGGGGGGGGGGGGATATTTCAGGAATATCGAATTAAATTTCAAATATCATCAAGTACTAATCGAACCCTCTGATGTGTGGAAGACTTCCTTCAAATAATAGGAGGTCCTTTTCGAATGGTTGGTCATGTATTTTGGGTTGAAAAATGCTCCCGTAACATTCATGAGGCTGATGGATGACACCTTCTAGCCATTCACCAACTCATTTATGGTTGTGTAGTTGGATGAAATCTTGATCTTCAACCAGACTTGCAAATAGCACATCCACCACATCTGATAGGTCCACCGAACACCATGGAAGCACAATTTGTGTGCTAATTTGGAGAAGTACAGTTTTTTTATGACCCACATTCAGTATCTCAGATACATTATTGATGAGCAGCGGGTGCATGTGGATCCATCCAAGATCTAATTCATTCAAGATTGGCTAGCTCTAACCACTCTAACAAAGCTTCACATCTTTCTGGGTCTTGTCATTTTCTACCACAGTTTCGAGTTGGGATTATCTCATATCGCTTGGCCCTTGAGTCAAGTCACCAGGGAAGGATCAAAAGAAAATTTATTTTGGTTTGAACCTCAATAGAAGTAAATCGTAGAGTTGAAACATCACCTCTTATTTTCACCAATGCTCACATTACAAGACTTTCAACAACCATTTCAGAGTGAGAGAGATACCACTGACTATTCTATTGGGGCAGTTCTTAGTTAACACAGGCATCCTATGGCATATCATAGTAAGACACTTTCTAATAAAGTACGAAAGTATCCCACTTATGAAAAAGAGATGTATTCCATTGTGCATGCTTTCTGACAATGGAAGCATGACATTTTAGGGAAGGAAAAAATCATCCACAAACACCACCGACCCCTGCAGTTCATACAAACATAAGGGAAGTTGCAGAACGATCGCCATCATAAGCCATCCACGTACCTCCAAAATTTTCATTTGAACATCAAGTAAAAGAATGGAAACACCAATAATGTTGCGAAATGCCTCAGCCGACCACTGATCATGGCACTAACCATTGTGCTAAACTATTTTTGGCATGAGAATTTCAATTGGTCGCCCCTCTACATAAGCGATCCATAATTCGGCCACACATATAATATTATCTTGGAGGGTAAGCAATTTCAAAATTTTCGCCTCTAGGATGCGCTAGTATTTCACCTAGGACACCTTTGGGTTCCTTCAAGTGAGCATGCCAAGATGGTTTGGGAAGCACACTATAGCCATGTCACTAAGAATTTTTAGGTCGAGAAAAGAGTGGAAAAACTCGAGAAGTATTTATATTGGTTGAACCTCCCACAGGATGTGAGGAAGTACATCAGATCCTGCACTACCTACACCATTACCAAACTGACCATCAAGAATCTAGGCCTGTATACTCTGCTGCCTACCCCTATTATAATTTTGGAATCCAACTCCATGGATTAAATGTCAGGACTTCCTTCTACTAAGGATGGAAACGAATTTGTTTTTGTGGTCATCGACAGATTATCCAAGATGGCCATTATAACGGCCTACAAGAAGAATATCATAGTAGAAGCCACTGCTAAACTCTTCTTTGAACGAGTGTGGGTACAATTTGGAATCCCGAAATCTATCATGTCATATCGGAACAATATTTTCACAATCTATCATCTCATATCAGGATAGTATTTTCCTCAGTACATTTTGGTCCAGCCTATGGTCGATGTTGGACACCAAGCTCACAAAATCTAAAACTTTCCATAATGGAAAGACAGAGGTTGTAAACAAGATGATCCTACACATTTTGTGCATGTAAAGCTCAAATCATCCATGTACATGGGATGAGAGCCTCCCCTATGTACAACATAGCTATAAATAGGCTCTCCACAGCTCAACTGACCACAACCCCTTTCAAGTGGGCTTGGAATTCCATCCACTATGTCCCATTGATGTAGCCATGCCATTTGCAGCTACTCAGGCAGATTCGACTCATGTCTAGTTTGTAGCAGATAAGGCTAAAAGCTTCATTGAGCACATTCATCACATCCGCCAATCTTTTCATGACATATTGGATATATCCAATCTTAATTACAAACAACGACATGATCAACATCAGGTGTTGCACAACTTCTAGGTGGGTGATAAAGTGTGGCTACATTTGTAGAAGAAGCACCTCATTGGACCTCACCACAAGATTTTACCACTATTTTATGGGCTATAGATAAAATATATAATATCATCTTTATGTTTTTTGCATGCATAAGCTAGGTGAGGCATAATTAGAAGGACCTTACTCTAATAATTAATCATTTAATTTATTTATTTTTATAGGAAATATACATTTAATCAATTAGAGAAAAGAGAATATATATATATATATATATATATATTGAAAACAAAAATAAGAAAAGTGTAATAATAAATTAAAAAATATATATGCACTTGGCTTTCATATAGACCATGCCTTGCACTGGGAGTCTGGGACACATTACCTTCTTCTGGAACATATATTCTCCTTTCACTAACTCCAGTACCTAACCAAAATTATGATTTTTTAATTTTTTTTTTTTGGATAAAACAAATCTCTTTACAAGTTTATGTTATTGGTTTGCTCATTATAAGTATTTTACCATATATTTTTCAATAAATATATGCAAGTCTTAAATATGCATTCCTACTATCCTGTCATTTATTTAAGAAATATTTTTCTTAATAAAACTTTTTTTCTTTCTATTTTTATACTTATATTTCAATAATATATTATATTGTACCATTCTTTTTTTTGTCTTTTTTTTCATTTTTCATTTTCCTCTCTCTCTCTCTCTCTCTCTCTCTCTCTCTCTCTCTCTCTCTCTATATATATATATATATATATATATATATATATATATATATATATTCATTTTAGTGCTCTTCCTCCTTTTAATATATTGTTTAATATATATATATATATGCTCATTTGTACTATTTCTTAATTTCCCAATTTTTTTTTGCTAATTAAATGGCGGAATGTGGTTATTCTAGCACAATGTTTTATTTTGGTAGGCAGAGATCTAGAAGTACCAAGCATGAAAGACAACCACCCTTCTATATATGGTGGATCTAGTGATAAAGAATCATTAATTCCATTTATGCACATCCATTTATATATTGGTTCAAATATATTACTTTGATCCTAATGGATTTTCCTCAAATTCCTAAAAACAACTATTTAACTATATGGAGAAAACCAAGAAATTTAAATTTTGATTGAGTCCCTTGTGAAAATATCAATAAATTATTGAATAAAAATAAAATGTAGCTAATTTATTTAATTTCAAATTTCAAAATTGCCAATGTTACATACTTTAATAATATTTTACCAATTTCACACAAAACTAGAGTTATTACACACAAAACTATAAATCTCACTCAAAGCTGGAGTTACATGTTGTAATAATCACACAAAACCAGAATTACAAACTCTAATAATATATCATATTATAATAATATTTTACCAATCTCACTCAAAACTCGAGTTACATACTCTAATAATATATTACCAATGTTTTTTTTAAATACTTAATACAATATCATAAATTTTATTGATGAAGTCATTAAAACTATTAATCACTTTTACTAGCATTTATTTGTACACATATGTGTCAACTTTTATGAATAGACGCATTGCAATTTTATCCACATCTTTTACCAACATTTATTTGTACCTAGTAAAATAAACGAAGTCATTCAATTTTATTGGTAATAATTTAATGGCTTTTACTCACATTTATTTATATGCATTAAAATAAATAGCAATCAATTTTTATAAATAGACACATTTATTTATTTGTACTGAATAAAATAAACGAATTCACTGAATTATTCATAGTCAATTTTTATGAATAAAAACTTTGCACTGAATAAAATAAACGAAGTCACTGAATTAGTCATAGTCAATTTTTATGAATAGAAACGTTGCACTTTAGAAACTAGGAGCCCTGGAAACTTTTAAAAAATGGACAAAAGGTCTTCCAACAACGCAATTTGCAACAGGTTTCCGAGAGGTGAAGAGAATGAAGAACAAGTCATTCATTTTCTTACACAGCTCCAAGATGAAAGTGCTTCGTAACTTATTCTCAAATCTCAAAGATCGGTGTAACCACCGTTTTAGTGGAAACAGATGGTTAGACCTTTTTATTATTAATTAAGGATTAGTTAGGACTGCTGTGTCATTTCAATGAGAATATGTGAACAAAAATCAAATTTTATTTTAGTAAAGATTTACTGTGAAATTGGTTTCACAAGTAAGTTGATGGTAAAAAAGTAAATCAAGATCTGGAGTTAGTTAGAAAAACAGTTTTCACAGTTATCCAAAAAACTATGGAATAAATAAAGCATTCCAAGGAGAGTTTGGGGTTGGATCTGTGCACAAAGATACTCTGTAAGCTGGAAGGAAAACACATTTTCCAGAACAGACAATACTCTGGGTTGGATATCTGGACCGGATTGTCCCGTGAGCTCCCCAGGACTGCTGTTTTTCGCTGGAGTCGGAGAGTTTGGACCGGACTTTCCCGAGAACCTCCTCCAGGATTTCTGTACTAACGACGACCCAGACTTGAGCTCGGGGCAGAGCTGCAGGACATAATCGCCCAGCTCGTGGAAGGGAGGCATAAACTACATCACTCGGATTCGGGTTAGATGAGTAGATTTCAGTAGTTGCTATTAACAGAAAAGGATAATCGTTTGTTTTCGTTGTGTTAGAATAAGTAGCTTATACTCTTTTCCTGTGTCGAACAGAAAGAAAACTGTTGTGTGTTTGGTAGTAACTGTTCCTTTTACTCCAGTGATTTTTTTTATATTTAGAAAAGTAGGTTAAAAGGTTCTGTGTCCATAATAGTTAGATGAATAATGTAACAGATTTTAAATGAGACCTATTCAGTATTGAACCATAAATGTAGAAGTAGGAAGAAGCAATCTTCTTTTTTATTTGAAAAAAAAACAAATTAAGTATTGTAAGGTAAGTCATCACCCACATTATCAAAAAGAAATGAGGGAGACCGTTAACCCGTAGTGCCTGCAGAACAGACTTCTGGGTTGGTCGTCTCTCTCTATGATAGCTCGGACTGATAGGTGGTCCGGTCACCTTCAGAAAGACTTTCAGAACTATGGAATAAGAACAGAAAAGTAAACCAGCAAGAATTTTATCATTTCTTTTTCCAGAACAGACAATCAAGATAACTGTACAATTAACCAGAAAGAAAACCCTAAAGTAATGAAGAGAAAATACATGTGCACCAGTAACACATGTCGACCAAAGGGGCGGAAACCCATGTAAATACAGAGTTCAGTTGAAATATCGCAAAAATGCATGGTGGCTACCATATTAAAAACAAACTATAACCTCATGTAGCCTACGGCCATAACCTATAGCAGCGAAAATTTCGGATTTACGCTTACACAAAAATCATCGAATCACAAACATGAAAACTGAACAGTATACTGTATCGGAATGCAAATATATATATATATATATATATATATATATATATATATATATATATTCCTTTTCTTTTACTCATAATCCATAAAAGAATTTATCACCAAGAAAAACTTAAGCCCATGACAAAGAGTAAATATTAGAGTAGGCCTGAAAAAGAGTCTGTTCAATATCCAGAAACCATTACAGGGTAAAAAGCATAAATTACCGAAAGGGAGTAAACCCTCAACAAAATCCTATCAAAGTTTTATAGAGTTGTAAAACCCTGGCTGGGTTTAACTGAAAATTACATAATCATTTCCATAGAATAGCCAGACTTAAACTAAGATAATACGGAATAGAGACCCTATTTCTCAGTGCCATTAGCCAAGGAAATTCTGGAGAGGAGGTTCGGGTTCGAACTCCTGTAGCGAGTATTTCAGTACCTATGAAAATGATAAGTTCAGCCTTGTTGGAGCAGAACCGTAAGCAAACTCTTGAAATAGTTGGACGGGGGGAAGGGTACCTGGCAGTCAAACAATATAGCAAAACTGTTAGCAAACCAAACCCTACTGTGAACCGATGCAAGAACGGAAGCAACGAAAATAACCCGACACAAAATGCCAAACATAATAATACCTTTGCA
The DNA here is from genome assembly GCA_034641835.2 of Pinus albicaulis. Lineage (NCBI taxonomy): Eukaryota > Viridiplantae > Streptophyta > Pinopsida > Pinales > Pinaceae > Pinus > Pinus albicaulis. The sequence goes on along the minus strand of CM076572.1, from coordinate 20,800,847 downwards.
AACGCCGATAGGTCGACTGTGGCTGGAAGGAAAATGATTGATACTGGCCAGCCGAGCTGGAGGAAACCATTAGACATGGAAACATAGTCAGTACGTCGATTCTCAGATAAATAGTCAAGAGATAGAACAACATCCGCATAAATACCTCCAGAACGCGTATAAAAAGGAATAACGCAAGACTACATGGCTGCGAAACGAAGTCAAGACAATACCTGGTGGCCGAGGTAGCTATCACGCCCAGGAATGCCATAATCTGTCGCTGCAGAACTAAAATGGAGCAGGAAACCCTAAGGATAGCGGACCTTTCATCCAGACGCACCGGCGAGGTGCAACAATGGACTGAGGATTCAGTTACCGACCGGGTAGACATTATCCAACCCTAATGAATCCTCACCGTAGGATCCAGATCTCAATCAAGGGCCAGATTTCGTCGGTGACAGATCGATGGGACAGGGTCGATAATCTCGAGTTAACCATCGAAATAACCAATGCTCGAGAAATATATTTCATAGTTAAGAATTACATATAAGCAGAAGCCTCCAGAACTTAACATAAATTTCAATGCCGTGACATCTGATATTAAATAGACATATGTACAACCATGAAATTGAACCAAGCCTTAATCTAACTTGATATAGTCGAACCAGAGAGCTGGCAGAGTATCACCATAAATGTATTTACTTGCATCATACTCAGCCATAAATGTCAACTGCGCTATAATTATATAGGACAGATATATTAACTCTGCTGGTGGGTAATGCGAACCACCATAAAAATAGTTTTTTTTTATTGGTGTAAATTTGTTTTAATCTGTGTACGTTACAAGTGGTATCAGAGCATGTTACAACGCTGGGACCCTATTGGGCCAACTGACGTTACAATTGTATGTATGTCTTGCACAGTTAGATAAATAGATGGAACGAAAAACAAGACAAACACCTTTACGACAGCAACAACAAAATGTCGGAGACATTCAACCTCCACCAGAGAGAAACCCCGAAATGTGGGTTCAGTTGGGAATAGAGCAGCATCAGCGGTCTAATAGACTGATTGAAGAACAACAATAGCAGACTCGCATTTTGTTGCACACAGTACAACAGTTACAGGAAGAAATGTAGAGAGTACGAAGGGAAAATGCTAGGATGATGCAGGAACAGGAGAGGATCCTAAAAAGCCTTTCCGATAAACAAATCAAAGGATTGAGAAGCCCAGTGTTGGCAGAGAATTCCAAGAAGGGAACGAGCAGCAAACAGATGAACAAAATGTGAGCCAAAAAGAAAGAAGTGTGTCACAGCGGAGTCATCCAAACAGGAATTTTAATGAGGCTGAATCTGAGAATCAAACCGAACGGAAGACAAGAAAAAATAAAAAGGTGGAGTTGCACGGAGAATTCAGAAGGATAAAGTTGCCTACGTTCGATGGCAAAAAAGAGGAAGTAGCTGAGGCATGGTTGATTAATATGAACAAATATTTTCAGGTGTATGATTATGACAGTGGTCTTAAAGCATGGCTAGCCATTTACCAGCTAAAAGACAAAGGCACCTAATGGTGGGAAGACGTGAAGAATGTGCGGGGAATAGAGGATCCAGATGTGACGTGGGAAAAGTTTCAACAGTACTTCAAGGACAAGTATTTGACTGAGCGCTTTTATGATGAAAAGGCTCGAGAATTCCATGAGTTAAGGCTAGGACAGCTGACCATGGATGAGTTCATCACCAACTTTACATCATTACTCTGCTATGTACTGTATTTAAGAGAGGAGAAAGCCAAAGTCCAAAGATTTCTGAGTAGTTTACCTGTTCACATGAAAGAGCGTATCGAGTTTGAAAATCCTAAGACAATGGATGAGGCTATTAGAAAGGCAAGGCTGTGTTATCAGCAAGCGAAAAACAAGATAGACCAAGGAAAAGGATGGCAAACAAGGAAGGATAACAGAAACAATGCTGGATTCAAGAAAGGCAAAACTAGCAATTTCAGGAGTAACGCCAGAACCTCAATCAACAAGCAATTTGGTAGGAACCATCAGCGGATTAGATGGCCTGGGGAAGACAAAACGGTGGAAGCTTCAAGTAAACCTGAACAGCCATAAAACCAGAGGCCACCTTTGTAGTGTTGGGGCTGCGGGGCAGCGCACTACTACCGAGATTGCCCACAGCGAGGTAAAACCGAGGCAGTAAATAATTTGCAAGAAGCCTCTACTGTGGGAGATGTTGCTCGAAACATGCCCAGAATTAACGCAGCATTGGAGGACCGGCAAGCCGATTTTCAGCCTACCATGATAGAACTGGAAGGTAAATTGTTATCCCAAACTGTTTCTGTTTTGGTAGATCCGGGGGCCAATTTAAGTTATATAAGTCCTAAATTAGTAGAAATATGTAAATTGCCAAGTCAAAAGTTTAAAAAGACATGGTCGGTATAGTTAGCTACAGGGGCTAAAAGAAGAGTTGGTGCCAAAATACCAGACTGTGCACTGCAAATCGGTGGACAACAGTTGGTAGTGGACTTAAATATTCTGCCTTTGGGATCTTATGATGTACTGTTGGGTATGGATTGGTTGGAGAAGCATTGGACTCTTATAGACTGTAAGGAGAACATAGTTTATTACAGGGATCATAATGGTATTCGCCAAGAGATTCAAGGCGTAAGGAAGCCTGTACATCTGCGCTCAATTACAGCTTCCCAAATGGGGAGATGCATAAGGAAGGGATGCCAACTGTACGCTATACAATTTGTACTATCTGAACCTAAGAATAAAACTGCTGCATTAGAAAATATACCTGTAATATAGGAATTTAAGGATGTATTTCCTGAAGAAGTGCCAGGATTACCACCAAAAAGAGAATTTGATTTTACAATAGAATTGCTGCCAGGAGCATCACCAATCTCGCGAACCCCCTACCGTATGAGTGTGCCAGAGCTGACCGAGCTGAAAATGCAGCTTCAGGAATCATTGGATAAGGGATACATACGACCCAGTGTGTCACCCTGGGGAGCACCTGTATTGTTCGTTAGGAAGAAGGATGGAACCATGCGCATGTGCATGGATTATCGACAGTTAAATAAGCTGACAATTAAGAACAGGTATCCCCTACCCCGTATTGATGACCTGTTTGACCAGGTAAGGGGAGCTACTGTGTTCTCAAAGATTGATTTGCGGTCTGGTTATCATCAGATCAGAATTAGGGATGAAGATATACACAAAACTGCTTTTCGCACAAGGTACGGCCACTATGAATTCGTGTTATTACCTTTTGGGTTAACTAATGCACCAGCCACTTTTATGAGACTGATGCATAGTGTTTTTCACCCTTACTTGGACAACTTCGTGCTAATCTTCATTGATGACATACTGATTTATTCAAAGAATGCGGAAGAACACAAGGAGCATTTGCGAATGGTACTGGAATTGTTAAGGAAGTACCAGCTATATGCAAAATTCAGTAAATGCGATTTCTTCAAAGAAGAAATACAGTACCTCGGGCACGTAATATCTAAAAAAGGAATAGCGGTAGACCCGAAGAAAATCAAGACCATTATGGAATGGAAGGTGCCACAAAATGTGGCAGATATACGATCTTTTATGGGTCTCGCTGGCTATTACCGGCGATTTATAAAGGGGTTTTCAAAGATAGCCTTTCCCATTACTTCCCTACAAAGAAAGGGAAATATTTTTAGATGGACAAAAGAATGTCAGGATAGTTTTGAGAGATTGAAGCAGTTATTGACAACAACACCTGTGTTAAGTGTGGCAGACCCGGATAAGGAATTTGAGGTTTGTACAGATGCCTACAAGGAGGGAGTTGGAGTTGTATTATCACAAGAGAGAAAGGTGATAGCGTATGAATCTCGCAAGCTAAAAGATCATGAGCAGCGATATTCAGCTTACGATTTAGAGCTGACCGCAGTTGTGCACGCTCTCCGAGTATGGAGACACTATTTACTTGGAAAGAGATTTGTATTAAAGACTGATCATAGTAGTTTAACTAACTATTTTAAACAAGCTGATTTAAACTCCCGACAAGCAATATGGAATGCTTTCCTGAGCGAGTTTGATATAGATCTGCAGCATGTAAAAGGTAAAGAGAATAGGGTAGCGGATGCATTGAGCAGAAAACTGCACGGCGTTTATGAGTTATATGTTAATCAAATTGAGACCAGATTTCTGGATCAAATCAGAATGGAAGTAGACAAGGATCCTGAATATAAATATTTGTGGCAGCAAACACAAGCACCTGAAGGCCAAGGTGGACATGGAGATTATGAGATTAACCAGGATGGGTTGCTGGTTTTCAGGAAGAGGAGAGTTATCCCAAACCGAGTGGAATTAAAAACCATGATACTAGATGAATATCATAGAAGCAATTATGCGGGACACCCAGGATATCAAAAGATGTTGACAGCTATTCGAAAGGATTATTGTTGGTCAGGCATGAGAAAGGATATAGCAAGCTATCTGAATAAGTGTTTAGAGTGCCAGCAAGTGAAGGTGGAGCATAGGCATCCTGCTGGATTAATGCAGCCCATACCTATTCCTGAATGGAAATGGGAGGTAATCTCATTGGATTTTATTACTGGACTACCAAAAACAAAATGAGGAAATGACTCTATAATGGTAGTTGTAGACCGATTAAGTAAATCGACACATTTTATACCTGTCCAATCCACTTATAAAATAGTGCAGATAGCAGATATATTTATGCGTGAGATCTTCAGGCTGCATGGCATTCCTAAGACTGTTATCTCGGACAGAGATGTAAATTTCACATCAGCTTTTTGGAGGGCCCTGTTTACAGGTTTAGGGACACAAGTACATTTTAGTACTGCTTACCATCTGCAAACGGATGGCCAAACCGAGCGAGTGAACCATAAACTGGAAGACATGTTAAGGATGTATGTCATGTAGCAACCCGTTAAATGGGAGGAGTATCTACACTTGATAGAATTTGCGTACAACAATGGTTATAAAGAATCCTTAAGGATTAGTCCGTTTGAGGCATTATATGGGCGGCAGTGCAAAACCCCCATTAATTGGAGCAGCCCTGAGACTAAACTAATGTTGGGACCAGATATGCTAGCAGAAATGGAAGCGAAGGTAAAGAAGATCCGACAGAATTTGAAGGCAGCACAAGACAGGCAGAAAGTGTATGCGGACAAAAAGAGATCATACCGTGAATATGAAGTTGGAGATCACGTATATGTCAGGATTAAACCAAAGAAGAGCACATTAAGGTGGGCGTCTTGTGCAAAACTAGCACCTCGATTCTGTGGTCCTTTCCAAATATTAGAGAGAGTGGGTCCGGTGGCGTATCGCTTAGCGCTTCCTAGCCACATTCGAGTGCATAATGTCTTTCATGTATCGTTATTGAAACGATACATTCATGATCCTAGACACATAATCCATTGGCAAAACATTCAGGTAGTGAATAAGCATAATAGTTAAAATGATGATGTAATGTTAAAGACTTATATAAGTAACATAATTCCATTGTGTGCAGGTAGAACCGAACGGAGAGTTTCTGGTCGAACCTCACAGTATAATAGACCAGAGGGAAATCATGCTCCGGAAACGAGCCATCGCCCAGGTTAAAGTGCAATGGAAGCACTTTGGACCTGAGGAGGCCACCTGGGAAGACGAGAGTTTCGTCCGTGAAGCTTATCCAGAGCTTTTCTCTGCATGAAAATAAGAACACCGGGGACGGTGTTCTCCCCCAGAGGGGGGAAACTGTAACCACCGTTTTAGTGGAAACAGATGGTTAGACCTTTTTATTATTAATTAAGGATTAGTTAGGACTGCTGTGTCATTTCAATGAGAATATGTGAACAAAAATCAAATTTTATTTTAGTAAAGATTTACTGTGAAATTGGTTTCATAAGTAAGCTGATGGTAAAAAAGTAAATCAAGATCTGGAGTTAGTTAGAAAAACAGTTTTCACAGTTATCCAAAAAACTCTGGAATAAATAAAGCATTCCAAGGAGAGTTTGGGGTTGGATCTGTGCACAAAGATACTCTGTAAGCTGGAAGGAAAACACATTTTCCAGAACAGACAATACTCTGGGTTGGAGATCTGGACCAGATTGTCCCGTGAGCTCCCCAGGACTGCTATTTTTCGCTGGAGTCGGAGAGTTTGGACCGGACTGTCCCGAGAACCTCCTCCAGGATTTCTGTACTAACGACGACCCAGACTTGAGCTCAGGGGAGAGCTGCAGGATGTAATCGCCCAGCTCGTGGAAGGGAGGCATAAACTACATCACTCGGATTCGGGTCAGATGAGTAGATTTCAGTAGTTGCTATTAACAGAAAAGGATAATCGTTTGTTTTCGTTGTCTTAGACTAAGTAGCTTATACTCTTTTCCTGTGTCGAACAGAAAGCAAACTGTTGTGTGTTTGGTAGTAACTGTTCCTTTTACTCCAGTGATTTTTTTTATATTTAGAAAAGTAGGTTAAAAGGTTCTGTGTCCATAATAGTTAGATGAATAATGTAACAGATTTTAAATGAGACCTGTTCAGTATTGAACCATAAATGTAGTAGTAGGAAGAAGCAATCTTCTTTTTTATTTGAAAAAAAAACAAATTAAGTACTGTAAGGTAAGGCATCACCCACATTATCAAAAAGAAATGAGGGAGACCGTTAACCCGTAGTGCCTGCAAAACAGGCTTCTGGGTTGGTCGTCTCTCTCTATGATAGCTCGGACTGATAGGTGGTCCGGTCACCTTCAGAAAGACTTTCAGAACTATGGAATAAGAACAAAAAAGTAAACCAGCAAGAATTTTATCATTTCTTTTTCCAGAACAGACAATCAAGATAACTGTACAATTAACCAGAAAGAAAACCCTGAAGTAATGAAGAGCAAATACATATGCACCAGTAACACATGTCGACCAAAGGGGCAGAAACCCATGTAAATACAGAGTTCAGTTGAAATATCGCAAACATGCATGGTGGCTACCATAATAAAAACAAACTATAACCTCATGTAGCCTACGGCCATAACCTATAGCAGCGAAAATTCCGGATTTACGCTTACACAAAAATCATCGAATCACAAACATGAAAACTGAACAGTATACTGTATCGGAATGCAAATATATATATATATATATATATATATTCCTTTTCTTTTACTCATAATCCATAAAAGCATTTATCACCAAGAAAAATTTAAGCCCATGACAAAGAGTAAATATCAGAGTAGGCCTGAAAAAGAGTCTGTTCAGTATCCAGAAACCATTACAGGGTAAAAAGCATAAATTACCGAAAGGGAGTAAACCCTCAACAAAATCCTATCAAAGTTTTATAGAGTCGTAAAACCCTGGCTGGGTTTAACTGAAAATTACATAATCATTGCCATAGAATAGCCAGACTTTAACTAAGATAATACGGAATAGAGACCCTATTTCTCAGCGCCATTAGCCAAGGAAATTCTGAAGAGGAGGTTCGGGTTCGAACTCCTGTAGCGAGTATTTAAGTACCTGTGAAAACGATAAGTTCAGCCTTGTTGGAGCAGAACCGTAAGCAAACTCTTGAAACAGTTGGACGGGGGGAAGGGTACCTGGCAGTCAAACAATATAGCAAAACTGTTAGCGAACCAAACCCTACTGTGAACCGATGCAAGAACGGAAGCAACGAAAATAACCCGACACAAAATGCCAAACATAATAATACCTTTACAAACACCGATAGGTCGACTGTGGCTGGAAGGGAAATGCTTGATACTGGCCAGCCGAGCCAGAGGAAACCATTAGACATGGAAACATAGTCAGTATGCCGATTTTCAGATAAATAGTCAAGAGATAGAACAACATCTGCATAAATACCTCCAGAACGCGTATAAAAAGGACTAACGCAAGACTACAGGGCTGCGAAACGAAGTCAAGACAATACCTGGTGGCCGAGGTAGCTATCACGCCCAGGAATGCCATAATCTGTCGGTGCAGAACTAAAATGGAGCAGGAAACCCTAAGGATAGCGTACCTTGCCTCCAGACGCACCGGCGAGGCGCAACAATGGACTGAGGATTCAGTTACCGACCGAGTAGACATTATCCAACCCTAATGAATCCTCACCGTAGGATCCAGATCTCAATCAAGGACCGAATTTCGCCGGTGACAGATCGATGGGACAGGGTCGATAATCTCGAGTTAACCATCGAAATAACCAATGCTCGAGAAATATATTTCATAGTTAAGAATTACATATAAGCAGAAGCCTCCAAAACTTAACATAAACTTCAATGCCGTGACATGTGATATTAAATAGACATATGTACAACCATGAAATTAAACCAAGCCTTAATCTAACTTGATATAGTCGAACCAGAGAGCTGGCAGAGTATCACCATAAATGTATTTACTTGCATCATACTCAGCCATAAATGTCAACCGCGCTATAATTATATAGGACAGATATATTAACTCTGCTGGTGGGTAATGCGAACCACCATAAAAATAGTTTTTTTTTATTGGTGTAAATTTGTTTTAATCTGTGTACGTTACGGTCGGCCAAACCCTTAAATTCCTCGCTGAATTCAGATGTTGGAGGCTTCAATTATATTGGACTTAATGATGAATTAGCCTGTAGGTATTCCAAGCTCGATGCTCCTCCTCTTGTATTTTGTATTTATTTACAATTTTTTTTTCCTCACGGTAAGAATCGTTTTTAAATGGAATTGGATTGGATCTAGGTCTCCAACAAAGATTTATGCAATTCTGCTGGAGAATTGCGTTTTTTTCAATCCGGTCCTAGTTCTTTATCCATTTCTATGGGCTTGGATTGTAATTGGAAACATATGATTCACCAAACGGTTAAAAAAAATGAGAAATTACCAGTATAAAGGAAATCGGAATGATGGCTCCCAAAATTATTTAATTGGAAATTATGACTATGAAGAAAATCATTATAATGACCACATAATTTTGATTTCAAGAACGATGGCTCGACAAAAATAAAAAATAAAAAAAATCATGTAAGTCCAACACAGTGAGTCAATAATGAGTTGAGGAATTCTGGTCTAGCGATGAAGTAGGAGTTTACCATCAATTAAAAAAAAATCATGTAAGTCCAACACAGTGAGTCAATAATGAGTTGAGGAATTCTGGTTTAGCGATGAAGTAGGAGTTTACCATCCATTCAAAAAGTTACTGAAGATAGCATAATCAAAAAAATTTCGTGTGATTTTACTGATTTCTTGTTTTCATTTACAGAAACAAAAAACGGTAATTCATTGTAAATAAAAAAAGACACTTCAACAAAGCCAATTGTGATTCCCAAAGATAACTTCAACAAAGAAAATTTTGTTGAAATTTATTTATCCTTTAACTTCCTAAAAATATCGTTTGTGATAATTACAATCCCAAATATTAACAGAGTTCCTTAAAATTATATTTGATTATGCAATTATATAGTTGTCCAATTATTGTTAATCGACCAAAATAAAATATATCTAATTATGCAATTATTATAGTTGGGAGTGAATTAAATCCAGTTATTGTTAATCGACTAAAATAAAATATATTTGATTATGCAATTATTATAGTTGAGATTAAATTAAATCCAGTTATTGTTATTCGGCTAAAATAATTGTACTTTTGGCTGGAAAAAAATTTGGTTATATATTTATTTTTTAAACTCACATTATCTATTCTCTAAAAATATAAAATTATTTGGATTTTTTTTATATATATAAAATATATATTATTTGGCATTGTTTATTATTATTATATATATTTGTAATGGGTTGATGGGTTTTAGGCCTCAAATTTTAAATTTGGGCTCCAATACCATATGCTAGGATCTAACCAGGAATTGTCATTTCAATTAAACATAATAAGAAGAAAAATAGTCTATTTCTAGCTCAACATTTATTTGATGATAACATAAAATTAAAATTTATTTTCAGCATATTAAACAAGTATGAAATTTCATTTCAGAAATTTACAAGTAATAAGCAATCGAATAATAGTTGTATCAATAGCTTGGTTAAGATGCTCCTGATTTTTATTGAGACACTTCTGTTGGGCTACTTGAGTGGATTTACCTCCGAGCCAACTAGGATTGATTTCCTAGCCCAGGGAACCTCCACAGGCTCCCTAGCCCTCCGAGTTGGAATCAACACCCTCCAATACCAAACAAAGACCAAGGATCCTTTCCAATTCCAAACAAGACTAAGGTTCTCCTCTCCAATGCTAAACAAGACCAAGGTTCTCCTCTCCAATGCAAAACAAGACCAAGAATCTCCTCCCATGCCAAACAAGACCAAGAATCCTCCCCCAATGCCAAACAATACAATGAATCCTCCCCCTTTCCTCTCATCCTCCTTCCCTTTTATATATTTTACTCTCATCCACTTCAACTAGTTTCCATTAATTTCATCACTACCCCCTCATCCATATAATTTATTAACCTTGAATTTCTTCCCAAAATAAATGTGAGATGAACAAAATATAAATTTGAGAAGACATATTGGGTATGAAAAATCTAGATATTTGATTTTAGAAATAACTGAGGGAAGGCCATACCTTATCTACAAGTTAAATTGAGAAGACATATTAGGTGTACAAAATCTATATATTTGATTTTCGAAATAAATGAGGGAAGGCCATACCTTATCAACAAGTTCAATTGAGAAGACATATTGGGTGTTCAAAATCTAGATATTTTATTTAGAAATAAATGAGGGAAGACCATACCTTGTCTAAGATTTGATTTGAGAAGACAAATTAGAAATGAAATAAATAATCAAAGTCATACCAGTAAAAATAAAATAAATTACAATTTCACAAGTGTAGATATCACTCAGAATTTATAAGTCATCATTTACAGATTAATTAAACACTAATCAAAATTTTCCTTATGGGATCAAGTGGGGCATTACACTCATGGTATTGGAATTGATCTCAACCTAGTTGCGGTGGTCCTCGTGATCATGTTATTCTACATAGGACTTTGGCTAAGCACTCAACTATGGAGTCAATTATTCATCACATTCAACTTAGGATTTTAATCTAGTTTTCTATATGAGGAGTTAATCGATGAATTTATTTTGTTGGCATTGGCGGCAACACATTTGGAGGACTTGACAAGATGATCAATTGAATAGGGTTGGAGGCTTTGAAATGATGATTCAGAGGCTGGACATGAGGTTACAAAGGATATAAAGTTTTTGAAAATCTTTGCAATTTCTATAAATTCTCAACAAGTTCTAGAAGAGATTAGCAATAAATGTGATTGTAGAGGGAACGTAATGTAGCTTTGATCCCAAAAGGTGCGTTATAATGAAATTTTTGAGGAAGAAAGTGTGATATAATGTAGGAAAGGGCCTAAAATGTATGTTATATCCATAACATACAAATAAGCCTATTAAGTGCATTATAATGTAGACTTTGTGTATTGGGGTTGATTCACGACCAGTAAATGGAATTTCCCAAATTATGTATGCACTAAGGTTAATTCCAAGGGCATTTACTGACGTTTTCGCACATAGTATTAGGAGGATAAAATGGAATTGAGTTAATCCTCATTCTATAAGATGATAAAGTAAAAAAGATGCTAGGATTAGTGTTATTTATTGATTGCATAATTCTTCATTAATAAAATGATGGAATGTGAGGTAGAATGGTTTGTATTGAGAGAGAATGTTAGCTACAGTCATGTTGAGTTAGTGTCTAGATCAGAGCTCGGACTTGAAGAATATTTGAGAGGATGATGGAGCTACAATAGATCTATATGTTTAACATATTTTTGCTATAGATTTTGGCTCCTAGTTGTTGTTTATATGGAGAGAAGAGGAAATAATTTAGCCTCTAGAGTGGAGACTAAGGATTGGAGTCTAGATTTCTAATGTGTTTGTGTTGCATAGGTTTTATTGGAGATATTTTTGTTGTAGCTTCCGTGATTTCTTTTTTGTATGGCTACAAGAGTTTTGTTATGGTTGAGTGTGAGGATGAGACTATTATAATGTGTTGTTGCAGGTTTTGATTTTGTTGAATATATTTATTGTGTGGGATGATGTATTTGTTGAGATTTTTTTGTAGACATTATTTGTGTAGGAGATATTGATATTGCTACATAGTTTGTATTCATTTTTTTATATTTTATTCAGTCAATTTTCATAGATTGATATTCTGAGTCCATTATGAAAATGGATTAAATGTGGCTCACAAGTGTGTGAATGTAGAGATTGTGGATCTAGTGTGAAATATTATGAAATGTGGTCCAGAAGAGAGATTTAAGGTTAGGGCCTTCATTGAGAAAGTGGTGGCTTTCATATTTAGGGTGTAACAACATCCTTCGGGTTGTGGACTAATAAGTTTGAAGTGGTGGCTGGATAGTCTAGTGGTGGGTGAGCAAGACTTATTAGAAGTGGTGGCTTCCAACAAGTGGTGGCCTTCAAAGTTGAGAGAATGGTGCCTTCATGCAAGTGGTGGTCTACAAATTTCATACAAGAGTGACTAGTGGCTCACTTGATTGGAAATTTATGACTTGCATGTTGTTGGTGAGCAGTGATCATATATAAACAGAAATTATTATGATAAATAACAAGAGTATAGCAGAACATTTGATGGTGGTTTTATCCCTTGTGGTTTCCACCTTACATCTGGTGTCTCTATGTGAGCATGTTGTATTATTTATGTGGCTTTTCATGGTTATTTGTTTTGATGGTTATATGATTTGATATGCTTCTTATGGTTCATGGTTATGCATATATCCACTTATCTGTTATGCTTCTAATACATGAGTGAATCAAGGTTTGAAGCAAGAAAGGAAACAATTGCTAAAATTTGGTCACAAGGCACAATATTGATTTACCCTCCCCCCCTCCGCTTAGTATTGTTCAAGGTTTATGAAAACAGAAACACCCACATCAACACGAATTAGGTAATATTTCCTCTCATTTATCTTATTCTTTTCTTTGAATTAAATGTGGCTCTAATAACAAGAAATAAAATCCCATAAAGGAGGATGAGATACAATGAAGCAAAATCAACAAACAACTCATTCAATAAATGGAAGATTACTTAGTAAACATGGGTAGGGAAATTTTTATAATGGAGACCTACCAATGATCCTTTAATAGTTATGAATGAGAGATATAAAATGGAATGTAAGGAATATTAGTGGAAAGTCTAGTAGAGACTCCATAAAACACATAATTAAAGATAATCTATATATTAGAATGATGCAAGAAAAAAAAATTATCTTCAATCAATAGGGAAACATTCCAAACAAATTTGAAATTTTTTCCAAATTATTGTCAACGGTGCACATGGATATTTTTCTGGAATAACCATTCATTGGAATCCATCATCCATTTCTTTAAAATATTCCTTTGTTTCCCCTAGTTCTTTATTGTTCAGTTCTTAGCTGATAGTATTGAAGAGCTCAAGCTTCATCACTAATTTATACGATCCAATATATTCGTCAAACAAGAAAATAATCATTTGAACTCTTCAAAATATATATAATATGATTGGGAATAAGACATGGTTTTTTGGATGATATTCCAACATGATAAAATCTCTTAAAGGGAAAACAGGGGTATAATAAGACTATATGAAATAGCCATTCTCTTTGAAAAATTCTTAAACTGATAAAATTTGATAGATATAGTATATAATAATGGTAACTTCATATGGAATAATAAAAGGGGCTTCGACACAAATATGTTCTCTTCTATATGGATTCCTCATCTCTAAATATATTCTCATGTCAAGAATTAAACTTGAATCCTCTATTCTACTAAGTCATGGGTTGAATCACTGGAAAATAAAGATTTTGATTCACTATAGAGGGAATCCAAAAATAAAACCATTATGCTTTGAATCCTTCTCATTAAGACACTCGTATTTCCTCATTAACATTGAATCCTGATGGAAATAATGGAAGTTTTGAGGCAACCACTACATATCATTTTCAATTTTGAGTCAAATGTCATAAAATGAAGACTGAACACTATAATATCAGGGAGTTTGGTATTATTCGTGAGGAAAAAAGAGATTGGAAAAAGAATTGGTATTCATATAGAAAACTATTATAGAGAAAGGGAGATTTGAATAATTAAGGAGAATAAAAGTTTTTACTAAACTTAAATTAGAAGAAACTCTCTAAAAAGAAGAGAAATTCTAGATATAAAATCCTAGATTCCAATGGCTTAAGGAAGGGAGAGAAATACAAAATTCTTTCACAAGTCCATGATTCAACATTAGTAACACATCATAATTGTGAGTATAAAGAACTCTAAAAAAACATAATATTGAACACCTTATGGGTATTTCACATGAATTAATGGACCATTTCTATGTCATATTAATAGAACCAATACATAATAGAAATATTTCCATCAAGAAAATAAAAAAAACGTATACCAAATTTAGTCACGAGAGTGCATAAAATGATGTTGTTAAGAGAAATTACATGACCAAGGTAAAACCAGTATTTATGGGAATGCTAAGGATAAATTTTCTAGAAATAGATGTTTTATCACTATTTTTTTTCAATATTACTAGAGAAATCATAAGAGAAGATTGTTTGTGATTAATTTATGACTCTAAGCCCTGCTCTTCTATCCTTTGGTGTTAGATTCTAATTTTCTTTGTCTAATCCCTAAAATATTTTAGTCTGAATCACCCTCAAATTTCGATTCAATATTTCTTTTTAATTTTATTTATAATACTATTTCTATAGTGAATGCAAATAGGCTCAATCTTCTCCTTCCTTCTCTCATATCTAAAAAACAAATTGGTTATGTTGTATGCAAGAAAAATTTGGGAAGTAGTCTATTATCCCACGAATATATTTTATCACTTGAATATTGGAAATCCTCTAGAATTATCATTAGATGGATGTGTCCAGATCCTTTTATTGACTGAGCTAGAAATTTATCATTCACATGCTCAAGGATTTTGGTTTTCTAATTACTTGGATACATTGGGTTATTGGTGTAGAAGTGTAGTGGGGGAACCACCGAGACAACTCATCCTTGAAGGAAAATCCTAGAAGTAAATATAAGTGTGAAAGAGGAGAGCATTTGGATTATGATCATCGGGACACATCAACAATACAACTAGGTAGCCAACAACCAATGGGAGAAGCCCAAAGGATACCCCATCAGGACATGTTATCCTTGCGAATTGATCCTATAAGGAATTCAGAGTGCACATAAGAAAAATGGTGAGATGATAGGATTGGGACATGGCAAAAATACACAGTGGCAGCAGTGGAAAATCAAAGAAGAGGAAAGGAAGCCACACAAGAGATGTCGACCTGGAAGAATGAATCTGGAAGGTTTAAAGTGGAAAAATATAAAATCACAAGGATAAAGGCATCGGGGTCTGAGGCATGAACACCAAGACTTGGTTCTATGTGACAATCATGACCGAAGGCATGGGATATGCTAAGAACTTAAGTACTAAGGTGGTGGTCATAGCCTTTTAGTCTTACGAGTGGAAAAAGGGCTAGTGTGTCAGCGTCAGGGGCTTAAAGGAGAAATTTGGAAGCATGGACATTATTGGCACAATATTTAGCATTTTCCTTATATTTTGAGTTTAACCAAACTTGGAACTACAACTAAAGTTCTAGCTAAACCATGTAATGTGAAATAATAGCTTAATTTAGCAACTTAACTCAAAAATTGAGTTTTAAACAGTAGAGAATTGTTTGAAGGCCTACAGATCATATTTATAATAGCCTATTGAAGCAGGAGAAATCCAAAAATAATGGATTATGCAAAGATTCAAGTACAACTAAACTAAAAAGGAAAGAAGCATAATTTAGTATAAAATCTATTTATAAGCATAATTGATTTAGGAATTTTGAAAGAGTGTGGATGTACTATGGTGTGTCTGAGTTGGATTGATGCTAGTATGGATGGTTATTTTATCAGTAATAAGATAATGTTGAAAGTGTTTTTTAAAGTATTTTAAGAGACAAATTGTTTTATTTTGTAGAAATATGTGGCATTCATGGTTCTAGTTTGAAAATGGATGAAGGATGAATCAATGATGTCAAGGAAGTTGTACCTTGAAAATCGGGGGTTGTAGCTCCTTCTAGTAGGTGCTGGTAAACAATTAGGGGTTGGATCTCCTTTTAGTTGTAAACGATAAATTGAGTATTTTTAATTTCATGTTGGTTGTAGCCAAATAATTTTGTAACAACAAGTTGTAGCTTTCCTTGTGGTTTACAACTAATCTTTTGGATTATGAAATCCTATTTTAATATTGTAAATAGAAAAATAAAAGTAGATGGAAGATAGAGAGACATTGGGAGATGAGACCAATAGTCCTTATCTCCTTGTATATATCTATGTTCTATCATAATGAGAATGCAAAAATTTCATTCAGAGTTACTCCTGGCATGACATGTTATCAGAGCCAACTCCCAAATTTAGATTTTTCGTACGCCTGTCTCTTCCATATTCACTATTATTCTTCTATTTATCCCTATAAATTTAAAGAACCATTGTTAAAGGAATATGGTGCACTGGTCATATGGTCGATTTGAGAGTTTTCTATGTGCGTTGAAGTCTGTATTCAATGGTCGTGTTCAAATGTTGTTGATCGTAAATGAAATACACTGGTAAGTTCCTCTGCGTTAATTCCTTTTCGGAAGGTTGTGTACGATGGCATTGAAGATTTTTTAGGGTCATTATAAAATTGTTGTGGTATAAATATGTTGCATACCCTACATTTAAGTATGATATTTAAACTAGTTCATTGGTGATAGTGACTATATAACTTTTGTCATTACATCGAACAATCACTCTCTTCCAGTCTGGGCCTCAAATGTGAATTCCATGTCGTGAATATTGTGAGCCTCAGTTTGTTGTGTGTATGAAGGGTTGTTTATAACGTATTGAATGATGTGTACATTTGGATGATGCATTGAGCTCCTTTTGAAGATGGTGTAATGGTGTTTCGTGAATGCTAAGGTAATGGTGTGCATTGAAATTTCCCAGGGTTGTGAAGTGATGTGTGTTGTGCGTTGGAGTTTTTATAATACTTTTATGGTGTGCATGTGATAACCTTTCAAAAAAAATTATATATGAGCTGGGATTTTTAAAGAGAACATATGGTCATTATAAGTGGCAGCATATTTAATGGCTCATAACTGACGTTTTTTAATATTAAATTCTTTATGTCCCTTTTTTGAAGACCATAAAATGTATGAGTGGGGTAATGAATATAATATGTAGTAATATATTATATGTTGGCCTCAAATTTATATGGTGTGACTATTTATACACGTAATGAAGAGTGAAGGTAAGTCATTTACATATTCAATTAACCTTTTTTTAAATAGAATATATAAAAAAAAAATTAATTATTTTTGAAATCGAAAGTTAATATTTTTTGAGAATTCCTTCACTCATCTCCATAGTGAGAATAGTTCTCACTAGAAAAGAGAACTACCATGAGTGGTCCAACAAAATAAAAAACACCTCTATTTTGTATGAGTTGTGGAAAGGCGTTTGCAGAGGAGAAGGAGACAATGCACCTGAGAAGCCCACTTCTGACATGGAACTTTCCATTTGGGAAAAAAACAAAACCAAGGGATATTCCTTGATTGCAACATCATTAAATGAAGAGGTGAATCGTCATGATTTCACCATTTCAAAATTCCTTTGAAGCCTTAAAAAAATTGAAAGAATTATATGAATCACACTCTAAGCTTGAATTTTTTCAATTGATGATCAATTTTTTCAACCTTGAGTCGAACAATGATTACCCTTTTACCTTAGCATCATAAATAAGATGCATTATGTATGACATAAATTCCACCAATGTTGAAATATATGTTCCTCTCATAGCTTATGTCAAGGCACTATGTCCCACATGTTCACATTATCTTGAGTCATTTGAAGCAAGTGGTAAAGTTAAGGATATTTCATTTGACTCGCTTCAGAAGAATTTTGCAGAAAGGAAGAAGGATTTTGGGAAGAATAAAACTCCTCAATATTTTGAAGAATTTGTGTGCATTAAAGAAGAAGGAGTAGTTTTAGAGGTAGGGGAGGTAGAAATTTCCAAGGAGAAATGTATGATATTCATTTCATAAGATGCAATAGAGATAGCCATGATGCTTCAACACATAAGAATCCTTGGGACATAATTGAGCATGAAATAAATGAAGAAAATGATAAAATAACTAGTAAAAGGAAAGGAAAAGCACCTGAGTTCGCTCATTATGTTGTGGCACATTGCAACATTGAATTAAATAAATAATTATTCATTTCTTCACTTGCTTCATGGGAATATGTTTGGTTTTTTGATTCAAGAGAAACTTTGCACATGAGTTTTAGAAGATATTTTTTTGAAGAACTCACACATAATTTTGATGGAGTAGTATACATTGCAGACAAGTCAAAACTCAATCCATCAGGGTTTAGAACCATCAGACATAAACTTCTTGGGCTTTCATACATTCTTCTAAATGATGTTATATACCTCCCAGAGTTTAGCATAAACTTGTTGTCTTTGGCCCCCATCCTCTAGTAAGGACACTCCATTCACATATGTAAGGGAAAGTTTGAGGTCAAAAAAGCATAATATCACTCACTTTTCATGGTTGGGATAGAAGAAGAAATACTTTTGAAGTTGTAGGGAACCTTTGCTCGCGCATAAAAATTTTCATACATATCTCACTATGATGAAGTTACATTTCCATAAAGTATTTTATGACATGCTATATTTGTACATTTCAAGTATGAAAACCTTTTCTTGTTGAAGAAAAGAAGTGTTAGTGGATTACCCACAATTCCTAGGAAACTTAATCAATGTGACATTTGTATCTTAGGAAAGAAAAACAAACAATATTTTCATGATTCTCATTCCAGAGCACATATAAAACTTGAACTCATTCATTCTTATTTATGTGGACCAATGCCTATTCCTTCTACAAATGGTAATAAATATATTATTACATTTATTTATTGAAGAAAAAATATGTTTATTTTGAAACATTCAAGAAATTTCATGCATGGATTGAAAATGATGCACAATCCCATATTGGCTCTATTCATACTGATAATTGAAAGGAATATACTTCAGATGAATTTGAAAAATATATTCACTAGCATGGGATCAAACAATAAAAAACCATTACTTATAATCCCCAACAGAATGGAGTAGATGAAAGAACGATCAAGACACTCTTAAATATGGTACATTCGATGATGTTTTTCAAGAATGTTAAGCTAATGTTTTGGGTTGACATAGATATATGCGTTGTTTATATAAATAATAGGTGTCCATATCATGATATAAAAAAAATAACTCCCTATGAAATGTGGTATGGCCACCTTCCTTAAATGAGGCATCTTAGGGTTTTTTATTCCACCTTTTATTCCTTGATACCTAACGAACGATAAAAAAATTCGGTGCAAGGAGTCACATATGTATCTTCTTGAGGTACTCAAATACCTCCAAATAATATTTTCTCTATTATGAAGTGAATAAGAAAATTATAATATGTAGAGATGTTCTCTTTCTTGAATATTCCAAGAATGAAAACGTTGTTGACTGGCCTCTTGATCGCTCGGATAGATTCAAAAGTGAAAATTATTTTCAAGGGTTTGATAATGACATTCCACACCTTCAAGGGGTGATTCCTATAGTAGAAAAAATTGTGGAATCTTCTTGAGAGACACTCTCTCCCTCGGATGAAGCTCCAACCATTAATGAAACTTTGAGTGATGTCATTGATAGAATTGGGAGTTTAAATCTTGATTCATCCCCATCTAAGTCAACTGACGAGCCTAGGCCATCTCAAAATGGTCCTCCAAAATGGTTGACAAAGAAACTTGAAATTATTCATCCTGATGAGGTTGGAAAGAGAAGAACAAGAAGCTCAACTAGAGAAAATAGAGGTGATGTAGATTATCCTGATTCACCTTTTGATATGGCTATTTCTTATGATTCTGAATTGAATTTGTCTACAGGTTTCAAACCAAATTCCTTGAAATAAGTCGCTTCTCATGATGAATTGCAACAAGAGATGCAGAAATAATATGATTATTTGATAAATAATGGCACCTGGAAGCCACTCGATCCTCCATTAGGAACCAAAATAATTGGTTGCAAGTGGGTCTTCAAGAACAAGTATAAACCATATGGCTCACTTGACAAGCATAAAGTCAAGCTTTTGGAAAATGGTTTTGTGCACAAGGAAGGGGTCTATTATGATGAAAAATTTACCCCCATATGAAAATGGGCTACGATATAGACACTCTTTGCCTTGGAATATCAGAACGGTTGGAAATTCCATTAAATTGATCTAAAAAAAACTTTCTTGAATGTATATCTGAAATATAATATTTTTATGTCGGAACCGAAAGGATCTTTTATGAAGGGCTGAGAACACGAATTAAGAAAGATTTTAAACTCATCAGATGGCCTCACAAAGGCATCGCGAGCCTGGTACGATAAGTTAATTGACCCTCTTCTAAGAATCAATTTTAAACATTATGATCTTGATAATGCAACTTTGTTTGTCAAGAAAGTTCAGAAAATAGTTGTATATCTTATCATGCATGTAGATGATATTTTGATCATAATATTTTGATCATAGGGAAAAATGAGAACTACATTGCATCCTTAGATAAATAACGAAGGAAATATTTTGAAATGAGATATTTTGGCTATGTCCAGTACTATCTTGGTATTGAAGTAAATCAAAATCAAAATTTTATTTTCCTCTCTCAAAATAAGTACATTGGAGATCCGCTGAAATTTTTTGGCATGGTTGAGTGCAATCCTTTGACTACTCCAATGGAACATAAATTAAAGCTCACATCCACTGAAGGAAAATAATCTGAGGATGCAACAAAGTACATAAAGCTCGTAGGAAGTATAAACTACCTGACTATAACTAGAAATGGACATTTCATTTGTTTTCGGAATACTCTCTAGGTTTATGCAAAATCCTTATGAGGGTCATTGATCTACTGTTAAAAGAGCTCTAAAATACTTGAAGAGAAATCAAGACTTTGGAGTCAAGTATACACAAATGGGTGACTTCATCTTCAGTGGATACTTTGATTCCTATTTCGATGGAGATAAAGAAACTTG
This sequence comes from Pinus albicaulis, assembly GCA_034641835.2. Taxonomy (NCBI): domain Eukaryota; kingdom Viridiplantae; phylum Streptophyta; class Pinopsida; order Pinales; family Pinaceae; genus Pinus; species Pinus albicaulis. The sequence goes on along the minus strand of CM076572.1, from coordinate 20,779,789 downwards.
GGTATCAAATTCAGGTTAGGTTATGAGTATTGGATTAGGAGCGTTCTCCAGGAGGTAACACAAACAATCATTTCCAACAAATTCCACAACTAAAGTAGAATATGTGGCAACAAAATAAGCAATGAAGGAAATTGTGTGGCCGAGGAAAATTCTCGAATATTTGCAAGAAAAGCAAGTGCATTCAAGTCATCTCTTGATTAACAACGATTATGCAATAAAGATGGCCAAGAACCCAAAGTTCCATGATCTAACAAAGAACATCAATCGAAAATACCATCTAATTTGACATCTTGTTAATGACAAAACAATCCACCTAGGACATTGTTCCACAAATGAGAATGTTGCAGAAATATTCACCAAACTCTTGGAAAGGAAAATTTTGAAATATTCAAAAATATGGTTTGACTCATCAAAGTTACTTTATATTAAGGGGGGAATGTTGACACCTAATTTTTGGATTAGGAATGTAACATCCCTGGTATGGCTAAGGAAATTGGAAAAGTAAATGGCTAAGTATTTGGAAAGGAAGTGTGCCATTTATTGGAATTTATTTATGAAAATAAGGGAAAATAGGAGAAAAGGAAGGCGAAATATCACAGGTGGAATGAGAAGGAAAAATGAATGAAAATAACGGAAAATGAAGAAAATAGAGGTGTAATGGATAAAAAGGATTTTCAGGATCAATTGATACCTTTATGTTAGAGATTAATTTAGTTAACAAATCCATTTCTATTAAATAATCAGTTCCTGAAATCGGTTAAGAATTAGTTTAAATTAACTGTTTCTAAATGTGTATATATATTTCTTCCCTTAATGAAAATCTTATCTTCCGTGTTCTACTGTTTCCTCCTTCTCTCATTTCTTAAATCTATCATGGTTTCAGAGCCTTGGAGCAGTATCCTGGATTCTTGTCACTACTTAATTTCTTGAAGAAATTGGAGTGCCGTAAAGCTAGCTCAACAGAAGTTGTTTCCTTCGAAAGGAAGGGGAGAAATCGTGGATGTCGCTGTTGCGTTCCAGAGAAAGGAGTATTCTATGTTCCACAGAGAGAGAGGAGCATTCCATTCAGTCGTTGCTGCGTTTTAGAGTGCCGCTAAACTCAATTAAGGGATTCAAGTCATATATTGAGTTGTTTTTGAACGGTTATTTGTAAAACAAACAAGCCGCCTTTGTTCTTTTCAAGTTCCACATAAATATTAGCACTTAAATGAATTAATTGTTGTGGAGATTTCAAATTTATTTTCGAGTTTATTTTTTCGAAGAGCATCATTTTAATTTTTCAAATTTGTTGCTAAGTTTGTCTTTCTATTGTATTTAAAATAATAATAATAATAATAATAATCTGAGGGTAAAGGCTCTTGTTTTTTTGCTGGAAAAGAGAAGTTCAAAAAAGGTTTTGTTTTAAATTTGTTTTCTACTGGAAAAGGTCGTGCACAAAAGGTGTTGTTTTAAATCTGTAAATTTCTCGTTTTTTCAAACATGGCTTCAACGAGTCATTTTACCATTCCTATGTCATTATTTAGTCAAAAGAACTATGATTTTTGGAGCCTTAAAATGAAAGCATGCTTACAAGGCTTAGGGTGTTGGGAATCAGTAGAGTTGGGGTTCACGGAACCTGACGCAAATACAATTGTTATAATGACTACTACTCAAAGAAAAAAATTTGATGAAGTTAAACAGAAAGAAGGTAGAGCGAAGTTGTGCATTTTAAATTCATTAGATGAATCTATTTTTCCTAAAATCATTGATGATAAAACTGCTAAATCAATTTGGGATATACTTAAGGTTGCTTGTCAAGGAAATCAAAAAGTAAAAATGGTAAGATTACAGACTCTCAGAACACAATTTGAAACACCTAAAATGACTGAATTAGAAATAGTTGATGATTTCATGACTAAATTTATGGGTATTATTAACCAGCTTTGAATTAATGGTGAAGAACTTGATGACCAAAGAATTGTGGAAAGAATTCTTAGATGTTTTCCTAAAAAATTAGACATGATACTTACTGTTTTTGAGTCGAGAGAATTAAGAAAATTGTCTGTGGAAGAATTAGCTGGTTCTTTGTTGGCTCATGAAGAAAGAATTAATTTAGATTTCAGTAATTTAGAGCATTCTTTCAAATATAAGATTCTATGGATAGAGGTAGAGGCAGAGGTTTTTGTGGCAGGAGAGGAAAAGGTAGAGGTCAATCTCAGTTTGATGATAGATTACAGGTAACTCAAGCACATCCAGAGAAATCTCAAAATGATCATGGTCATAGGTGGATAGATAAATAAAAAATTTAATGTCACTACTGTAAAAGATATGGCAATTATAAGTCTGAATGTTGAAAACTATAGTATGTTTTGAATAAAAATAAAGATAATGTCACAAACACTGAATGTGAAACATCAAATGCTTTGTTTTTGGCATTCGAAGTAACTATGCAAGTACCTAATAATGATGTTTGGTTGGTAGACAGCGGATGTAGTAATCATATGATTGGTCATAGTGACTTGTTTTCACACCTTGATACATCTTTCAGTTCTTCTATTGGTTTTGGTGATGATCGCCAGGTTAAAGCTTCAGGAAAAGGTGTTGTGCCTCTCTTGACTGAACAAAATGTTGTGAAGAATATCTATGAGATTTATTATGTACCCAATTTCAAGAATAATTTGTTGAGTGTTATTCAGTTAGATGCACATGGTTATGATGTTAGCTTTCACAACACTACTTGCACGATTGTTGATAAGCATAAGTCACTTGTTGCAAATATTCTTATGACAAAGAACAAGTTGTATCAATTACAATTGAAAATTGAGAAGTTGTATGCACATAATGTTTCAACGCCAACTGAATCTGATCTGTGGTATTTGCGATATTGTCATTTACCTATCAAAAGTATGATTTTGTTGCGAAGACAGTCTATGGTGAAAGGTTTTCCTGGTTTAAATGATCATATCTCTTCCTGTACAAGTTGTATAATGGGTAAACATAAGCGAGATAGTTTTAATTCAGCCTCTAATAGAGCCAAAGAACAACTATAGTTAGTGCATACAGATTTCTATGGTCCAATGCAAGAAAAATTAGTTGCTGGAAGTCTCCATTTTCTTACTTTCATTGATGATTTTAGTAGAAAAATTTGGGTGCATTTCATCAAATACAAATCGGAAACATTTTCCAAGTTTAAGGAGTTCAAACTTGAGGTTGAAAGACAGAGTGGAAATTTTATTAAAGTTTTGAGTTCTGATAAAGGAGGTGAGTATGAATCTAACGAATTCATTGATTTTTTCAAACAACGTGGTATTCAAAAACAAATGACAACCAGTTATACTCCACAGCAGAATAGAGTTGTAGAAAGAAATAATCAGACAATTATGAATATGGCTCGAATTTTGATTAAAACACGATATTTTTCTAAATATTTATGGGCTGAAGCAATTGCATGTTTAGTATATATTTTGAATAGATCACCAACTTCCAGTGTTCAAAGTTTTGTACTAGAACAAGCATGGAGTGGACAAAAGGTAATTGTTTCACACTTTTGCGTATTTGGTTGTATTTCTTTCGCTCATGTTCCAGAAAAAATGAGAAAAAAACTTGATGATAGGAGCGAAAAGTATATTTTTATAGGATATAGTGATCAATATAAGGCATACAGATTGTTTAATCCTATAACTAAGAAATTTTTCGTAAGTCGAGATCTAAAATTTATGGAAGACAAATCTTGGAATGAGATGGAGAACAATACTTGTCTTAATCCTTTTATTCTATTAGACGAACATCAAGCACCTGCAACAAGCACTCCAAGATTACAGGTTCAAGACAAAACTAGTAGTAGTTCATCAAGCAATAGTAGTTCATCATATTTTGAGTCTGATTCTGATAATCCTAAAATGAGAAAATTAAGTGATATTTATGCACAAGATGATGTTGATGATATTGTAAATTTTGCATTTCTTTCATTTCAACCTACTTGTTTTGAAGAGGCTATAAAGGACAAAGAATGGGTAGACGCTATGAATAATGAAATCTATGCTATTGAAAGAAATCAAACTTCAGATTTGGTTGATATAATTGATGATAAAAAATATATAGGTGCCAAATGGGTTTTTAAAACAAACTTAAATGAGAGAGTTGAAGTTGATAAGCACAAATCGAGATTAGTTTCCCAATTTTTTTCACAGCAACCTGGCACAGATTATGGTGAAAAATTTGCACCTGTAGCGAGAATTGATACTATTTGATTTGTATTAGCTATTGCAGCACAAAACAAGTGTCCGATTTACCAAATGGATGTAAAGTCTGCTTTTTTTAATGGTATTTTGAATGAAGAAGTGTATGTTGATCAGCCACTTGGTTTTGAAATTAAAAATAAAGAACACAAGGTGTACAAGTTGAATAAATCATTTTATGGCTTGAAGCAAGCTCCAAGAGCTTGGTACAGCAGAATAAACCATTACTTGCTGAATAATGGTTTCAGAAGGAGCGACCATGAGCCCACTTTGTATATCAAGAATGATCATCAAGGTAATATTTTGAAACTGTGTCTTTATGTTGATGACATAATTTATACAGGTAACATGAAGTTAGATGAATTTAAAGTTGCAATGAAAAATGAATTTGAAATGACAAATCTTGGATTAATGAGATACTTCTTAGGTATCGAAGTGAAACAAACACAAGATGGTATGTTTATGAGTCAATAGAAGTATGCTACTGACATTTTGAAAATGTTTAATATGGACAGTTGTAAACCAGTGGATACTCCTATCGAAGTTGGTACAAAGTTAAGTAAAGATGATGTGGGTACTATTGTTAATGCAACTTTGTATAAGCAACTTGCCAGTAGTATTATGTATCTTACTACTACTAGACCTGATATAGCATTTGCAACTAGTTATATTTCTAGGTTTATGGAATCTCCAAAAGACTATCATTGGAAAGCTGGAAAAATGGTGTTAAGATACATTGCAGGTACATCTACTTATGGTTTATCGTATGCAGCCTCTGCAAACAATAAGTTTATTGATTATATAGACAGTGATTATGCAGGTTGTATTGATGATCGGAAATGCACTTCTGGCTATGCTTTTCTATTTGGCAGAAACTTGATCTCATGGTCATCAAAAAATTAGCCCATAGTTGCGCTATCTTCAACAGAGGCTGAGTACATTGCAGCAAATTCAGCATCATGTCAAGCAGTGTGGCTAAAGAGACTTCTCTCTGACTTCGAATACAAAGAAAATGAACCTATTTCAATCCTATGTGACAACAATTCCACTATTTCCTTGTCAAAGAACAATGTATTTCATCAAAAGAGCAAACATATTGACACTCGTTTTCACTTCATTCGTGAACTCATCAAGAATGGTGATATTGTTCTCAAATTTTGTGAATCCAAGGAACAGTTAGCGGATATCTTCACCAAACTGCTAGGAAAAGTTAATTTTTAATTTCAATGTCAAAAGTTAGTAATAAAACAATGTAACCCTCAAAATTAAGGGGGAGTGTTAGAGATTAATTTAGTTAACAAATCCATTTCTATTAAAGAATCAGTTCCTGAAATTGGTTAAGAATTAGTTTAAAGTTAACTGTTTCTATATATATATATATATATATATATATATATATATTTCTTCCCTTAATGAAAATCATAGCTTCTGTGTTCTTCTATGTCCTCCTTCTCTCATTTCTTAAATCTATCACATTCCTTGGCTTAGTTTTGGAGCTACCTCTCTCTCTCTCTCTCTCTCTCTCTCTCTCTCTCTCTCTCTCTTCGAAACTTAGAGATTTCTTGTGTCATTTCAACATTGGATCAAGAAAGGAAAAGAAGGAAAAAAAAAAGTAGAGATTAAGAAAGGAAGAGAAGGATCAAGCATCAATAAATTCCTTATCTAACATCATTTCACATGCATTAGTAAAAATAAAATCACTATAAAACGTCATATTTCCATCAAAACGCTAACATAATCTTGCATGCAATTTCATATTATTTCCAAAGGAAAGTTAACATACTAAATATTATTCTTGTGCATGCAAATGTATAACAATATTTTAAGAGAACTAACCCAACAAGAAATTTTCTTTGTGCCTACAATTATGTTTTATTTTCCAAAGGAATTATCACAATAGATTCTATACTTATGTATGTGAATGCATGAACTTTTCCAAAAACATCCTTTCCACAGGAGACTTATTCACAATTTCTATTATATATAAACATTAAAGCCCTATTTCAAGAAAACCTAACATTTGTAATTTCTTGCATTCAACTACGTGTCCTCTCCAACAAAAAATACACTGATAGTTTGTTCTTCTTGCATGTGAAGCATATATTTACTTCCAAATGAACTAACTAAATCTTCCATGGAAAAACACATTTCTTTTCCAAGGGATCAAATGCATAACATCTATTCTTTCAAGCATGCAAAGATATATTTTCCTCTTACCAAATGCTCTATCCCAATAAATATACATACTTTTTCCCAAAAGAAAGCTAATAGCATAACTAATCCCTTTAGGTGTGAAAATTCATATTATTTTTCCCAAAATAAGGCTAACACAATCAATATTATGCAATTCCACCTTCCTCTTCTCTAGAAATCTAATACCAAAACTATATTTTCCATGCATGAAAGTATATATGTTTATCTAAACAATCTTCCAAAGCAATATTAACACAATAAATCATGTGATTACCAGTTTTCCTCTCCAATAATATAACTCAATAATGCATAGAATGACTTTTTTTTCTCTACTCTTATTTTTGAAGATTTCCAACACAACAATATATACATATTCCAATGAATCTAACACACTATAGTAACATTTTTCCAAAAGTTAGCTAGCTCACTAGCTATTATGCATGCAATACAAAGTCCTTTCCTATCATTTAACACATGACACAAATTTCTAATATTTCCTCAAGAAATAGCATGATTAAAAAATCCTTCTCAATAACACAACCAATTCTATTTTATGAAAATGTTTTATGTGAAATCTTTCTGAAAAAATCTATTTATCTTTTTTTCATGACTCAAGCTTCCCATGCCTGTAAAATCACATATTCATTTCCAGTAGATCTAACATACTATATATTATTCGTATGCACATAAGCACATATTCTCTTTAAGAGTCCAATATTTCTCTTTAAAAATTGAATGCATATAAATCATGAGAACATCCTTGGTAATCTTTTAAATGAAATAACTTAATTTCTTTTCAATAAATATCAACATAATTGTTATATTTTTGTGCATGTGAATATTTTTTTTTTTTTTTTAAGAAATATCATCATTGTTATATTTGTTTATGCATACAATTAATTTTTTTAGTTTCAAAAACATTAACACAATATATATCTCTATATGTACATAAACAATTGTTCATATCACATTCACAAATCAAATGGCAGCCCTTTGTTTTACTTTGTTTTTCCTATTTTAGCCGTCAACTTTGGGTGTTTTTTCTGAACATCCAGAAATGAATTTTTGAAAAACAAACGAGGTTTTTTTTATAACAGGTACATTAAAAGAAACCTCTCTTATTTTTTTAGCATATGTCATGGTTTAGAATATTCGAATGAATCTTTGCAGTGCATTTTTCCATACTTAAATATTAAATAAATTTTTATTTTAGTCATCAACTTTGGACACATTTTTCGAGAATTTGAAATCAAAATTTTCAAAAACCTCTTTCCCCTTTTACACATATCTCATATTTTCGGAGATATGAAAACATATTTAGACTTTATTTTCCAATAACTCATGCAATTCACACAATTATTTAGCCATGAAAATATTTTAATAATTAATGCACAAGAAATATTTTAAGAACTCAATGAAAAAACACTTATTCCTCTATGCACGAAAGTCCATGGAGGTTTTCCCAAGAAAATAATCTCAATTATTTATCATATAATTTTTTTTAAGAAAATACATTCAATTCTTATTTATTCATGGACCATATGCAAACACAATAATTTTCAAATAGCTTAGTTACTTATCTTTTAATGCATGTCTGGAATCCTTCCTTCCTCTCTCCTGGCTTGACTCTACATGTATTTTATCATTATCTCTCATATTTCCCCATAGGGTTACAATAAGTATAATTAAGAAAATGAAATAGTTTTTCCAAATCCTAAAATCATTGCATAAATCACCCATAAATCATTCCATAATTCAGATTTTTCCTAAATTTTAAAAATACTCAATAAATCATCTATAAATCACTTCATAAAACATATTGTTCTAAATTCTAAAATCACTCAATAAATCATCCATATATCTCTCATTTTTTTTCATGGTAGATTTGTGTTTTCCTTATGAACAAAATATCACTTATCCATAGTTTTTCTAAAACTATTACTCACTAGTTCTAAGTATCATAAAATATACCAATTAGGAAATATAATTTATTTAGATAGAAAAATATAAATTATTTTGAATATATGAATTAAGAATTAATTCTTGTAATATTCTTCTAATTAAGAATTAGAAGAATATTCTTCTTGTAATATGCATATAAGTACTAATAATGTTTAATTATTCAACAACACTCATTTTACTAAAGTTTTTATGGTAGCTTATGATAGGGATATTACATACTCCCCCCTTTAGAGAGAACACCATCCTCCATGTTTCTCTCATGTTAGAACATTAAATTTTACTCATAATATAATAATCTAAATAAATAAAAAATGGAAACATTTCCCTTGAGGATGAAGGATTTTTATGTTTAATAAGTAGAATAATTAAAGGGAGACCATAGACTTTTGTGATTCATATAGTGAGTAATAATGTCTTCTTTATTAATCACATTATTAATATCTTAATAATGTGATTAATATGAAAGAGATTATTACTTAGAATCAATAATGTTTATCAAATGAAATAATTTTCATTATCAATTATTTATGGAATGTCAAATAATACTTTAATCATAATACTTCACAATTATTCAAAGAGAACTCTAATCATCAAAATGATAAATAAACTGTATCAAGTGGATGTTGTCTTTTATTTAGAGCTTACACAAGTATTTCTTTCCCACTAGTGTTTTTTTGCAAATTATTGTCTTTCTCTCCTACAATAATTTCAATCAAATTGAAACACATGGAATTCATCTACAACCATTTTCCTATGGTCTATGAGGAATTTAGAATTCAATAGCTCATTTTTTATCTAATGCAAATTATTTCAGTCACATAGTGTATCTCAATTTATTTTCTCTATGTATGCATATAAATAATTTTTTTCTAACGTGTTCATTTCCTTATATAGACCTACAGACACAACTTATTTCATCAAAATTTTCGCTTAGATAATTCAATAGATCATGCATGAAAAAATATAACACATACAATAGATTAGAGAAATACAAATTACGGTCTATTCTAATATCCAACATCTTTAGACAATTTCGAAATCAATAGCAAAATATAGATAAACTTTCATCTATTTGTAGTTAATTCCTAGGAATTATTCAAGAACCGAGTATGTTCCACCCAACCATGAACTATCTCCCATAGTTCCTCACCTAGCTAAGATCTACTTTTCGCTATAATCAACAACCTCATTGATTCCTTGGTGGTTTATTTTATAGATTTCTTCCAAGAATATTTTTAGCAGCGTCATGATTTAAGGTATACCAACCTTTTGCCTAGGCCTTTTCGTTTTAGCTTTTATTGAAAAAAATTCTTTTATTTTTCTTTAAAGCACATATTTATCTCCTGATGTGCTTTATTCCACCCCACATGGTATTTCCTTCCAACTAAGTGTTTAACAAAATATTTTTCTCCTATTATGTTAATATTATCCTTTTCTATTGCTTTATCAAAGGGATTTTTAGGAGACCTTTAGTGAAGGTTCAGGTTTGACTTAACCACCAATAGTTTTTCATAAGCTGGAAAGAATTCTTGTAAAAATATAGATTAATTTCATAAATATCCCAAACATTGTAATCATTAAATCAATATTAAAATAAAATATTACATCGTGTTGAGGCCTTGAATTTGTTTCCACAACATGGGGGAAAACCACCCAGTTCGGACCTTAAAACAACTCCTTTTCAGTTTGGTGTGGTGGCTCCGACTGGGGATAGTGGAACTAGTTTCCCAATAAGGATGATTTTGGGGTGCGTTTTTATTATATAACATGCAATGGAAAATGATTATAATCTATCACATGCATCTCTATAACACTATTTAATTCTACTATGTTCCCGGGGTGTTTATTTCTTTATGCAATCTAAAGGAATATCTCTCAAGTATTAGTAATGTATATTATTTAACAGTTGAAAGAGATGAAAATTATGTAAAATTATTCTTCTAACAAAATAGCTTGATTATAATAATTTTGAAAATTATATCGCATTCATATGTTTGATTATATATCAGATAAGAAATCATAGACAAATATTACTACATAAGTGCATCTAACATTCATCTATAATGACGTTTCAAATATATAATGCAATAAAAATATGAGTGTCAATCTAGAAATTAAGACTTAATACAAGTGAATAGAAGTACCATATGTACGAAGTTCTACTCATGTGAACTCACAATAGATATCTTCTCCTCTTCACTTTAAAGAAATTTAAATAGTACAATAGTTCAACATGAGTTAAAAAACTTCAAATGTCAAAATATAACAGATTGTGTTCCATAATTCATCAAAGCATTCACAAACTTACAATAGTGCATTCTTTGCAAATGTTTTTTTTTGACAAATTTCTGGACCCTTCTCTAAATGAATGAGAGGGATTTAAATACTAAACTAACTATGTTTTAAAAATATATTATGACATAAAAAAAGACAAGGTTTAAAATAACCATCCTCGTAAGACTAACTTTAACTGCAATATAGGAAAATAAAGTAACCATATGACTATGAATTCTGATCTTTCTTCTGAATTTGATCCCAAAGTCCACAAATATCTAACATGGGCTTGAGCTGCGCTGGCTGCGAAATCCTCAATCTGACATGTCCCTTGAATACCTTATTTGAGAGTGTTGGCTTCGATCTTCTTGTCACATCTATTAAAGACTGCAGGGTCTCGTACTGATGATAAGGTTTGATCAAAAATTTCCAATAATTTTATTGATAAAAATTATTTACTTGTTTAATCGTTTCATCTCACATTTCTACCTTTTGTTTCCACTATGTTTCCAGTTGTTTGTCTTCTGAGATCACTTCACACGTGCACTCTTTCACAAGTTCTAATTTCAAAAGTTGTTCACATAAAGATTCAGTAATTTCCATTGTCATCTTTGATGCTTTCGTTGTTGCTTTCTCTTCTTTCTTTATTTGTGCTTCCCAATCCTTAAATAAGATATCTTTGTGGGTTATTTATATCTGGGGTAGATCAGCTTCCTTGCCTAAGTCTAATGCTTTCCATTGAATGTTTTCATTGATTTTCTTTTCGATCTTCTCACATTCAAGTTTCTGGATAGCTACTTGCTGGATCAATATTTCACTTGAGTCACAATAAGATCTAGTGATATAAGTTTGTTGGAAAAATTCTTCTTATTGTTTCTTTAACTTAGCATTCACATCCAATGATTCCTGTAATCTTTAATCTCTTCATTGCTGCTTCTAGTTGCGTTTGCTTCTTTTTGAAATTGGGACATCTTCGATTCCATTTGCTCACTAGAGTTAGACTATTCTTGATCTAAAAGTATCTCTAATTCTTGTATTCTATCTTCTCTCTACTTCAGTAACATTTTAACCTCATTGGCTTTATCAACAATAGAAGTAGAATATGCCCCTGCAAACTGTGATATTTTTATTAAATGTACAGTAGGATTAACTAAAGGATCCTTCCATAAAACATCAACTGATTCATTTGTAAGATCTAAGACTATCTCATCAATTCTTCTCCTTTTTCTTCTTTTGACTACAACCTTATGACTAGGACTATAGAAGGCGTCCAGCGAAGGGATTTCCTCAACTTGTAACACTATATGTTCTGTAGGATAAGCCAGAATGATCTCTCAATCATGAGTTTCAAGAACTTGTTATAGTGGAGTAACAGTTTCCACTAACTTCTGAGAATGTTCAGGTGTCTGAAAAGTAGTATCTTGATCATTATTGGGATTTTTTTTAGGATTATTTATTGACTTAGAAAACTCATCCCTTTCATTATTCAAATTCTTTGGTTGGGACTTTTCTAACTGATCAGGTGTATCTTGACTATACTAAACTTCTTGGAAAGTTGACTTTGTTTCATTTCTTCCTTCTTTCTCCTCTGTCTCAATCTCTTGGACTATTTGATCAATTATCTTTTCTAGGGTTTCCTTTCTATTTTCGGATTCATTTTCAGAATAATCTGAATTATGAGATTAATGTTCTGATCGCTGTGAGTCATATTCAAACATGTCTTTCACTTTATTATCCAAGCTAATACTTGGATTAGATTTTTTGACATATTCAATAGTCAGTGGATCCATAGGAATATCTTGCAGTCTCTTGTTTCTGTATGCTTGGAAAGCTTCCAAGTCATCTTGATTGAGTTGACTAGATGAAAACTTAAGTACATCTAGAAAATTTTCAATACCTTGAAAGAAATCATCAAATATATATATCTCTTTCACAAAAGGTTTTACTTTGAGCTCTATGATGTAATTTTTAATCAAATCATTGGGTTCATATGGCCGCTTTGGCATTACTGCCAAATTAAATAGATTAACATTTGACACTTCCTCGTAGGCATGACCAATATCAAAAAGTGAAAAGGTACCACACTGTAAAGGAAAATTAGGCCAAACGACCTTCTTAGAATCTTTAATATATTTTGAAATACCATTTACAACAAGCTGGTAGGCTATCTCTTGTGCAAGTAATTTTTCAGGAACATAATATGGCAAGACGTGAGGAGAAGCATAACTCCCAAATAGTCTAACATATGTGAAAATCTCATATGAAAACCATCTAGCAACAGACAAAATGTCTGTATTAGCCTCTTTGGAAACCCTAGGGGATTTTTCATTGAATATCATGTTGTGCATAATCAAGATGACTCTATGGAAAATTTTGTAAAAATGCAAATGGAAGTCTGAATCCCAAAGGGCTCTGTGGTAAATGTGGATTGGAGTAGGGTCTTGGGTTGTCCATTTCCATCCCATGGTAGGAAAACTAGAAGAAAAGAAAATTGTGTCCATGACATAGGAACTCATATAAAAGGATGGTATTTCTCTAGATGAAACACTTCTTTTATTCCTATACTCCATGATGTTTTTGGCTATCTTACGAGATAGGATATTTTCCCAATTCAAAATTAAGGAATTGACAATTGCGTCAATTAATGCGACCGAGTGTACAGAAAACCTAGTGGTATCAGGTTCTTCATATAATCTACACAACATACCGGCAGCATAACAGTAGGGGGAAGGGATTTGTGCTATTGGGTACGTACCGAGTTTATCTCATTTAAGATTTCCCTGGTCTTCCTTCCATTCCTTTATCATTTTCACTAGGTCTAGATGTTTTTCTCTAAAGCTTTGAAGAAAATATTTATCATAATTCTCCTGCAGGATGGGTAAAAGGTACAATGTCCTCAAATCCTTTGCCCTGAACGAACCGATATTGTCACACTTTGAATCCTTGAATGTTCTATATTCTACATTTGAGGGGTAAATTACCCACTTAACCATATCTGTATAGAGGAGAATCTTTGGCCGTACTTCTACCTCATGGATGAATGAACATGCAACATCGAAATAGGTTAGGTATGAAGAAACCAGTGTGCCTATTGTAGCAAATTTGACTGTCACCCTTGGCTTTTCATCCTTGAAAAGCTTATACATTTCCTCCCATGAAAAACTTACGCATTCCTTGTTGCAAGTGGTATCTCATAATAGGGGAGACATGTCTGAGTCTTCAGTAGACGATACTTGGGAAATCTCTTTGCCTTTCTTGTTCATTTCTATTTTCCTCACTCCGTTAAGTGGTTCCCTGATTTCAAGAAAATAGAGAAAACATTAAGAATATAGAGAATAGAGAGGAGAACATAATTTAAACAAATCCAGTGTTTAATCATTTCATCACATGCTCGAAGTAGATATTAATCTATCAAAACCTTTCTTTTATTAAATGTCATTAGTCATCAATGATCATTTAAAATCAAATCTCTTACACCTTCATGTGAATGTCCATCGATCAATTTAAGACGTTGGATCTCGTATTTGGTTTAGAGAAATCAAAATGATAGACTATTCTAATATCCAACATCTTTAGACGATTTCGAAATCAACAAAAAAATATAGACAAAATTTCATCTAATTGTAGTTAATTCCTTGGAATTATTCAGGAACCGAGTATGTTCCACCCAACCGTGAACTATCTCCAATAGTTCCTCACCTAGACAAGATCTATTTTCCACTACAATCAACAACCTCATTGATTCCTTGGTGGTTTATTTTATAGATGTCTTCCTAGCATATTTTTAGCAGCGTCATGATTTAAGGTCTACCAACCTTTTTTCTAGGCCTTTTGGTTTTAGTTTTTAATGAATATATATATATATATATATATATATATATATATTATTTTTCTTTAAAGCACATATTTATCTCCTGATGTGCTTTATTCCACCCCACATATTATTTCTCTCCAACCAAGTGTTTAACATAATATTTTTCTCCCATTATGTTAATATTATACTTTTTTGTTGCTTTATCAAAGGGAATTTTAGGAGACTTTTAGGGAAGGTTCAGGTTTGACTTAACCACAAATATTTTTTCATAAGCTAGTAAGAAGTCTTCTAAAAATCTAGATTAATTTCATAAATATACCAAAAATTGTATTCGTTAACTAAATAATAAAATAAAATATTACATCATGTTGAGGCATCGGAATTCGCTCCACAACTTGTGGGAAAACCACCTGGTCTAGACCTTAAAGCAACTCCTTTTCCGTTTGGTGTGGTGGCTCCGACTGGGGAGTGGGACCAGATTCCCAATAAGGATGATTTTGGGGTGTATTTTGATTATATAACATGAAATGGAAAATGATTCTAATCTATCACATGCATCTACCTAACACTATTTAATTCTACTATATTCCCGAGGTGTTTCTTCCTTAATGCGATCTAAAGCGATATATCTCAACTATTACTAATGTATATTATTTAACAGTTGAAAGAGATGAAAATTATGTAAGACGATTCTTCTAACAAAATAGTTTGATTAGAAGAATTGCGAAACATATATCGCATTCATATGTGTGATTATATATTAGATAAGAAATGACAGAGAAATATTAGTACAGAAGTGCATGTAACATTAATTTATAATGACGTTTCAAATATATAATGCAATAAAAATATGATTGTGAATCTAGAAAGCAAGACCCAATACAAGTGAATAGAAGTACCATATGTATGAAGTTATACTCATGTAAACCGACAGTAGATATATTCTCCTTTTCACTTTAAATCAATTCAAAGAGTACAATAGTGCAACATCAGTTAAACAACTTCAAATGTCAAAAAATAGCAGACTGTGTTCCATTAATTCATCAAAGCATTCACAAACTTACAATAGTGCATTCTTTTTAAATGTTTTTGACAAATCTCTAGACCCTTCTCTAAGTGCATGAGACAGGTTTAAATACTAAACTAACTATGTTTTAAAAATAGATCATTACATAAAAATACAGAAGGTTTCAAACAACCATCCTTGTAAGACTAGCTTTAACTACAATCTAGGAAAATAAAGTAACCATATGACTATGAATTCCGATCTTTCTTCTGGATTTGATCCCGAAGTTGAGAAATATTTAGCATGGGCTTGAGCTGAGCTGGATACAAAATCCTTGATCTGACATGTACCTTGAATACCGCATTTGAGAGTGTTGGTTGTGATCTTCTTGTCGAATCTGTTAAAGAATGCAACATCTGGTACTGATGATAAGGTTTGATCAGAAAATTCCAATAATTTTCTTGATCAAAATTATTTACTTGTTTAATCATTTCATCATGCATTTCTCCCTTTTTTTTCCACTGTGTTTCCAGTTTTTTGACTTCTAAGAGCACTTCATAGGTGCATTCTTTAACAAGTTCTGATTTCAAAATTTGTTCACATAAAGATTCAGTAATTTCCTTTATCATCCTTGATGCTTTCACTGATGCTTTCTATGCTTTCTTTATCTATGCTTGCCAATCCTTAGGTAATATATCCTTGTGGGATTTTTCTATATCATGTAGATCAGTCTCCTTGCCTGATTCTGATGCTTGCCATTGAATGTGTTCATTGATTTTCTTTTCGATCTTCTCACATTCAAGTTTCTGGATAGCTACTTGCTGGATAAATATTTCACTTGAGTCACAATAAGAGCTAGTGATATAAGCTTGTTGTAAAAATTCTTCTTATTGTTACTTTTAAATTAGCATTCACATCCAATGATTCCTTTATGAATTTCTCTAACTATGGCTGGCTTTGTAATCTGTTCATTATTGCTCCCAGTTGTGTTTGCTTCTCAATGAGTTGTACTCGATGCTACAAATTGAGAATTTCAAAATATTTTTAAAATTAGGACATCCTCAATTCCATTTTCTCACTGGAGTTAGACTTTTCTTGATCTAAATTTTTCTCTAATTCTTGTATACTATCTTCTCTCTGCTTCAGTAAAATTTAAACCTCAGTGGCTTTATAAACAGTAGCAGTAGCATATGCCACTGTAAACTATGATAGTTTGGTTGTAGGATCAGCTAAAGGATCCTTCCACAAAACATCAATTGATTTATTTGTAAGATCTGAGACCGTGTCATCAATTCTTCTCCTTTTTCTTCTCTTGACTATAGCCTTATGACTAGGACTGTAGAAGATTTCCAGTGAAGGGATTTCCTGAACTTGTAACACTACATTTTCTGTAGGATAAGCTAGAATGATCTCTCGATCATGAGTTGTAGGAAGTTGTTGTAGTCGAGTAACAATTCCACTAACTTCTAAGAATGTTTAGGTGTCTCAAAACTACCAGCTTGATCAGTACTGGGATTTGTTTTAGGAGTATTTATTGACTTATAAAACTCATCCCATTCACTATTCAAATTCTTTGGTTGGGAATTTTCTAAATGATCAAGTGTATCTTGATTGTGTTGAACTTCTTGGGAAGGTGGCTCTGTTTGATTGCTTCCTCCTTTCTCCTGCATCTCAATCTCTTAGATTACTTGATCAATTATCTTTTCTGGGTTTTCCTTTCTATTTTCAGATTCATTTTCAGAAATATCTAAATTCTAAGATTGATGTTCTGATTTTCCTAACTCATATTCAGACATGTATTTCACTTCATTATCCAAGCTAATACTTGGATTAGGTCTATTGACATATTCAATAGTCAATAAATCCATAGGAATATTTTGCAGTCTCTTGTTTCTGTATTCTTGGAAAGTTTCCAAGTCATATTGATTGAGTTGACTGGATGAAAGCTTAAGTACATATAAAAACTTTTCAATACCTTGAAATAAATCATCAAATCTATCTATCTCTTTCACAAAAGGTTTTACTTTGAGATCTATGATGTAATTTTTAATCAAATCATTGGGGTCATATGGCCGCTTTAGCGTTACTGCAAAATAAAATAGATTAACATTCGACACTTCCTTGTAGGCATGACCAATATCAAAAAGTGCAAAAGTACCGCATTGTAAAGGAAAATTAGGCCAAACGGCCTTCTTAGCATCTTTAAGCCATTTTTAAATACTATTTACAACAAGCTGGTAGGCTATCTCTCATGCAAGATATTTTTTAGGAACATAATATGGAAAGACATGAGGAGAAGCATAACTCACAAATACTCTGACATATGTGAAATTTTTCTCTGTAAACCATCTAGCAACTGATAGAATGTCTGTACTAGCCTCTTTGGAAACCCTAGGATATTTTTCATTGAATTTCATCTGGTGCATACGAAACATGACTCTAATAATGGCAAATTTTGTAAAAATGAAAATGGAAGTCTGAATCCCAAAGGGCTTCGTGGTAAATATGGATTGGAGTAGGGTCTTGGGCTGTTCATTTCCATCCCATGGTAGGAAAACTAGAAGAAAAGAAAATTGCGTCCATGACATAGGCACTCATATAAAAGGAGGGTATTTCTCTAGATCAAACACTTATTTTATTCCTATACTCCATGATTTTTCTGGAAATATCATCAGATATGATGTTTTCCTAATTTAGAATTAATGAATTGACTATTATGTCAATCAATGGAACCCAATCTATAAAAAACCTAGTGGTATCAGGTTTTTCATATAATCTACACAGCATATCGGCAGCATAACAATAGGGGGAAGGGATTTGTGTTATTGAGTACATACCGAGTTTATCATGTTTAAGCTCGCCCTGGTCTTCCTTTCATTCCTTTATGACTTTCATCAAGTCTGGATTTTTTGCTCTAAAGCTTTAAAAAAAATCTTTTTGATAATTTTTCTATGGGACGGGTAAGTGGTACATTGTCCTCAAATATTTTTTCCTGAATGAACCAATATTCTTTCCCTTTGAATTCTTGAATGTTATATCTTCTACATTTAAGTGGTCAATTAACCACTTAACCATATCTGTATAGTGGGGAATATTTGGCCTTGCTGCTACCTTATGGATGAATGAACATGCAACGTCGAAATAGGTTAGGTATGAAGGAACCGATGCGCCATATTTAGCAACTTTCACTATTACCCTTGGCTTTTCATCCTCAAAAAGCATATACAATGCCTCCCATGAAAAAATTCCACATTCCTTGTTGCAGGTGGTATCTAAGAATAGGGGATACATGTATAAGTCTTCGGTAGATGATACGTGGGAAATATCTTTTCCTTTCTTGTTCATTTATATTTTCCTCACTTCGTTAAGTGGTTTCCTAATTTCAAGCAAATAGAGAAAACATTAAGAATATAGAGAACAGAGAGGAGAACATAATTGAAACAAATCCGACGTTCAATCATTTCAACACATGCTTGAAGTAGATATGAATCTATCAAAACCATTATTTTATTAAATTTTGTTAGTCATCAATGATAATTTAAAATCAAATCTCTTACACGTTCACGTGAAATGTCTATCGATCAATTTAGGACGTTGGATCTCATATTCAGTTTGATTTAACATGAGTCATTTCACATGCTTGAGAAATTAACTACCATTCATCACATATCACAACTTATAACTATTTCCATTTATGATGTTACCCATAAATCCTACGAAATGCGATCTGCGCAAAGCGCACATTGCAACTTTTATGCAGTAAATGAAATTTTTTTTAGTTATGTCCTACGAAATATGAAATGCGCTTTCAAGAAATCATGTCGTTGCACTCTATCGTACCTTGGAGCTTTATTTTTATCTCTTTATTGGCTTGTCGGGTCCGCGTAATCACAACTTTCACTTAATTTCATATAAGTTCGATCGTTTAAACGAGGCACAATACAATTTTGGTTTATAACAGTGATTAAAGAGTTTGCAATAAGATTTTGATATGAATTTGGAAATAAATTAGTGCATATCGCATCCCACATGAATTTTAATGGATTTTTAAGTCGTTTAAGTTTGTAAGCTATGAAGATTGCAATGCGCACTAAGGAATGAAAGCGAAAAAACAAAAGAAACTTTATTTCCTATTTTTTTTTTACTTAAGATAAAAAATAAATGAAATGAATTTCTTAATTATTTTTAAAGGGTCCCCATTTATTATAATAAATCGGGGTTGTTCTATAGCAAAACAATTGACGATTCACTTGGAAGAACCAGCTATCTCTGAGTAAATTTTTGAAATTTCTAAAAAAAAAATTGAAATAAAAATAGTTGCGAGAATGGAATTCAAAAAAATAATATCTTACTAAGCAACGAAATTTCTCTTAATTAAAATTCGTAAGAATTCCTCTTTTAAAAATATAAGTATGAGAATCTATACCTGCCTTTACCCAGTTTAAAAACATAAATCAGGTAGCTCTTATAGATCAGCTTTATTAATATTTACTCTTTTATCAAAGATAGAGCCTCTGATCCAATAGGAAATTTAAGCTCTTGGCAGGGTTACCTTTTACCCAGCAATGATTCATTATCCCATCCAGTCTTTCTTACAATTTCCAAAAATAAATTCCAACCTTATACACTTGATCTTTTTCGAAAATTTCTTTTCTCTTTTGTATTTTATTTTTATTACTTAAAAGCCATTTTCTTGGTTTGGTAACCAAATAATGACAATGTCATTAACTAGTTGTAATTAAACTGATCAATCTAGCTCTTAATGAGACCCCTTGTCGTCTTGATATAATCTCAAGTCATTACATTATTTTGGTAGGTAGTATTGGTAATGTCAGTTCAACTATTTCCCTATGAACATGGCAAACAAGCTCGGGATCAGACTTATTATCTTTTAAGCTTTTCTAGTATAATATTTTTTGAATTTATTCTAAAAATTAATAAGTTTTCCCAGATGGGGTGAATCATCGGTCCTTTTGAGGGTTCTGGATGATAATTTTTAGTTTTAGATTGATTTTTTGTAAAAGAGTCTTTACTATGTTAAATATTCTTTTCTTGACTAATAACATAATAATCATGCTTTATGAAGATGAGAGTTCATCAAAGAATAAATAACTTTAGTGAAATTGCATCTTTCAATGAAAATAAAATCTATTTGCATTCAAATATTTAGATTGTTTCCTTAACATTTCTTATTTCATTAAGCGATAAATCAAAAAGATCACATGAGATGTTTATTTGAAAAGCCAAAAATTCATGATATTAAAATTTTATGTTTCTAAAAAAAAAACACTGGTATACAGGGAATAGAAGGGGTTACCTCCTATGAAAAGTATCTTTTCAAAATCTGCCCATTAATAGGCAAAGAATATATTTTTCCTCATAGATCTTGCAATAAGAATGTTGATGGGCCTATTTCTTCAATTATTTGAAATGGACCTAGCCAGAGTTTTTGAAACTTCGTGTGTTTACCTCTTTCCTCATGCGCTTTGTCCCATTTCAATACCAGATCACCAATTTGAAATTTTTTTGGAGTAACAAAAGTTGAATCAAATCAATCTCTTAATATTTCTTGATGATGTGCATGAGTGTGTTTAGATTTTTCTCTTTCTTTCTCTAGCTTAAGAATTTGACATTCTCTAAGTTGTAATGAAGAAGAAGGAGATTAATCAATGAATTGAACTAAGGCAAGAGAAGGAATAACTACACTGGTAGGAAGAAAAACTTCTTTTCCATAGACATTATTGAATGGAGAAGTGCCAATAGAATCTTTCTGAGTTATTCGATCTTCCCAAAGAGCAAAGATTAATGACTTGTGTCAATTTCATTGGTTTTGATCAACAGTTCATTTGATAATTCTAATAAGGTTTCTGTTCGTAGATTCTGCTAAACCATTTCCTCACAGATAATAATTTGCATAATACTTAAGTTTAAAGCCTCTTTTGATTACAAATTCTATCATGGTATTTGCTGAGAAGTAAGATGTGTTATCAAACATTAAAGCAGTAAGTAATCGAAATCTAGTTATGATATATTGGTCAATGAAATCAATGATATTCTCGGAGTTGGCTACCTTAAATGGAATTGCTTCCACCCATTTAGTAAAGTAATATATGGCTGTGAGAATATATCTATGACGTTTGGAAGAGTTAGGAAAAATCTCATCGATTATATCTAATCCCCACTGTTTAAATTGTTGTTCGATATTAACTTTCTGTAATGGGAAGGTTGGCTTCCTTTGTCTTTGAAATGCACTTTGACACACCTTTCATTTTCTTTCATATTGGTGAGCATCTTTGAAAAGTGTAGGCCAATAGTAACCTACATGCAGGATTTTGTGTGTTGTTGTATTTCCTCCAAAATGTCTTCTAGTTGGTCCATCATGGAGTTCCTGCAAGACTTTCTCTACTCTAGATTTTTCTAAGCATCTTAATAGTACATAGTAAAACTTTATCCTAAACAATACATCATTTGTTAATTCATATTGATTGTCCTTTAATCTCAAAGCACGTTTCATTTTGTAACTGAGTTGGGTTGGAGCATATCCATTTTTCAAATAGAATATGAGATCAGTGTATTGTGATTGTGCATTGTTGAGGCTTACCTCTGATATTTTCACATTGTTACCTAAATATTCTTCTAATGATAGATGGGATTATCCTGTAAGAATTCTACAAAAACCTTGACCTCTAACAATTTTAGAGGGTCTAACTTCTACATCATATTCTTGTAAAGCGGCAACCCAAATAGCTCTTTTCTCTCCTAATTCTATTTGCATTAGTATTTGTCTCACTGCAAAGAATGGAGCTATGATTTTGGTCTGAATTTTTAGGAGAAAAGGCCTGAAATGCTTTATAGCTTTAAATATAGAAAATGTTTTCTTCTCGACAGATGAATAATTTAGTTCTGCACCTTGCAAATTGGAACTAAAAAATGATATTGGTGCTTCAATTTGTTGGTCATTACGCCGTGTTAGAACAACGGTATATGATGTATCTGATGAAAATATATATAAAGTAAAAGGATTAAGAAAATTGGGGGTAGTTAGGAATGGATCATTGACAATATATTTTTTAATCAAATCAAATGCTTCTCTTTCATTATGTCCACATTTAAACACTGATTTTTTCTTAATCATGTTTTGTAATGGTAAGACTCTTTGTGAAAAGTTAGGGACATACCTTTTTACGAAATTAATTTGTCCAAGAAACGACTGCATAGCTTTCTTGTTATGAGGGAAAGAGACTCTTATAATCTCTTCAATTATTTTAGGATCGATATAGATACCTTTCTTTGATACAATGAATCCTAAAACGTTTCCTTCATCTAATGCAAAAATTATTTCTTTTGGTTTAATGAGATTCCATACCTTTTACATCGCTTGAAGACTTGCTTTAGGTCATTGACATGATTTGCTACTTGTTTAGAAAACATTGTATTGCCATATAAATAAATAACCATTGACTTATTTATGAGCCCACTAAAATTTGTGTCCATAGCTCTCTGAAAAGTGGCACCTGCATTAATTAATCCAAATGGAAACTTTTTATATGCGTAATTTCCCCACTTAGTCTTGAATGTGGTCTTTAATATGTCATCTAGGTGTACGATAATTTTTTTATATCCCAAAAATCCATCAAGAAAGGACATAAGTTCAGAACCAATTATTTTTTGCAACACTTGTTCCATGGTGGGTAATGGAAAGTTTTCCTTTGGACATGATTTGTTTAAATTCCTCAAATCAATACAAATTCAAATATCGCCATTTTTCTTTCTGACGAGTACCAAATTTGAAACCCATTTAGAATGTATAACTGGAAGAATGATATTTTCCATGAGGAGTTTATTCGGATCTATTTTGGTTTGATTTTCAAGGTTCAGGTGAATCTTCCTTAATTTTTGTTGTATAGGTTTTTCATCTGAAATCATAGGAATTGTGTGTTGAATCACAAAAGCATCATATGTTTTAAGATCAGTGTAATCCCAAGCAAATATAATTTTTTACATTCTAATCAACCGGATAAATGATAATCTTTCTTCGGAAGATAGACCACGACCTAAATTGCATTTTTAGGTTTATTGTCAGTTCCTAGATTTAATAACTCAAATTTTACGGTAGAACATTGAGTTTTTGAGTTAGTAACTCTTTTAAACCTGTCTTTTAGATCATAGAGGTATTCTAACTTTACAACTGACTTATGAATTGGATTTTCATCTTGTTCTTCCTTAATCTAAATGTCATGTTCATTTTCATCCAAAATTTGACTATCGTAAGATCCTTCAAATGTTAAAAAATCTATGATATCTGAATCATTATTGAATACTCTCCAATTGGTAATATTGTCAGGAAAAAATGATCTAAAAATTAATTCAATAGAAAATATATCGGGACTAAACTCTTGATATGGAATTAACTTTGATGCTACATTAGCCAATAGATTTTCACTAGCATTCTACATTCTAGGCACGGAATAAATATTAAAGGCTAAGAAATGAATGGTTAATTCTTGGACTAATGATTGGCAATTATTTAAATGTCCATAATTAAAATGAATGATATTTATTACATGTCTAATAATGATTTCCGAATCTCCTAGGACTTTAAGATATTTGATGTTAAGATCAATGGCTTTGTACAAACCTTGGACTAATGCTTCATATTCAGCTATATTGTTCATGTAATTGAATTCAAGTCTGCAAACTATCATGGCTTTTGTCCTTCTATGCTTATTAAAATATAGTTAGCACATGCACCATCTTCATATTTAGAATCATAAAAATAAAGTGTCCAAAATAAATAATTAACTATTGGTTTATCTACAAAAATTTTACATTTTGAAATTTTTATCTGGGAAAAATTCTCAATCTGGGAAATAACTGAATTATCAGAAAAGGTGATGGTTGAGCGTTGAAATTTCACAAAAATGATTCTGTCGAGTAATTTCCAATAATTTTATTATTGAATGCTACTTGTTCATTTATTCCTTCAATATCAATGACTGTATGTTTCATGAATTTTTCATAGTCTATCCAGATTTGATTTGGCTTTCCATTATATGGTAGCCACATATGTGACCAGGATTTTGCAAAATATCCATGAATAATTTCAGACCAGTCTATGCTTAATACTAAACCGTAAAGCTCAGGAATATCTGCCACCAATATATTGATTATTTGAGCAACCTTGGGATTTGATGACAATTTGATAGAAACGGAATTTATTTCTCATACCACCTCTACTATATTTCTATCAAGTTGTACTATATGAATAGGGGAACTTTGAGGAGTTATGTTCAACTTAGCACAAACTGATTTTGGCATTATATTAGAGGAGGCCCCTAAGTCTATTAAACAATTATGAACATTTTTATTAAAGATATCATACGTTAAGAGAAATGGAGTATGAGATATGGATCGATCACCTATCATACTCAAATCTGTAGCATCTATTTTAGTTGAAGGAGAAGGTGGCTTACCCATTTCATTAGCATCTTGCACTACTATTGGAGCAGGTAAAGTTGAAACGAGAACCACATTAAAGTCTCTAAGTAAGATTTTATGTTGTTGTTTTAATTTAGTGAGCTCGTGATTTGAAATGTTGGCCCTCGTTTTCTTCATAGCTTCAAATGCATAATACTCAATAGTGTCTGAGACTACCATTGTCTTATATGCACGTGGAGTATCTGAAGTAAAATGACTTGTTTGTGTAGCCTTTGAAGTAGACTTTTTACTTATTTTTTTATCCTTAGGAGTAGTTGAATTATTTTGTTGTTGACTTGGATGTGTTTCTTCAGTAGTCTTTTTTCTCCTTGTACTCGCAGGAAAATATTCTTGTTGTTCTTCATTTGGTATGATGAAATCCCACATTTTGTTTAATTCAAATTCTTCTTTCCCATCATTTTATTCTTCCTCTTTTTTCTCTTCCTCAATATCTTGATCAGACTCAATCTTAGATATCATATTCAGTGGTTGAGTACTAGAGGATTCACTTTTTTTGAAGGGTCTAAAAGTATTTTTTGAACTAGAACATTCAGCGACTTGTTTCTTAATATCTTCCATCTCATTTGTCATAGTCTTCAAAACTTTCTGAAGACCTTCTACATCGAATGGGTCCTTAGATGGCTTCTTCCTCGAATCATATTTGAAGGATACCTTCTTTGACATTATGTCTTCTTGATAATTCTTTTTCTCAAGAGCAGTTATGTGTTTCTCCACAGATAAATATTCCTTCATGTTTTTTGCAAGTGTACGTAGTTTTTATCTATAAAAAAAAATAGCTATATTGGATGGAAGAGATGAAATATACCACTCAATTTGAACTTCTGCGCCAGGCACTAATGTAGCAAGAATTTTATTCAGCAATTTATTAAATCTTGAATTAAAATCTTTTATTTTCTCCCTGGATTTTTCCTTTAGATTTTATAAATCATTGATGAGCGTTGCAGTGGTTCGGTCAACCCAAAAATTAGCTAGAAATTGTTCTTCAAACATATTCCATCTAGTTATAGAGCAGACAAGCAATGAAAAATACC
Source organism: Pinus albicaulis (assembly GCA_034641835.2). Lineage (NCBI taxonomy): Eukaryota > Viridiplantae > Streptophyta > Pinopsida > Pinales > Pinaceae > Pinus > Pinus albicaulis. Next base: position 20,753,794 of record CM076572.1, on the reverse strand, counting down.
ACAATCCTACAGATATTGTGAGAGTGTTTAGAAATAATATTACAACAAAATCCTCTTCAACTACTTCTTTTATATTGATGGCTAACATATAATTATGAATGTGTTCTTCTACTGGAAGACCATCATCAAGATTAAACTTGGGTAACCATATTTCAGGTGATTTTGGTAGAGCATGAAGAGGAGTGGTTATATTTATAGCCCCTGGATTGTTCCATGGGTGTAAATTTGGTGGAAGTACTTGGCCTGCCATTGGACCCTGGGTGGATGTGATGGATTGAGTTTGAGTTGAAGATGAGGCAGGTTGAGAGCTAGAACGAGTTGAAGGGATATTAGTTTGAGTACTGGAACTAGTTAAAGTAACACTGATTGTTGGAGTGGAAGTGGTGGAAATGAGTGGAGGTAATGGAGGTGAATGAGATAAGATCTCATTGGCAATTGACTCTGATTGAGTCCTCTTTATTCTCTTTCAATTACTATCAATGGGAAAGTCAAAAGGAATAATTCTTGTATTTTGACTTTCTGATCGAGTTAATATTCTTCGAGGTTATAAAGAAGACGAAATACTAATCTCATATGTTTGAGAAGTTTCAGGCTTTTCAGCAGAAATGGATACTCTCTCTAAATTTTCTATCAAATTCTGATCTTCAAGGGAATTTTGATGAAAATCGGGGACAATATGGGTTGAGTATCACTGGGAGACTTAGGAGAAGGATGATCAACTTCAGATTTTAAAGATGAAGATCTAGATAACTTTATGGAAGTTGATGGGGATATAGAGGGAGAGATACTTTTATATTTACCTTTAGATTGATCATACCTTCTTTCCATTCACAAGGCCCTCCTTCTAGCACGAAAATGTTGACGCCTTAGAATTCACTGCCACAACATGGGGGAAAATCGCTCGGTCCGAACCTTAAAGCAACTCCCTTTCCGTTTGGTGTGGTGGCTCTGACTAGGGATATTGGGACCAGTTTCCCAATAAGGATGATTTTGGGGTGTGTTTTGATTATATAACATGCAATGGAAAATTATTCTAATCTATCACATGCATCTATCTAACACCATTTCATTCTACTATATTCCCAAGGTGTTTCTTCCTTTATGTGATCTAAAGAGATATCTCTCAACTATTAGTAATGTAGATTATTTAATAGTTGAAAGAGATGAAAATTATGTAAGATGATTCTTCTAAAAAAATAGTTTGATTAGAAGAATTGTGAAAATTATATCGCATTCATATGTGTGAATACATATCAGATAAGAAATCATAGAAAAATATTAGTACAGAAGTGAATGTAACGTTCATCTGTAATGACGTTTCAAATATATAATGCAATAAAAAGATGTTTGTCAATCTAGAAAGAAAGACTTAATACAAGTCAATAGAAGTACCATATGTACAAATCTCTACTCATGTAAACTGACAGTAGATATCTTCTCCTCATCACTTTAAAGCAATTTAAAGAGTACAATAGTGCAACGTCAGTTAAAAAACTTCAACTGTCAAAAGATCACATACTGTGTTCTATTAATTCATTAAAGCATTCACAAACTTACAATAGTGCATTCTTTGCAAATGTTTTGACAAATTTTTGGAACCTTATCTAAATGCATGAGACGGGTTTAAATACTAAACTAAATATGTTTTAAAAAAATATTATTACATAAAAATAAAGAAGGTTTCAAACAACCATCCTCGTAAGACTAAATTTAACTACAATATAGGAAAATAAAGTAACTATATGACTATGAATTTCAATCTTTATTCTGGATTTGATCCCAAAGTTGACAAATATCTAGAATGGGCTTGAGTTGGGCTGGCTGCAAAATCCTTGATTTGACCTATCCCTTGAATACCACATTTGAGAGTGTTGGATGTGACCTTCTTGTCCAATCTGTTAAAGACTGCAGGGTGTGGTACTAATAATAAGGTTTGATCATAAAATTCCAATAATTTTCTTGATCAAACTTATTTTCATGTTTAATCATTTAATCCTATATTTCTGCCTTTTGTTTCCACTATGTTTCCAGTTGTTTAACTTCTGAGAGCACTTCATGTGTGCACTCTTTGACAATTTTTTATTTCAAAAGTTGTTCTCATAAAGTTTCAGTAATTTCCTTTGTCATCTTTGATGCTTTTGTTGCTGCTTTCTCTGCTTTCTTTATCTGTTCTTCCCAATCCTTAAATAATATCTCCTTGTGGGATTTGTCTATCTGGGGTAGATTGTTGTGAAACCAACTCCAAAAATAGAAGAAAATAGATATCAATGCCTTAGAAATTAGCCAATTCAAGGGGGAAACCTCCAATACATTACATGAATGAAAAATTCTTCGATTATACAAATGAAAAAACCTCCTTTCTATATATGGGAGTCCATGGGGCCACAATGTAATCCTAGTGGGGCCATAATGTAATCCTAGCCGACCTAACAATAATAATTTAAGGGCACAATAATAACAATATGGGGTTTAACAATAAGGGGGTTACACTAACAACAATAAGGGACTATACTAGTAATATAGGGACCTAACATGATCCTCTCCTTCAAAAAAGTGTCGTCCTCAATGCTTTAGTAGTTGTGGGTGCTTCTGTATAAAATTCTCATCCACCCATGTAGAATCTTCAGTGTGTAGGTTCTTCCACTTGATGAGATACTCTGAAATTGATTGATTTCGTAGCTGTCAAGTTGTTGTTTCCATGATTGCTTCAGGTTCCAATATGATTTTTCCTTCCTCATCAAGTTCTGACAATATCGTTTGAACTGGAAGATTTTCAACTATAACCTTCTTTAAGCATGAAACATGGAAAAATGGATGCACTTGCGAAGAAGAAGGAAGCTCCAATTTGTATGTGATAGTACCAATCTTTTGCACACCTTGTAAGGACCATAGTACTTTGGCGATAATTTATTATCCTTCTTAGCTTTCTTGAGGGACATTTTTTTGTATGGTTGTAGCTGTAAAAATACACAGTCTCCTACATCAAAAATTCTCTCCCTGTGATTTTGATCTTCCTGTTGTTTCATTGGATTTTGTGCCAAATTCAGGTTATCCTTTAAGAGTTGGAGAAATTCTTGTCGATGCTCGATGTGATCTTCCACTGCTTGAACCTTTGAATTTTCTCTTAAATATGATGTGATGGACGATGGATGAAATCCCTAAAGTGCCATAAATGGGGTCATTTTTTCTGCAATATGGAAGGAAGTGTTATACCACCATTCAGCGATAGGTAACCAATTGACCCATTGTGTTTGTTTATCAGATATAAAACAACTAAGATATCCTTCTAAAAATTTATTTAATATCTCAGTTTGACCATCGGATTGAGGATGATAAGATGAGCTATGAGCTAATTGAGTACCAAAACAATAAAATAACTCCATCCAAAAATCTCCAGTAAAAATGGGATCTTTGTCGCTCACAATAACCTTTGGGTTTCCATGTAGCTTTTGAATTGTGTCCATAAATGTAGTAGCAACTGTACTTGCTTTAAATGGATGAGATAATGCACAAAAGTGTGCATACTTGTTAAGTCTATCAACTACTACCATTATGACACTCTTTCCTTCGAACTTACGTAAACCTGTGATAAAATCCATTGAAATATCCTCCCAACATTGAATTGGAATGGATAAAGGTTGTAGAGGACCCAGGGTCTTAATTGTCTCAACTTTATTCTGCTGGAAATACAAAAATTTCACCACAAATTTTTGAATATTAGATTTAAGGCCATCCCAAAAAAATTCTTTCTTCACCCTGTGGTAATTTTTTAAAAATCCTGAGTGTCCTCCTAAAGGAGAAGTGTACAATTCCAAAAGATTTTTTTTTTTTAGTTTGGAATTCTTACAAAGATATAAGCGATCTTTGTACCATAAAGAATCATTTTTCCAACTAAATGTATCAAATGTACTAGGATCTTGCTGCAAATTTTGAATGAGTGTCCGCACTTCTTCATCCTTCTTCCATTCATCAGTTTCTTTGGTTATCCAATCTGGTTGGATAATAGAAATGGCACAAAGCAATGCTTCCACCTCTTCATTCTTTCTTGAGAGTGCATCTACAACAACATTTAGCTTCCCTTTTTTGTAGATTATTTCAAAGTCATAACCCAACATCTTTGTAACCCATTTTTGTTGCTCTTTTGAAGATAGTCTTTGTTCCAAAAAGTGTTTAAGAGTATCATGATAAATTTTTACCTTGAAGTGTCTTCCCATTTGGTAAGTTCACCATTTCTTTAGTGCATGCAATATTGCTAACATCTACTTCTTATAAATATCTTTTTGTAAATACTTTCCTTTGATTAGACGAATTTAAAAAGAAATGGGTCTTCCTTCTTACATTAAAATAGCACCAATTCCATTTCCTGAGGCATCACATTCCACAATAAAGGTTTTTGTGAAGTCTGGTGTAGCTAAGACTGGTGCTAGGCACATTGCCTCTTTAAGATGTTCAAAGGCCTTAGTTGCTTTAGGAGTCCATGAAAATGCATATTTATTCAATAATGTTGCTATAGGTGCTGCTATTCTCCCATAATTTTTAACAAACTTGCAATAATACCCTGTTAACCCGAGAAATCCTCACAACTGCTTTACGATTGTGGGGACTTTCCATTCCTTAATGGCTTTAATTTTGTTAGGGTCTACCTTAGCACCCTTGTGAGATACAATATGACCCATATATTCCACCTCTTGTACTCCAAAGAAGAATTTGGATGTTTCTGCATATAATTGTTTCTCCTGGAACAGTTTGAGCACCCTATCAACATTTTGAACATGATCCTTCCAAGACCTGCTGTAGATTAGTATATCATCAAAAAATACGAGCACAAATTTTCTAAGGAAGGGTTTGAAAATGGAATTCATCAACCCTTGAAATGTAGAAGGTGCATTGGTAAGGCCAAAAGGCATGACCAAAAATTCATAATGACCCTCATGAGTTTGAAATGCTTCTTTCGAAATATCTTCAGTCTTCATTCTAATTGGATGATATCCTGAACGAAGATCCAACATGGTAAAATAAATTTCTCCATGTAATTAATCCAATAATTCATCAATCACAGGAATGGGAAATTTATGTTTAATGGTGAGCTTATTGAGCTCCCTATAATCCAGACAGATTCACCATGATCCATCCTTCTTGTGCACCAATACTACTGGAGCAGAAAAATAACTTTGACTAGGTTGAATTATACCAGCCTCTCATATTTTTGCAATCATACGTTCAATTTCACTCTTTTGGACATAAGGATATCTATAAGGCTTGATGTTTGGAGGAACAATTCCAAGAATCAAATGAATAGCATGATCATGATCATGAATAGGTGGGAGTCCTTTGGGCGTTTCAAACACCTTGGAATTATTTTCCAATAATTTTTGGAGATCTGCAGAAATAAATGATTGTTATGTTGGAACTTCTAGTGAGCATAATTGTGTAATTACGCCTCATTTTTCTTTCTTTAGAAGCTTTGTCATGACATTAGAGCTTATTATCCTTCCTAGATTCCCTACAATACCCCGTAATTCGACTTCCTTTCCTTCTGAAAAAAATTCAAGAAAAGTTCTTGAAAATTAAAAGCTACCATCCCCAGGGTTTCTAACCATTGTACTCCTAGTACAAGATCATCACCTCCCATAGGAATGGAAAGCATTGGACTATTCAATACATATTCACCCATGGTTAGCTTGATATTATGGCATTTTCCAGTGCAATTTATAGTTCTTCCATTTGCAACCATCACTTCACATTCTGGTGTTGGGTATAGGAAATAATTCAATTCCTTGGCTACCTTACAATGAATAAAATTATGGATACTACCTGAATCAATCAACACTATTACCTTTTTATTCTTGATATGTTCTTCTATCATAAGAGTTTGAGGAGTGGTAATTCCTTCCAATGCATTACATGATATGGTCGGACTCATTTCTTCCTCTTCTAGGGTTGGTTCCTAGTGTATATCCTCTTCTTTTGAAGATTCTTGTTCATTTTCTTCTTCCTCTTCACAATCTATGTAAAATAATTTCTTCTCAGCACACTTATGACCTTTAGTGTATTTTCTATCAAAACTGTAGAAAAACCCTTTTTCTCTTTTTTCTTCCAATTTTTGTGGTGTCAACCTTGTAGGTTGTGGAAATCTAGGAGTAGAAACACTTCGCTCTTTATGGAAGTGAGTGGTAGGCTTCCCTCTCGCCATAATTTTACATTCAATTTTTCTTGCCAACCTGAATGCCTTATCCAATGAAATAGGTTCCAAAACACGAACTTCATGTTTAATGTTATCCTTTAAAGTACTTATGAATAGATCAATCCTATGTTCCTCTGGAATATTAGTTACCCTTATATTTGATTTTTGGAAGTCCTCAATGTGCCCCCGCACTGAACACTTTTGTTTCAGATTTATCAATTTGCTAAAGAATGTGTTGTTCTTTGTATCCTCATAATGTGCTATCATTTCCTCCATGAAAATTTACCAAGTGAAAAAAATTTTACGAGATCAAAGCCATCGATACCATACAAATGTATTTTGTTCTAAATGTAAAGTTGCAATGCGTACCTTTTGTGTTTTTTGCACATTATTGAGATCAAAATATTGCTCCCTTTGTAGTATCCATGTTACAGGATCCTTTCCATCAAAATTCCTCATATCCATTTTTGGAATATGGTGGTTCTTCCTTCCAACATCAGAGTTTATGAAATCACAATTAACATTTATTTTTTTCTCGTCATGAGTTTCCTCTGATATGTCATTTAATTTTGATATGTCATGTTGCCCTTCTTCATCTTCATGAGTTATAGTAGAGCCTTCTAAAGGCTTAATGGGTGTTGAATTTTTTTTAGGGGTAGTTTTAGAATCCAATACTGATATCTATTCTACAATATGCCCTTGGAATCAATTCAACTTGTAGGGGTACAATAATAAAAATAAAGGGGTTACACTAACAACAATAAGGGACTATACTAGTAATATAGGGACCTAACATAGATCGGCTTCCTTGCCTGAGTCTGATGCTTGCCATTGAATGTGTTCATTGACTTTCTTTTCAATATTCTCACATACAATTTTTTGGATAGCTACTTTAAGGATCAATATTTCACTTGAGTCACAATAAGTGCTACTGATATAATCTTTTTGGCAAAATTCTTCTTGTTGTTTATTTAACTTAGCATTCACATCCAATGCTTCCTTTATGAATTTCTCTAACTGTCGTTGCCTTTGTAATATATTCATTGTTGCTTCTAGTTGTGTTTTCTTCTCAATGAGTTGTACTTGATGCTGCAAATTAAGACTTTCAAAATATTTTTGAGATTGTGACATCTTCAATTCCATTTTCTCACTGGAGCTAGACTTTTGTTGATCTAACAGTCTCTCTAATTATTTTACTCTATCTTCTCTATGCTTCAGTAACATTTTAACCTCAGTGGCTTTATAAAAAATAGCAGTACCATATGCCCCTACAAACTGTGATAGTTTGGTTAAATGTTCAGTAGTCTCAGGTAAAGGACCCTTCCCCAAAACATCAACTGATTCATTTGTAAGATCTGAGACTGTCTCATCAATTCTTCTCCTTTTTCTTCTCTTGACTACAACCTTATGAATAGGACTGTAGAAGACATACAAAGAAGGGATTTCCTCAACTTGTAACACTATCTGTTCTATAGGATATGCCAGAATGTCTCTCGATCATGAGTTTCAGCAACTTGTTGTAGTGGAGTAATAGTTTCCACTAACTTCTGAGAATGTTTAGGTGTCTGAAAACCAGCAGCTTGATCAATATTGGGATTTGTTTTAGGAGTATTTATTAGCTTAGAAAACTCATCCCATTCACTATTCAAAATCTTTGGTTGGGAATTTTCTGACAGATCAAGTGTATCTTGACTTTGCTAAACTCCTTGGGAAGTTGACTCTGTTCCATTGCTTCCTCCTTTGTCCTTCATCTCAATCTCTTGGATTACTTGATCAATTATCTTTTCTGAGTTTTCATTTCTGTTTTTAGATTCATTTTCAAAATGATATGAATTCTGAAATTGATGTTATGATTTCCCTGACTCATCTTCAGACATGTCTTTCAATTCATTATCCAACCTAATACTTGGAGTAGGTCTGTTGACATCTTCAATAGTCAATAAATCCATAGGAATCTTTTCCAATCTCTTGTTTATGTATTCTTGGAAAGCTTCCAAGTAATCTAGATTGAGTTGACTACATACAAACTTAAGTACATCTAAAAACTTTTCAATACCTTGAAAGAAATCATCAAATCTATCTATCTTTTTCACAAAAGGTTTTACTTTGAGCTCTGTGATGTAATTTTTATTCACATGATTGGGGTCATATGGTCGCTTCTTCATTATTGTCAAATTCAATAGATTAACATTCAACACTTCCTTGTAGGCATGACCAATATCAAAAAGTGCAAAAGTACCGCACTGTAAAGGAAAATTAGTCCAAATGACCTTAGCAACTTTAAGATGTTTTGAAATACCATTTACAACAAGCAGGTTGGCTATCTCTCATGCAATTAATTTTTCAGGAACATAATATGCCAAGACGTGACGAGAAGCATAACTCCCAAATACTCTGACATATGTGAAAATTTCCTCTGCAAACCATCTAGCAACAGAAATAATGTCTCTACTAGCCTCTTTGGAAACCCTAGGGCCCTTTTCATTAAATATCATCTGGTGCATAGGAAACATGACTCTATGGAAAATTTTGTAAAAATGCAAATGGAATTCCGAATCCCAAAGGGATCTGTGGTAAATGTGGATTGGAGTACAGTCTTGGGCTGTCCATTTCCATCCTGTTGTAGGAAAACTAGAAGAAAAGAAAATTTCATCAACGACATAGGCACTCATATAAATGGGGGCTATTTCTCTAGATGAAACTCTTCTTTTATTCCTATACTCCATGATGTTTCTGGCTATATTATCAGATGGGATATTTTCCCAATTCAAAATTAAGGAATTGACGATCACGTCAATCAATGGGACCCAATATAAAAAAAACCTAGTGGTATCAGATTTTGCATATAATCTACACAACATATTGGCAACATAATAGTAGGGGGAAGGGATTTGTGCTATTGGGTACGTACTGATTTTATCTCTTTTAAGCCTGCCTTGGTCTTCCTTCCATTCCTTTATGACTTTCATCAGGTCTGGACGTTTTGATCTAAAGCTTTGAAGAAAATCTTTGTCATAATTTTGTTGCGGGACGGGTAAGTGGTACATTTTCCTCAAATATTTTGCCTTGAATGAACCAATAATATTTCCCTTCGAATCCTTGAATGTTCTATCTTCTATGTTTAAGTGGTCAATTACCCACTTAACCATATCCGTATAGGGGAGAACCTTTGACCTTGTTGCTACCTTATGGATGAATGAACATGCAACGTACAAATAGGTCGGGTTCTAAGGTACCGATGCGCTTGCTATAAAAACTCTGACTATTACCCTTGGCTTTTAATCCTCGAAAATCTTATACATTGCCTCCCATGAAAAAACTCTACATTCCTTGTTTCAGGTGGTATCTGAGAATAGGGGAGACATGTATGACTCTTCGGTAGACGATACTTGGGCAATCTCTTTTCCTTTCTTGTTCATTTCTATTTTCCTCACTTCGTTAAGTGGTTTCCTAATTTCAAGTGAACAAAGAAAACATTACAAATTATAAATAACAGTGAGGAGAACAAAATTGAAACAAATACAGCGTTTAATTGTTTCAACACATGCTCGAAGTAGATATTCTCGAAGTAGATATGAATCTATCAAAAGCTTACTTTTATTAAATGTCGTTAATCATCAATGATCAATTAAAATCAAATCTCTTACACCTTCACATGAAATGTCTATCGATCAATTTAAGACGTTGGATCTTATATTTGATTTGAATTGACATGAGTCCTTTCACATGCTTGATCAATTAACTACTATTGATCGCATATCACAACTTATAACTATTTCCATTTATGATTTTACCCATAAATCCTGCAAAATGCAATCTGCGTAAATCGCACATCGCAACTTTTACATGGTAAACAAGTTTTATTTTTTTTATGTCCTGCGAAATGCAAAATGCGCTTTCAAGAAATCATGTTTTTGTGCTCTATCGAACCTTGGAGCTTTATGTTTATTTATTTAATTGCTCTTCGGGTCTGTGTAATCGCAAATTTCACCGAATTGCATATAAATTCGATTGTTTAAACGAGGCACGATGTGATTTTGGTTTATAATGGTGATTAAAGTGTTTGCAATAAGATTTTGATATTATTTTGGAAATAACTTAGTGCAATTCACAACTCGCATGACTTAATGGATTTTTAAGTCACTTAAGTTTGTAAGCTATGCATATTGCTACACGCATGTTTGAATGTTTCAGAATTCCAAAATAATAAAAAGTCCCTTCCTTAACACAGAGAAATATTCAAAATTGCTTCCACAGTGACAAAGTTTTCACATAAAAAAATTATATTCCATAAAAAAAACTTGTTACAAATTCTTCCTCAAAAGAGGGATTACAATTGTTGGACTATTACAAGACACAGTGCCAAACAAAAAAATGTTCTCTGTCTCACACAGAAAAATACTCTGTCTTTCTAAAACAACATACATTGCTATGCATACTTTGTTTTTCCTAAAAACATACACTGCTGTGTATTTCTTAATTCTGCACTCTCTGTCTTTTACAAACGCACTGTTGTGCATAAAATTTAACATCTAAAAACATGACTCTGTTCTGTATATTAACAAAAATATCTCAGATCTAATTTAATGTCATTCATTGACAAAAAATCACCGCTTGAGAATTCATTAATGGCATCATAAATATGTCAACACCACTTGGAAAATGCATTAATGTCAAACTTGCATGGTGGCACTTAGATTTTTTTTTTTCCCCGCACTGTTGTGCTTACATTTCTGTTCTGTGTAATAAAACATATTGCAACTGCACTTTACAAAGTGCTGGGAATATATGTATATATAACATTATAATATAATATATATAACCCAATATTAAAACAAATATATTGTTGTCATAAAACAAAACATTAAACTAAAACATAAAACCAACTATCGTTTTAAAACAAGTGCAATGGGCAAACATTATTACACCCAAAGTATTGTGGGCGCATTATATGTGGGCCCTCCGCTGATGATGTAAGCAGCTCCCGGGGGGGTTCACAACTCCGCCTACCTGCCCTGCCTGACCCCCGCGGAATTAAATTTCCACCTGCATTTCTTTGTTGCCGTCTTCTGGGCAGTTGGAAATTAATTCCAACACTCCCCCTTAATTTCAACTGTTGGGTTTTCCTGCATACCCAGGCATTTCCTGAAATATTCAAAGGTTTTCTGCGCAAGTGGCTTTGTGAGGATATCTGCAAATTTATCCTCTATTCTGCAATGTTGTAAAATTATTTATCCATTGTTAACCAATTCCCGTATGAAATGAAACTTGGTGTCAATGTGTTTTGTCCTTTTATGAAAAACAGAATTTTTAGACAATGCAATAGCTGAGCTATTGTCACAAAAGATCACTGTCCCTTTTACCTGCTCTTGACATAAGCTTCTCAACATTTTTCTCATCCAAACTGCTTGACACGCTGCTGCTGTAGCTGCCACATATTCTGCTTCTGCTGTAGACAACGCTACAATGGGCTGTTTCTTAGAAGCCCATGAAATAGCTCCTGAACCCATGTGAAAAACATAACCGGAAGTGCTCTTTCGATCATCTACACTTCCAGCCCAATCACTGTCAGTGTATCCAACTAAATATGAACATTCTGAAGCAGTATATAAAATACGAAACCTTTTAGTACCTTTAACATACCTCAAAATTCTTTTTGCTACTTGTCAATGTGCATCCTTTGGCTTTTCCATGAATCTGGAAATCAAACTAACCGCATGCATTATGTCCGGCCTAGTTGCAGTCAAATACATGAGGCTGCCAACTATGCTCTTGTATAAACTAGGATCAAAATCCTTGTTGTTGTCCTCTCTGCTGAGTTTTAATCCCATCACTGTGGGATTGATTGCTGCTTTGCATTCCTACATGTTAAATCTTTCAAGTACCTCATTAACATACTTTTCCTGTGAGATAAAAATCCCACTTTCATCTTGTTCAACTTCTATTCCCAAGAAGTATCTCAACAAACCCATATCATTCATTTCAAATTCTTATTTCATGACTGTTTTAAAATGTTCAATAAGGCAATCATCATTACCTGTAAAAATAACATCATCAACATATAAAACAACAATCAATATTTTACCATATTTTTCTTTGATGTAGAGGGTGGGTTCTCCCTCACACTTTTCAAATCCATTTTCCAGTAGATAGGAGTCTATCCTACTGTACCACGCTCTTGGAGTTCAACCAAATCCCATGTCTTGTTTCTTTCTATGGCATTAATCTCCTCATCCATAGCTTCTATCCATTTCTTATCATTGATAGCTTCTTCGAAATGAACAGGATCATCAACATGACAATATAAAGCAAACAAAGAATTGATACATTCATTAGCTAAATCTTGTTCATAAATTTCTTTCAAACTTCTGAATTTCTTACCTCTTTCAGTAGGTGTACAAGTACTTGAAGAAGCACTTGAATTTCCTCCTTCTGGTGTGCTTGGAGAAGCACTGTCATTTCTCCTCAAGGGTGTGATCAGCTACTCTTTTGTTGGTGTTGCTATTTGGGGATGTGTTTCAGCCAACTCATCATCATTCTCATCATGAGATAAACAATGTTTAACATTTACTGTCTTCTCTATGCTTCCATCCCAAGCTTCCTCTTCAGTGAACTGAACATCCCTGCTTACAATAAACTTCTTGGTGGATGGGTTATATAACCTGTATGCCTTGGATTCCTCACTGTGTCCAATGAAAATACATTTCTCCCCCTTGCTATCCAACTTCTTCCTTAGCTGATCCGGAATGTGTGCATAAGCCACACATCCAAAAACATTCATGTGTGTGACACCTTGCTTTGTGCCACTCCATGCCTCTTCCAGCACTTTGTTCATAACTGCTTTTGTAGGGCACCTATTCAAAATATACGCTGCACAATGTACAGCTTCAGCCCAATAATCATTAGGCAAATGCTTTTCCTTTAACATGCTTCTTGCCATGTCCATTATAGTTCTATTCTTGCTTTCGGCTACTCCATTTTGCTGCGGAGTATATCTAGTTGTAAACTGCTTATGGATACCATTTTCTCTACAAAAACGTAGAAAATATTTAGATATATACTCACCTCCTCTATCAGTCCTTAGAACTTTGATATGCAGCCCACTCTGGTTCTCAACAAGTGCTTTGAAATTGCAAAATTTTTCAAACACTTCACTTTTGTTTTTCAAAAAATAAACCCAAGTTTTTCTTGTAAAATCATCTATAAATGTTAAGATATAGTCGTTGTTAGCAAGTGATGGAGTTTGCATCGGTCCACATACATGTGAGTGGACAATCTCTAAGGGTGCTTTTGCCCTTATGCTTTTCCCGAAAGGAAAACTTTCTCTGTGTTGTTTCCCAAGAATACAACCTTCACAAAGGCTGTCCGGTTTCTCTATCAATGGTAAACCACTTACCATTCCTTTTCTGTTCAACAAATTAAGACCTCCAAAGTTGAGATGTCCAAATCTCAAGTGCCATAACCAATTATCATCTTTTGGTTCGCTTTGGTAAGTCTCCTGTGCAATTGTTGCTTTCTCTTCACCATTCTTCAAATCTGCTCTCATTCTGAGAGGGAACATCCTATTCCTTGTCATCTTCACTTCAGCAATACACTGTTTTCTGGGTGGTTTATCCATGATGGTACAAATATCATTATCAAAGAAAACATTATACCCCTTATGGAAAAGTTTTCCAACACTTAAGAGGTTACACTTCATTCCTGGAACATAATAAACATCTGCTATGGTTTTCTTTGCTCCTAATCTTGTTAAAACATTTACATCTCCTTTTCCCATAACAGAAACTTTGCTATCAGTTCCTACTGTGACTTTTGACTGCACACTTTCATCTAATATAGAAAACATTGCTAAGTTTCCTGTCATATGGTTACTACAACCAGAGTCTATAAACCATAAATCCTCATTCTTTTCTTCAGCCATGTTACAAGCTAAAAACAAATTATTTTGGCTGATATTTTCCTTAGTGAAATTTGCACTAGTTCTACTTGCCATATCTTGCTACTTCTTTCTACATTCATTAGCATAATGACCATATTTTTTACAATGGTAACATTGGACATTGGATTTGTCATACCTCTATCCTTGAGCATTTTGCTGACCACTCTACTTGCTGTTGTCTTGGCCATGGCTGTGATCTTGACTGTTGCACCTTCCATGTGAATGTGAAGGGTTGTTTCTTCCACCTCTGTTTTGGCTTCTGCCTCTTCCTCTCTTATTTCCTTTGCCTTGCCCTCTTCCTCTTCCGAAAGACATCTGGGTCTTGAAGGCATGCTCAAGAGATGAGTTTTCACTCCCACCCAATCTTTGTTCATGAGTCATCAATGATGCATGTAGCTCATCCACTGAAAACTTTGTGAGATCCTTAGTCTCCTCTATGGTGGTGACAATCACTTCGAATCTTGAGGGTAAACTTCTTAAGAGTTTTTCCACAATCCTCTTGTCTTCAAGAGTCTCTCCATGAGATCTTATCTTTGTGACCATTCCAATCACATGAGTGAAGAATGAGTCAATATTATCTGACTCCTTCATACAGAGAGTCTCAAAGTCTCTCCTCAACAACTGAAGTTTTGCTTTCTTCACCTTCTCCATACCTTGATAGGCTGTCATAAGAGTCTGACATGCTTCTTTGGATCTTTTAGCTGCTGCTATCCTTGGAAACACACTCTCATGCACTTCTTGATACAAGAAGAAAAGAGCCTTAGCATCTTTCTTCTTATTGCTCTTCATCATCTCTCTTTCTGCCTGATTCAACAAATTAAACTCATGTTCATCTGCTGGCTCTTCAAAGCCTTCCTCAACAAATTCCCATAAATCTTGAGAAACAAATAATTCTCTCATAGTTATTGACCAGTAGTAATAATTTTTCCCATTAAATTGTGGGAGATGGATATTTCCCATACCCATACCAGTGCTAGCTCCAGCCATTCTGCACTCTTAACTATGATTCAAAAACACTTGACTGTGTATATAAAATGACTGATTTTTTTGCAACAGTAGCACAAAAAATATATAGAGAAGTACCTTTGGATTCTTCTTATCTGAGTCTTCACACTGCTGGAGAAGCTGCTGCAACAAAGAACTACTTTCTTTCAGCTTCTTTGATCTTCAAAGAGCCTGGACTAGCTCTGATACCATGTTGGAATGTTTCAAAATTCCAAAATAATAAAAATTCGCTTCCTTAACATAGAGAAATATTCAAAATTGCATCCACAGTGATAGAGTTTTCACATAAAAAAAATTCTATTCCATAAAAAAAAACTTGTTACAAATTCTTCCTCAAAAGAGGGATTACAATTGCTGGACTATTACAAGACACAGTGCCAAACAAAAAACTGTTCTCTGTCTCACACAGAAAAATACTCTGTCTTTCTAAAACAACATACACTGCTGTGTATACTCTGTTTTTCCTAAAAACATACACTGCTGTGTATTTCTTAATTCTGCACTCTCTGTCTTTTACAAATGCATTGTTGTGCATAAAACTTAACATCTAAAAACATGAGTCTGTTATGTATATTAACAAAAATATCTTAGATATAATTTAATGTCATTCGTTGACAAAAAATCACCTCTTGAGAATTCATTAATGGCATCATAAATATGCCGGCACCGCTTGGAAAATGCATTAATGTCAAACTTGCATGGTGGCACTTAGATTTTTTTTTTTCCCCACACTGTTGTGCTTACATTTATGTTCTGTGTAATAAAACATATTACAACTGCACTTTACAAAGTGTTGGGCATATATATATATATATATATATATATATATATATATATATATATATATATATATATATATATATAACATTATAATATAATATATATAACCCAATATTAAAACAAATATATTGCTGTCATAAAACAAAACATTAAACTAAAACATAAAAGCAACTATCGTTTTAAAACAAGTGCAATGGGAAAACATTATTACACCCAAAGTATTGTGGGCGCATTATATGTGGGCCCTCCTCTGATGACGTAAGCAGCTCCCGGGGGGGTTCACAACTCCACCTACCTGCCTTGTCTGACCCCTGCGGAATTAACTTGCCGCCCGTATTTCTTTGCTGTCATCTTCTGGGCAGTAAAATCAAAAGAAACTTTGTTTCCTAAAGTTTTTTTACTTAAGCTAAAAAATAAATGAAGAAAATTTCTTAATTATTTTTAAATGGTCCCCATTTATTTCAATTAATGGGGGTTGTTGTATAGCACAACACATCATCACACCACTCGCATCATGGCTTCCATATCAATTCAATCAAATATAATTCAATGTCTAAACATATACAATGTTTAAAAATATATTGTAGTGTACATACCTATCCATTTATATGTTATCACTAAATAAAAGGAACATTTATGTACATCGTGCATCCATACTTGAACCTCAACATGGGTCCCACAATTTGTAAAAGTACATTGACAAAAAATCATCACATGTCATACACGTGATATGAATTCCAAATTTACACATAATATAATCACACAACTTAGGTAAAAAAATTTAACACATCTTGAATATCATAGAATTACACATTCTGTAAGGTCCCACCTTACCACCATCAATATTATATAGAAATAACAGTCTCATTGAACACTAAGTCCCAAAATATGATTTTTTTTCTTTACAATTAGCTTGCAAACATGTAATCTAGAACCATTGGAAAATTTTTGGCAAACAATTTGAAATCATGCAATCTACAACCACTGATGAACTTTATCAAATAGTTTGCAACCATAAAATCTACATCCATTGAGGCATTTTAACAAATAGTTTGCAAGTATGAAATCTACAACCATTCAAGCATTTTAACAAACAGCTAGCATACATGAAATTGATTGACATAAAGATGTTTAAACTATCAAAGATGCAGTAAAATTAGAATTGAAAAAGTATCTTGAATCATATTAATATCATCAATGGTAAATATTTTGCAAAACAACTCAATCAACAATCCCTACGGGTCAACGACAAATCGAAAAAATTGACAAGATTATGGAATCTGAGTCTAAAAAGAACTTATTTGGAACCAAAGTGGTGTTACATGGACATATGGTACAAACACTCCCTAATGTTCAGTTGAATCACATCCAAAACCCCCAGGGATGAAATTCTTTAAACCCATAAAACTTTGGATCTAATTTACCAATTTTTCCAAACACATGGAATGCAAACTTTCATCTACAAATCTACACAAAGAAATAGAACCCAACATTATGTTACTATGAGTTTTTAATTGAATTTAAGTTGGCTACATGAATTCCACTTGACTGATTTCTCATTTTTCACATCTAAATAGGTATTTTCAATGTTTTTAAAAAAACTCTATTGTTCTCTTCAGAGTCAACCACAACTTCTCCATTTTTTAGTTATCACACAAACCATACATACATTCATTCTTTATAATCAATGCATTGTAACTTTAGTCATGTTTATTTTATTTTATTTTATTATTTTTTTATCCACCATAATCATTATAGTAATAGTATGCATACAAAGGTTGGTAATTGATCCTCACTATATCTGGTGAGTGCTTAAGATTGTTCATAGTTGCAACAAAGTTTTTATTTTCTTTCATCTACATTCATATTCAAATGTCATGAGCACAAATTTTAAAGAAATATTATTACATTCTATTCTTTCGTGCAGTCATTAATTATGCATCATGAATATCATTTCAATTGTAGTCAACTACAAGTTGAGTTAGAATAATACCTATGATGATTCCCACTACCATCATACCTCTACTCATTTTCTTTTTAATGATTAAAAAAAGGTCCAAATGTTGCAACCTTTTTCTTTGATACCACCTGTAACATCCCCTAGTGACCTCATAGGACAAATTATGGATTTAGGAAAAATTTTAAACATTTACCAAAATGTAGTTCTCGAATTTACTTTCCATATTCCTTTAATGACCATTTTATAAACCATCATCATTACATAGAGTGAGTAAAATAATAATGAACTACACAACCATTAACTTCCATTTTGTCGCATATCATAGTTAAACTTATTGATGAAACATTGCATCAATTCCATGATTATTTTAACATAATTAATTAATCAAATTCTCGATAATATAAATATCACATCATGCAAGGAATTAACATCATAAAAAATGGCACAACAAGCAATCACATCCTTAGACACTGATATTCCTTTGAAACCCTATAGGGCGAAAACAAAAAAAGGTTTAATTTTATTACCAAATGCTCATGAGGTTGTTCACCCTTCACTTAATGGTTATAAGGGAGTCGATCCATTAACCATTTTCATAAAATATTATATAGTAAAATCATATTAAATTCAACATAACTAGTTATAAGATATTACAATTATCATGACATCATTTAACCATGAATCCTCGGTCACTATGTATTTGTGGTCTGATTGTTACCATCAATGGATCATCCTGTTGTTGGAATTCCTCCATCTGCATGGACCAACAAATATCTAATTGCCACAATATTAAACATGAACTATCCAATGCACAAGTCACCATGATTTCCTACCATTGTTTTCGTCGACACACTTGATATCATTATTAAATAAAATAGTAATAAAAAATTAATCAATCTTTATTAGTGACACTTCAACATATATTTTTGTCGATGCGTAAAACATAAGCATAATATCACAAAATTCCTTCTTTAACATCAATTCACTTGCATTAGTAACAAGTAAATCAATGTCAAATGCCATTTTTCCAACAAAACGCTAACATAATCTTTCATGCACTTTCATACTCTTTCCAAAGGAAAGCTAACATACTAGATATTATTCTTGCACATGCAAATTGATAGCAATATTTCAAGAGAACTAACCCAAGAGGAAATTTTCTTTGTGCCTGCTATTATGTTTTATTTTCCAAAGGGATTAACACAATATATTCTATACTTGTGTATGTGAATTCATGTTCATTCTCCCAAAATATCCTTTCCACAAGAGAGTTATTCACAATGTCTACTATGTATAAAAATGAAAACTCTATTTCAAACAAAGTTAACATAATAGTTATAATTTCTTGCATGCAGCTACATTTCCTCTGCCACAAAAAATATCATGATAATTTTTTCTTCTTTCATGTGAAGCATATAGTTACTTCCAAAGGAATTAACTAAATAATGCATGGAAAAACATATTTGTTTTCCAAGGGATCAACTGTGAATGCAGAAGAAATATATAAATGTATATTTATTTAGCCATGAAAATATTTTAAGAATTCAATGCAGAAGAAATATTTTAAAAATTCAATGAAACAAACACTTATTCTTCTATGCACGAAATTCCATGGAGGTTTTCCAAAGAAAATAATCTCGTTTCTTTATCGTATAAAATTTCCCAAGAAAATAAATTTGATTCTTATTTCCTCATGCACCATATGCAAACACAAAAAATTTCAAAGAGCATAGTTACCTATCTTTTAATGCATGGATGAAATCCCTCCTCCCTCTCTCTTGGCTTGATTCTACATGTATTTTTTCATCAGTTCTCATATTTTCCCATAGGTTTAAAATAAGTAGAAATAAGAAAATGAAATAGTTTTTATAAATCCTAAAATCATTTCATAAATCACCCATAAATAATTACATAAATCATATTTTTCCTAAATTCTAAAAGCACTCCATAAATCACCCATAAAACACTTCGTAAAGCATATTTTTCTAAATTCTACCATCACTCAAAAAATCATCCATAAATCTCTCATGTTTTTTCATGAACAAAATATCACTTATCCATAGATTTTGTAAAACTATTACTCATTAGTTGTAAAACTCATAAAATATACCAACTTGGAAATATAATTTATTTATATAAAATAATATAAATTATTCTCAACGTAAGAATTAGTAACTAATTCTTGTAATATTATTTTAATTAAGAATTATAAGAAAATTATTCTTGTAATATCCATATAAGAATTAATAATATTTAATTAAATTCAACAACACTCATTTTATGAGAGTTTTTATAGTAGCTTATGCCAGAGACATTACATCATGTAAAAATTAGTATCATCAACTTTAGTTGTAAAATATAGGCATGAGCATAGCTTAAGAATATTATTTATTTTATCATTTCCCAAAATATTCTTTCTCAAGAGACTAGAGATTGGTATTATCATAATATTTTCAACAACATATGCACATATATTCTCACATTATTTTAATGATGCATCACACTATTATTGTATCAATTTAACTATATATTTGTTAGCTACTATTCAATGGTTTGATGCATGTTTCATACATAATAAAGAATAATTTGGAAGAATTATACAAGTCATTGACATTGAGGCTTCTAGTTTTGTGTCCCTATGAATGAAGCATGTATATGCAAGCCTGGGCCATAACCATAACTAGATGCTCAAACCTCAAGCTAGAATCAGTGTTGTAGCCAGAAGCAGAGCCTCAAACCTCAAGCTAGAATCGATGTTGTAGCGAGAAGCATATCAAGAAGTAGAGTTTGTGGTTAGCCTTAAACAACCATTCAGAAAAATGCTTGTACTTTCCCTACCCATTTGGTTTTGTTATTACTTAAACCACTAGATTCAAAGATCACAACCAACCATTAGATATTTTTGTCATCTCTTTGCTAGGAATCATATACACCCATTCAGATTAAATGTATCGATGATACAAAACTATCTTGAAAATTTTATGGTCTGGATTATGAATCAAAACAACGAGTCAAGGAGACATTGCAAGAGGAATCCAGTGGTCATAGACATTGTATTTATACCTATGGCATTGTAATGAATTCAAATCAATGCTCATAATATATTTTTCTTATTAATATTATTATTATTATTATTATTGTGTTTTTTTACGTACATAAATATTGACTTTAATATCTATGAAACTATATACAACATGGTGTGGTTTCATTGCATAGAGTATAATGATATTACACTAATATATTATGGTTCCTTCCCCATCTCTATTCCTCCAAATGGATTCCTATAGCATATGTCAATGTCACACCATTGGTATTATATGATTCATAATGATAATTATTCTCACTTAATTTATGTAGAACATATAGTTTCAGGAGGTTAGCGTTTTATTAAGAAAAATAATTTCCCAAGGATAGTCATTACTATTATATTAAATTATATATTTGAAAACCCTCTAGTGGTATTCACGAAAAATTCAAGAGGGTTTCACCATCTAGGATAGTCATTGCAGTTGCATAATGAAACTATGTTTAACCCCTTGGTATGTTCTTTGCCATTGTTCAGATATGTAGAGGCCTTAGTGTAGAGTTTTTAGCAAAGCTATTCATATAGTGAGAGATACACTTCTAGGAATGGAGACAAAATTCCCCCTCTAATTCAACTTTTTCTGGTGATGATAGAATCTCAAAGCTAGAGAACCACAAGGTAGGGAGATTACCATAATGGTTCTTGTCAATACTCATGAACACATTTCCATATTATAGACACTTATTCTATATATTCATAAAAGAAGACATTGGATCATGTCTATCAAATTTGTAGGTTTGGATCTTATGTTTTAGTTACGCCTGCCCCTTTATTTTAGCATGTTTGGTATCTCTTACTACATAATATCCTTTCGTATAGGTGTGGAGGTTAAAACACAATTTTCTTATCATTTTTCAAGGTTGGATTCAAACCTTGCACAATGTTTTGGTAACAAATTCCCCCGAATGCAATCCTATTTGTGACATAAACAAGAAGGAGGTGTGGAGGGCCATTTTTTCCAAAAGATGCATATATAAGAATGGTATACCTCATAATACTAGTTTCTAATATTTTCTAAAGCTTTATTTTTCCTATTCAAACAACTAAGGATGTTTGTGTCCAAAGATAATTTTATGTAAACAAGAGAGAAAACCATGAAAAATTAATGCATAGCACCTCTTGTACATATTTTAACATATCAAGTCAAAATGCACATGTATCGATACAGTCAATGGTTACTATCCTAGAATTAACACAATAAATTCATTTCTAGTGCAGATTATATCTATTATATATCAGGACATGTAGATAATTGGGATCCAATATTCATTAGTATTTCATTCCTATTCAATTTTGATACTTAGTTAACTAGATAATATCTC
This sequence comes from Pinus albicaulis, assembly GCA_034641835.2. NCBI lineage: Eukaryota > Viridiplantae > Streptophyta > Pinopsida > Pinales > Pinaceae > Pinus > Pinus albicaulis. The sequence goes on along the minus strand of CM076572.1, from coordinate 20,731,519 downwards.
CACAATTGATACTATTAACACACATTGTTATGGTATAAGCCAACGGTATCTAGGAATATAAAAAACTATGAACAATCCTCCTTTTTTATAGCTTTCACAAAATGAACATAATATACATGTAAGGCCCTCATAGGATGGTAGTAGGATATTTACCTCTAACTCTGGTAAAACATGTTTTTATCCTTCGTCCAACAATTAGATAAAATATTTCTTACATCATATTTCTCATAGATATATATAAAAAAATCATTTTTAGGAGATATTCGAGGTATGAGAACATATAATATCTAGAAACATCCTAGGTTAGGAAATTCCTAATTCATTCTCCTCTCTCAGTACTCACCATGCAAAAAAAAAAAATTATATGTTTTATCACCCATCCTATGACTTCCATTCCTATGACGTTATGGGCCCTTGCTAAAACCACAAGTAACATCGACATTTTGATAAATAAAAAAAACAAAATCATTTATATTCCTCTCTTCTTCTTTTTTCACTACAAGGTGTAAAAACAATATATTCATGTTTCTTGAAATAGTTATATATGTTACTCGCAAAGGAATTGCTAGGGAATAACTAACAATCACCTCTTTATCTCAAAAGAAAGGAATTTATATATCTGAAATCATCAATGGTAGCATAATAATTCCTTTATTCATTTTATCTGCTCAATATTCTTCTAGAGGAAGAGGTGGCTAAAGAGGAAGAGGAAGAACAAATTTTAGACGCAGGAGGGGCAAACAATTTCAAGGAGAAAGTATGATCTTCATTGCACATAGTGAAATAGAGATGGACAATATGCATCCACATGTAATCTTCCTTAGGAAAAAATTGAGCAAGAAATAAATGAATCCAAAGGTAAAATTGATGATAAAGAGAAAGGTAAAGCGCCTAAATATGCTTATTATGTTGTGGCACATTGTAATATTGGAGTAATTGAAGACTTGTTTAATGCTTCACTTTATTCTTGGTAAATTTATTGTTTTCTTAATTTAGTAGAAACATGCCACATGACTTGTAGAAAATAAATTTTTAAATAATTTACCGATAACATTGATGGATCAGTATAATTTGCAGAAAAATCAAAACTCGAGCCATCAGGGCTTGGCACAATCAGCCTTAAACTGTCTGGTCTTCTAGACTTTCTTCTACATGAGGTTCTATACCTCCCAAAGTTGAGGAGAAAATTATTATCTTTGGTCCACATCTACTAGAAAGGACACTCCATTCATATGTATGATGGCAAGGTTGAGGTCATAAAATCATCATATCATTCACTTTTCATGAAGAGGATAGAAGAAGAAAGACTCTAAAACTGCAAGGTACCTCTACTCTTGCACAGAACTTTGCATTCAGTTCTCATTATGATGAAGGTACATTGCCATAAAGTATTTTATGGAATGATAGATTTTTACACTTGAACTATGACAACCTTAGATTGTTGAATAAAAATGGTGTTACTTCTTTGCCTACAGTTCCTAAGAAACTTAAGCAATGTGATGCTTGTATTTTAGGAAAGCATAGAAAACAGTATTTTCATGATTCACATTTGACAACACATAGAAAAAATTAACTTATTCATTCATATCTATCAGGCCCCATGCTTGTTCCTTCTATAAACAAAAATAAATATATCATGACATTTATTAACGAGTACAGCAAAATGTGTTGGGTTTACTTATTGAAGAAAAAATATTATGTTTTCAAACATTCAAGAACATTCATGCATGGATTGAAAATGATGCACAAACTCATACTGGCTCTATTCGCACTAATAATGGAAAATAATACACTTCAAATGAATTTGAAAACTATCTTTGCCAAGATGGGATCAAACATCAAAAAATTGTGCCTTACAATCCCCAATAGAATGTTGTAGCTGAAAGAATGACCAAAACAATTTAAAATATTGTATGTTCCATGATGTTTTCAAGGATGTAAAATTGATGTTTTGATTTTATGTAGTTCTATGTGTTTTGTATATAAGGAGATTTCCTTCTCATGCAATTAGAAACAAGAATCCTAATGAATTGTGGCATGAAAACATTACTTCGGAAAACCATATGAGGGTCTTTGGCTCCACTTGTTGTGCCTTGATACTTAAGGATAAAAGAAACAAAATTGGTGAAAGGAGTCATAAGTTTATTTTTAGGTCCATATATTACTATTGTAGTCCCTTATTTTTGTTAGTGTACCCCCATTATTGTTATTGTTGTACCCATGTAGTCCTCGTATTGTTATTATTGTGCCCCATAAAAGCCCACTGTTACACATTATTTTTTCGCCATGAAATTTAATTATCTGTATAGGTATATCACCACCTATATTATTCTCCCTTAGAAGTAAAAAAACCTAATGTTCCTAAACCAAGTCTTGGAATTGGATAAAATCCCATTAAAACCCTAAAAAGTGTACCTCCACACTTTTTCTAGCCTTTTCCTGCGGGTTTGCGGATATTTTTTCTATAGCCCATGGAAACCCTTGCATGTTCTGCTACTAAAACCTATGGACCCCTATAAAAGTAAAATAAAATTAAAAGTAAATTATAGAAGCCTACCTGATCAGATATTCTCCCAACTGGAAGCCTCTATAGGCGCGATCATTTCGAGCTTTATCCCTCTACTCATGGAGCTTATCCCTTGGTCCATGGAGCTCAAATCCCTTCATGAGAGGAATCCATCCCCCTCTTCATGGAAGTGAAATTACCTCCATTTCCCTAGAAATTGAGCTCAAGTTTCACTCTCAAGGGTAGCTGGTAGATTGTAGATGTTGAAATTGTAAAAGTGTTGTTGAAGAGAATTCCCAAGAGTGCATACTTTCTGCACTAGTAAATTGTTGTTGGCATGAGAATGTTCACACCCTAGTGTCCATAACTCTATGCTAGTATTCATAGATGAAGGCTTGTAAAACTGAAGGTGGAACAATTGTTAAGGACCCCAGGAGAAACTTGTATGACATCAAGGCATCAGGTTGTAAGGTTACTCTTTTCATTGAAGATAATACATATGGATCTTTTTTTCTCATTGAGTTGTTCTTGTGCTTATTGAATAACATCAATACTTAGACTCCTTGATCACTAAGTTAGATTAGCTTTTCTTGATTATTATATGTTGCAAGTGCTTCAATTATTTTGTCTTGCCTTTGATTTCAGGTTCTACTTACTGAAGAAGCCTCTTTGGAATGACTGGATAAAAGACTGCATCAAACGTTGAATTACAAGGTAGGGGAATGTCCTCTCTATTTTATTATAATAATTCTAAAATGAAATTAGTCTAGACAAAAATGTTTTCAAATGGACGTTTGTTTCTATTTATTCATAGAATACTAGGGAGATCACTCTTTTCCGTAAGAGGGATTAATATGCATAACAAAATGGCGAATCCGCTGGGGATTGAACCCTATGGGATTATTTGAACGTGATGTTCTTATCCCTATTAAGTCCCTTGAAATGTGTTCCTTCTAGAGAATTGTTCTTCCATCTGATGAAGACCTCTTGGAAGCCATGATCGAGGAGTGTCCCTTGGCATGTGTTTCTTCTAGTTGGAAGCCATGACAAGGTTCCATGAGGATAGTTCTTTTACTATGTCAACCTCGTTAAAAAATGAAACAGGCCCTTATGAGGATAGTTCTTTTACTTTGTCAACCTCGTTAAAAAATGAATCAGTTCATCTTGAGGATGGTTCTTTTACTGTGTCATCCTCATTAAAAAAATGAATCAGGAAATGAGCATAGTTATTTTCCCATGTCAAGCTCATTAAAAAATGCAACAAATCCTCTCCTAGCCAAGTCGAGTCTTTCATCTAATCTCTTAAATGAACCTTCATTCCATCCACCTATTAGTAACCAAGTCCACTTAGGTGAATGAAATGAAGCTTGGGGGTAATATTCTCTTACAGTTTACGCTTGGCGGGCATTGAAGCTTATCTCAAGCATGGTTTTTAATTTGTTTCAAGCTTTTGTAAAAATGAAACAAACAACTCTCAAGCACATTTTTCCTATGTTTCAAGCTTGTGTAGAAATGAAACCACTCTCAAGCATACTTTTTCCTATGTTTCAAGCTTGTATAAAAATGAAACCTATCTTGAGTCCATTTCAGTTATTATTTTAAAGACTCACTAAACTCATGAAAATCCCGAGATTATTTTGCTATCTTTCATTCTCATAAAACACATGAAAATGTTGAGTTCTTTCCATCTTTTCTTGCTCGTAAATTAAATTGAAAGTCGGCCAACTGAGTATACTTTTATCACTTTTTTAGGCTCTTTAAAATTACAAAAAAGAGAAACCCTAGAGTTCTCTTTTAAACCCTTTTCAGACTCTCGAAATGTGAAAATATCACCAAGTACTTGACTATTTGAACTCGTTAAAGTAAATGAACAGACGTTCGTTTAGTATAAGTTTACCCCTTTTCCAGACTGAAATGGACTATTTACGAAAAAGGTATACGTCAACTAATCATGGTCAATAGAGTTCTCTCTTGTATTATTTTATCCTTTTTCGGGCTTGAGAGACTAAATTTACGAAAAAGAACAACCACAAATTTTACTTATGTTTTTCTTCTAAATCCCTAAAACTGAAAAAAAATCGAGTTTCTTCTATACTGGACTCATTAAAATTTAATAGTAAAGGACTTGTGGATTACAAACAGGACCCAACCACTCCTTCTTAGGGTTCTATTTTAATACTAAGATGGACTCATCTGAAGGATGAGCTTGCACAAACAAGAAAATGTTATCCTCCTTAAGCTTTTCAAAAATAAATACGTACTTGCCAGTAATGGTGGAGGAAAAAGAGAGAAAAATAATCCAGTTGTCACTCTTGCTTAAAAAGCAGTATGCCACTCTTAAATATGACACTTAGTCACACTTGTACCTGGGTTGGGAAATACATTTTCTAACATTTAATCAAACCACATTGAAATTCTTCAGCCAGTTTCTGGGTATTAGCTTTAGGTCAATTGTTGCCAAACCATCTGCAGTGTCATTATGTGTTTAAGAGACAGTTGAAATAAACCATTCATTGCAAACATTTGTCTCTATTCGCATTGACCATCCCTTCATATAATGGTCTCTTGTCGTGGGCTTTCCTATCACAAGTCACCTTCTATCTACGACAACTCATCATCTAGAAATTTGATCTAGAATCCAATCAATACCTTGGGATCTGCATGCCTTAATGGAAATTTTCTCGCCTTCGATGATAGGTTGCATCATTGACCTTAGATCGAAATATTCTATGAGTATTTGACTACAAATCATTCATTCACACTTCATAGATTATACTAAGTACTTTGAGATCCATTGTCATTATTGGTGGTTTCTCTCACTTGTTAACAGTTCACATCATTGATTGGTAATCAAGTGGTTTCTACCATGTTCAACTTCGACACAATCAATCGCATGCATAGAATTCTACTAGTTTGGGAAGAAGAAATCAATACCCTGGATCTAGTTTCCACCATCCAGGCTGCGAGGAGTTTTATTATTCATGATATAGTATACTACTTAAGACAAATGGTTGCGCCCATACTATGTCTACTTTTGATGTAATATTAAAATCATATCTATACCAGAACATTTAGTTAGTTTTTATCTAAGTATGGTAATTCCTACCTCAGCAATGACATATATATATATATATATATATATATATATATATATGTTTGCATTGAATGTTTTTACAAATTTTTTACCAATGTCCACAATCCAATTCTTGAAATGATAAAGAACTTCACTCTCCAAAACAACCTCACACTTCGCACTTTACGGGGCAATATTTTATACATTATTTTTTCACCATGACATTTTATTGTCTATATAGGTCTATCACCACCTATATCATGCTCCCTTAGAAGTCAAAAACACTAATTTTCCTAAACCAAGTCTTGGAATTGGAGAAAAGCCCATTAAAACCCTAAAATGTCTACCTTCGCACTTTTTCTAGACGTTTCCTATGGGTTCACAGATATTTTTTCTATAGCCTGTGGCAGCCCCCACACGTTCTGCTACTAAAACATGAAAACCCCCGTAAAAGTCAAATAAAGAAAAAGTAAATTCTAGAAGCCTAGCTGGTCAAATATTCGCCCAACTTGAAGCTTCTACAAGCGTGATCAGTTCAAGCTTTATCCCTCTACTCATGGACCTTATCCCTTGGTCCATGGAGCTCAAATCCCTTCATGAGAAGAAACCATCCCCCTCTTCATGGAATTGCAACTACCTCCATTTCCCTATAAATTGAGCTCAAATTTTATACTCAAGGGTAGCTGGTAGATTTTAGATGTTGAAATTGTAAAGATATTGCTGAAGAGAATTCCCAAGAGTGCATACTTTCTGCACTAGTAAATTTTTTTTGGCATGAGAATGATCACACCCTTCTGTCCATAAATCTATGCTGGTATTCAAACAGGAAGGCTTGTAAAACTATATTTGGAATGATTTTTGAAGACCCCGAGAGAAACCTGTATGACATCAAGGCATCAAGTTGTAAGGTTACTCTTTTCATTAAAGATAATACATATGGATCTATTTTTTCTTGTTCTTATTGAATAACATCAATACTTAGACTCCTTGATCACTAAGTTGGATTAGCTTTTCTTGATTATTATATGTTGCAGGTGCTTTGATTCTTTTTTCTTGTCTTTGATTGCAAGTTCTACTTACTGAAGAAGCCTCTTTGGAACAACTGGATAAAATACTGCATTGAACGTTCAATTTCAAGGTAGGGGCATATCCTGTATCTTTTCTTATAATAATTCTTAATTGCAATTAGTCTAGAGAAAAAGGTTTTCAAATGGACGTTTATTTCTAGCTATTCATAGAATACTAGGGAGATCTCTCTTGTCTACAAGAGGGATTAATCCACATAACACCCACTATTGTTATTATTGTGCTCTTACATTATTATTGTTAGGTTGCCTAGGATTATATTGTGACCCCATTGACTCCTATATATAGAAAGGAAGTTTTCTCATTTGTATCATCCAAGAATTGTTCATTTATGTGTAAAGGGGGTTCCCCCCTTAAAGAGGTTGATTTATAAGACATTGATCTATATTTTCTTCTATTCTATGAGTTGGTTTCATAACATTTGGTATCAAAGATTTGGATTCTAGGGTTTTTCTACTTCAAAAAAGTCATCATGGAATTTTCGCTATGACTTTTTTCTACGACAGTTCAGAAACTAAAAAAAAAACCCATTTGCAAAGAAATCCTAAGGAACTTTGTGGAAAAAATTCAGATCATGGTTCACAAAATTTTTTGAGATATGATATGTGGTAGTTAGGGTTTTTGCAGGCTCCCGAATTTCATCTCAAAGAGGTCACCTTAGGAAAATAGTGATAACTCTCTCTCTAATCATCATATTGGAATTCTATAATAAGTGGCCAAAATCACATGGAATATAGTTTCTCGTGTAATGATTTCAGAGGTGAAGTAGGAAACAGTGACATGTGGTATGACGTACACATTTTCTCTACTCAACCCGTCCATAATTAGGTCATTGTGGGATATGGGGCATAAATTTGTCTTGAAGAATCCAAATTAGGTCATACCTATGGCATTGGAAAGAAGATTCATAGGGCTACTAACAGACTGAAGATAAAATCACAGGGATCCAAAATTACAGAGATACATCAGTTTCAATATAAAGCCCCTCAAAAGCAAGAGAAAGGTGTGTATTTAATTTTTCAAATTGCATACATCTTCTTTGAAAAATCAGTTTGAAGTGACTCCAAGGGCATATTGAAGCATAGATATCAATATTGGGTTCTAAAATCTCCCCTAAAAAGAATTAGACACCCATTAATCCCTAAAAATGATCTACTATGACTCATGAAGTGGAATAAGTGCAACATGATACATCAAAATTACAAGACCAAGTGCAACAAATTTTGCTCTCACAAAGAGTAGCAAAAAATGAAATATAAGTTTTCGAGAAAGGCGTGGAAGCTAAGATGGATGGCTTAAATAAAGGAATGGAAGCTAATATGGATGGTTTGATGAATGTCATGGAAGCTAATATGGATGGCATGTAAGCTAATATGGATTACATCGAAGCTAAGATCCTTGAAAATGAAAGGAAACATGGAAGACATGAAGAATGATATAAAAGTAGACATGGAAGGTTTGAAGGAAGGTTTGAAAAAGTTGATACAATAAATGATTCCTAATGGAGAAAAGGTAGTAGAGGAAACTCATGATGAGAAAAAAATAAATGTTAATCGTCATTTCATAAACTCTAATGTTGGATTGAAGACCCACTATATTCCAAAGGTCGATCTGAGGAAGTTTGATGCCAAGGATCACGTAACATGGACACTATAGATTGAGGAATATTTTGATCTCCATAATGTTCAAAACACACAAAAGGTAGGCATTGCAAGTTTATATTTAGAAAAAAATACATTTGTATGGTATCGATGGTTTTTCTCTCATAAAACAATTGTCACTTAGTAAATTTTTACAGAGGAAATGATAGCACATTAGGAGGATAAAATGAGCAACAAATTCTTTAGCCAATTGATAAATCTCAAACAAAAGGTTTCAATGGTGAAGCACATTGAGGACTACCAAAATTTGAACATAAAGGTAATTGATATTCCAGCGAAACAGAGGATTGATGTGTTTATAGGTAATTTAAGGATAACATCCAACATGAGGTTCGCCTTTGGGAACCTAATTCATTGGAGAAGTAATTCGGGTTGAAAAATAAAAATTGAAAGTAAAATTATGGTGACAAGGAAGAATACCATTGACATCTATAAATATGAAAGTGTTGTTACTCCTAGACTTCCACAACCTACACGGTTGACACCACAACAATTGGAAAAAAAGAGAGCAAAAGGGATTTTCTATAACTGTGATATAAATACACTAAAGGTCATAAGTGTGCTAAGAGGAAATTATTTTATGTATATTGTGAAGAGGAGGAATAAAATGAACAAGAAACTTCAAAAGAAGAGGATATAGACTAGGAACCAACCATAGATAAAGAGAAAATTAGTCTGACCATATCCTATAATGCATTGGAAGGAATTGCCACTCCTCAAACTCTCAAGATAGAAAGACGTATCAAGAAGAAAAATGTAATAGTGTTGATTGATTCGGGTAGTACTCGTAATTTTATTCATTGTAAGGTATCCAAGGAATTGAATTTCTTCATATACCCAGCACCATAGTGTCAGGTGATGGTTGCAAATGGAGGAACTATAAATTTCTCTGCAAAATGCCATAATATCAAGGTGACCATGGGTAAATATGTATTGAATGGTCCAATTCATTCCATTCCAATGGCAGGTGATGATGTTGTACTAGGAGTACAATGGTTACAATATTTGGGGATGGTAGCTTTTAATTTTTAAGAAATTTTCATGGAATTTATTTTGGAAGGAAAGGAATTTGAATTAAGAGGTATTGTAGGGAAGTCGGGAAAGATAATAATCTCTAATTTAATGAAAAAGCTTCTGAAGAAAGAACAAAAGGGCATAATTGCAAAATTATGCTCACTAGAAATTCCAACATAAATATCATCTATCTCTCTAGATGTCCAAAATTTCTTAGACAATCATTCCAAGGTGTTTGAAACTCCCAAAGGACTCCCACCTATTTGTGATCATGATCATGCTATTCATTTGATTCTAGGAATTCTTCCTCCAAACATCAGGCCTTACAGATATCCTTATGTCGAAAAGAGCGAAATTGAATGTATGATTGTAGAAACATTAGAGGCTGGTATAATTAAACCTAGTTAAAGTTCTTTCTCTCCCCTAGTAGTTTTGGTGCACAATAAGGATGGATCATGGTGCATGTGTCCGGATTATAGGGAGCTCAATAAGCTCACTATTAAAGATAAATTTCCTATTCCTGTGATTGATGAATTATTGGATTAATTACATGCAGCAATTTATTTTACCAAGTTGGATCTTATGATCCATATTTAAGCACGAATGCAATAGAATAAACATATGACCATAAATGCAAAGATGCAGCGGAAATAACACTTCATTTCATTAATATCAAATAACTGAAATTTGCTTATAGACATAATGGAAATAGACTAGCTAGGGCACTGGTAGCTTATCTCTGAGAAGAGATGTGGAAGCTACAGGCCTCTGAACTAAGTTACAAAGAGGCTCGAGGACCTATTTATTACTTATAAATAGTGGAAAACCCTAACCCTAGGAGATGAACCACCAGAACTATGGGCCCCGTTTGGGTAAATTGGTGTTTCAACTTCCCGCTAACATAACTTTGGCATACGATCTTCGTTTGATGCGAACCATACCTCGTTAGAAATATCTATCCGAGGACTAAAAATTTTGAGTGAGAAACATCGATCCATGGATCCATGTTACTCTTGGTTTTCCCAAAAAACGTCGTTTAGGGCCTCAAAACGGCTCCGGAAGTTCAGGACCTGAAAAAATGCTAAAAATAGTAAGTTGTGCTGAAACTGAAAAACTGAAAGAGACAATGGTGGGTCCCCAAGTGGAATAGGCAGGTGGCCACCAATATCCACCTGGATCATTCCTCCCCCCTTAGGAAGCAAAGGTCACCATTGCGTTGAGTTCCTCCATAAGATGAGGAAAATTTTGTCGAACTTGGTCCCTGGTGAACCACTTGCCTTGGTGCAGGAGTTGGCCAGATTTGGAAACTCGATACAGTTGGATCTTCTGTTGACAAGTGTTCTTGATTTCCATGTCCATGATACAATCTGTGGTGGCTTGTTCCATGTAGTCTGGGTTTAACTCTTTTGGTTTGAGTTCTTCTGCAACGTCAGAGGTGTCCAGTAGAGGTGAGAAGTAGGGACGAAGGTGGTCTACATTGAATACAGGGTGCAGACCAAGGAATTATGGAATACTGAGCTAGAAGGCATTGTTCCCTACAGCCTTGGTGATGGTGTACGGTCCATATCGGAGTGGGCGAAGCTTCAGGTGGGGTCTAGTGAGGCGCTCCTTCTGTAAATGTAGCCACACTTTGTCACCCACCTGGAAGTTGTGTGGCACTCTATGTTGATCATGTCGTTGCTTTTACTTAGCATTGGTTCTGTTCAAAATGTCATGAACCTGTTGGCAGATGCCTTGAATGCACTCGATGAAGCTATTTTCTTTGTGAGCTTCAAACTGAACATGAGCTGAATCGGCCTGAGTAACTACAAATGGCATGGCTACGTCAATGGGACATATTGGCTGGAATACGAAGCCCACCTGAAAGGGGTTGCGTTTGGTTGAGCTATGGAGAGCTCGATTATAACTGTGTTGTACATAGGGGAGGCTTTCATCCCATGTGTGTGGATTCTTGGAATTGTACATGCGCAGAACGTGTACAATCATCCTGTTGACGACCTTTGTCTGGGCATCAGTTTGGGGATGGAAAGCGGTGGACTTGGTGAGCTTGGTGTCTAGCATTGACCAGAGGCTAGACCAAAATGTGCTAAGGAACCTGCTATTCCGATCTGATATGGTAGACTGTGGGATCCCAAAGTGCACCCACACTCGTTCAAAGAATAGTTTAGCAGTGGCTTCCGCTATGATATTCTTCTTGCAAGCTGCCATAATTTCCATCTTCGATAATCTGTCGACGACCACAAAAACCTAGTCATTTACATTCTTAGTAGAAGGAAGGCCCGACATCTAATCCATGGAGATGGATTCCCAAGGTCCACTAGGGTTAGGTAGAGGAGTATAGAGGCCTTGATTCTTGATGGTTGGTTTGGCAATGGTGCAAGAAGTGTAGGATATTATGTACTTCCTGACATCCTATTGAAGGTTTGGCCAATAGAAATACTTTTGTAGAACTTCCACTGTTTTCTCAACCCCGAAATTCGTAGCGATTCAACTATAGTGTGCTTCCCATATCATCTTGGCATGCTCGCTTGAAGGAACACAAAGGTGTTCTAGGTGACATAAAAATGCATCTTGGAGGTGAAAATTTGGAACTTGCGTACCCCCCAAGAGTGCCTTGTATGTGTGGCCAAATTCTGGGTCGCTCTCGTAGAGAAGCAACCAATCAGAATTATCATGCCCATAAGAGTTGAGAATGGTGGTAAGTGCCATGATCAATGGTCGGCTGAGGTAGTCTGCAACATTATTGGTGCTACCCTTCTTGTACATGATGTTCAAATGAAACTGTTGCAGATATGTGGACCACTTCTGATGGCGATCATTCTGCAACTTCCCTTATGTCTGTATGAACTGCAGGGGCTGGTGGTCTTTGTGGATGACTGTTTCCTTCCCCAAAATGTAATGCTTCCATTGTCGAAAATCTTGCACAATGGAATACATTTCTTTGTCATAAGTGGGATACTTTCAAACTGTGTCGGACAATGTCTCACTGTGATATGCCACAGTATGTCCCTGTTGAGTAATTACTACCCCCAATAGCATAGTCAGAGGCATCTGTCTCGATCTCAAATGGTTGTTGCAAGTCTGGTAATGTGAGCACTAGAGCAGAACAAAGGCGATTTTTCAATTCTGTGAACGCCTTCTATTGAAATTCTGACCAAAAGAATTTTTCTCTCGCTTCTCCCTTGGTGACTTAACTCAAGGGCCAAGTGATATGAGAGGATCTCAACATGAACCTGCGGTAGAAATTAGCAAGACTAAGAAAGTTGCGAAGCTCTGTTATAGTGGTTGGGGCTGGCCAATCCTGAATGACTTGGATCTTGGTTGGATCCACATGCACCCCCCTTTCATCAATAATGTATCCCAGATATTGAACCTGGGTCATGCCAAAAGTGCACTTCTCCAAATTGGCACACAACTTGTGTTGCAGCAGTGTTTGGAGGACTTGTCGGATGTGGTGAAGGTGCTCTTCCCAAGTCTGGCTGAAGATCAGAATGTCATCCAAGTACACCACTACAAATGAGTTGGTGAATGGCCGCAAGATGTCATCCATCATCCTCATGAAGGTGGCGGGAGCATTCGTCAACCCGAAAGGCATGACCATCCATTCGAAAAGGCCTTCCTTGGCTTTGAAGGCAGTTTTCCACACATCGGAGGGTTCAATTGGTACCTGGTGATACCCAGACTTCAGGTCGATCTTGCTGAAATATTTTGCACCTTTGAGTTGGTCCAGAAGGTCATCAATCCGTGGGATTGGGTAACTATTCCGGACAGTGATCTTGTTCAGCGCCCGATAGTCAATACAAAGTCTCCATGTCCCATCCTTCTTCTGTACCAACACGATCGGGCTCCCACAGGGCGATGAACTTGGTCTGATGTGACCTTTCTGCAACAGCTCCTGAATCTGCCTCTTGATTTCATCATTCTCCAGAACAGAGCGCCGATAGATTGGTCCATTGGGTAGCGGTGCACCTGGGGTCAGATCAATCAGGTGCTTGACCTGACAGTGCAGAGGAACCCCTGTGGGTGAGGTGAAGATGTCCCCGTACTCCTCCACAACCTTATCCATTTGTTGTTGTCATGTAGAGGAGCCCTGTCTGGAGGTCGTGGCCACAGTCTTCTTCTTGCCCTGGGGGCGGATCATCAGGAAAACGAATTTCCTGGTTTGGGAAATGAGCTTACTGCATTGTTTTGCAGTAACCAAAGAGATAGTCGTAGGAGGTGGTACCTCTGGTATCTTGTACAAATTATTTCCCAAAGTAATAATAACAGCACGAGGTCGAGACTCATACACAGCATGACGCTTCCACAAGTATGGTTGTCCTAATAATACATCAGAAACATCAATAGGAGCAACGTCACATAATACCTCATCCGTGAAGGGCTTGATGCTATAGGGAAGGCAACACTGCTGGCTGACGCGGAGATCTCGTCCTTGGTGAAGCCACCCGATGGTGTATGGATGTGGGTGAGCTGTGGTCGGCAAGCCCAACCGCTTCACGGCTTCTGCTGAAATGAGGTTCTTTTGGCTCCCATTGTCGACAATGAACTGTACAGGGGAGCCCTTTACCCACATCTGGGAGTGGAAGAGACGTTTCTCCTCCTCTGGATCTTCCGGTTCCTCCTTCTGGACCTTTGTAGTGGCAACAGTGGCGTTGGGCTCCGCATCAATAATCTGTTTCCCTTTTTCATTCCCCTTTTCAGGTTCTGATTCGGAGTCAGAGCATGCATCTGACTCAGAAGCCCTCATCTCGGCCACTAGCGACTGCTTGGCCCGACACTCACTTGTGTTGTGAGTGGAGGTCTTATGGAACTCACACCACTTTCCCGTGTCCTTCTTTGGCTTTACGGTGTTGTTCTTTTCTTGTGGCTTTGACGGGTTGTCTTTAGCCGCCATGCTCTGTCCTTTGTTCTGCGGTTTGGAAGCACCTTTTCCTTGCTTTTGATTCACAAATCCAAAGTCTCGCTTCTTCTGTTTGAATTTCTGCTCAATCTTGGCAGCATACCGGTATGCCGTACCAAGCGAGGAGATGTCGAGGAACTCCATTTCCTCCTGGATGTATCTGTGCAGACAGCTGCGATACTTTAGCACCAAATGTTTCTCTGAATCTTTGATACCCAACTTTGTGCGCAGGGTATGGAACAGATTCGTCAGCTCATGCACATCTTGATCCCTTTATTGTCGCAGCGTGGTCCATTGTATGTACTTGTCCTCATAGCTCCCCACGGGATAGTACTGTTCCTTGACGGTGTCTCGGAAAGAATTCCAAGTTGGTACGGCCGAGAACAGAGAGGGTTCTGTCTGGTCCTTGTTCTCACAGTAGGTTTCCCACCAGTCCTTAACATGGGGGGTAGCTTTGAGGAGTGCAAAAATAATCCTCTCCCGGTCTGAAAAGTCATGAACAGAGAAATATCCTTCTAATAGATTCAACCATCTATCTACGGCATCTGCGTCTATTTGACCCTCAAATATGGGAATTTCAAAATTTACTTGTACCTTAAAGGGAGTCGCAACTCCAGAGTGGCTACTGGATGCAGATGCGCCGCCGGTGGGCAGCCGTTGAAGGATCTGAGCAAAGCTATCCATCATCGCGTTCCTTTGTTTTTTCGAGGGCCTCCTCGAGCAATATTTTGATAGGATCTCCTGCTCCCTCATCTTTCTTTTCGTCCCCCATGGGCGTCCGTCGAGGTTTGCGAGGCTGATCTTGCAAAGGTTCCACCAGATCGAGCCCTAGCTCCTTATACCCCGACCTCGTTGGGGAAATGCAAAGAAGGATCGAGAAAAAGCAGACCGCTCTGATACCACTGATCCAGATTTATGCAGGAACGCAACAGAATAAACATATAACCATAAATACAGAGATGCAGCGGAAATAACACTTCATTTCATTAATATCAAAGAACTGAAATTTGCTTACAGACATAATGGAAATAAAACTAGCTAGGGCACTGGTAGCTATCTCTGAGAAGATATGTGGTGGCTACAGGCCTCTGAACTGAGTTACAATGAGGCTCGAGGGCCTATTTATTATTTAGAAACAATGGGAAAACCATAAACATCAAAAAACCTAACCCTAGGAGATGAAGCGCTAAAACTATGGGCCCCGTTTGGGTAAATTGGTGTTTCAACTTCCTGGGGATGTAACTTTGGCATACAATATATGTTTAACATGAACCATACCTTGTTAGAAAGATATATCTAAGGAATACAACTTTTAATGTGAGCAACATCGGTCCATGGACCCATGTTTCTCCCAGTGTTCCAAAAAAACGCCGTTTAGGGCCTCAAAATGGCTCCAGAAGTTCAAGACCTGAAAAACTACTAAAAATAGTAAGTTGTGCTGAAACTATAAAACTGAAAGAGACAATGGTGGGGCCCCAAGTGGAATAGGCAGGTGGCCACCAATATCCACCTGGATCATCTTCATTCAGGATATCATCAAATTAGAATGAAGACTGAAGATATTCCGCAAACAACATTTCAAACTCATGAGGGTCATTATGAATTTCTGGTCATGCCTTATTTCCTTACCAATGCACCTTAAACATTTCAAGGGTTGATGAATTCTATTTTAGAACGCTTCCTTAGAAAATTTTTGTTAGTATTTTTGGATTATATACTAATCTACAACAGGTCTTGGAAGGATCATTTTCAACATGCTGACAAGGTGCTAAAACTATTGGAGGAGAAACAACTATATGCAAAATCTTCCCAATGTTCATTTGGAGTACAAGAGGTAAAATATCTAGGTCATATTGTATCTGAGGAGTGTGTTAACGTATACCCTAACAAAATTAAAGCCATTAAGGAATGGAAAGTCCCCACAACCATAAAGCACTTGCAAGGATTTCTAAGGTTAACATGGCATTATCGCAATTTTGTTAATAATTATGGGAGAATAGAAGCACCTCTACCAACGTTATTGAAGAAAGATGAATTTTCATGGAATCCTGGAGCAATTAAGGCCTTTGAACATCTTAAAGAGGAAATGTGCCTAGCACCAGTCTTAGCTACGCTAGACTTCACAAAAACCTTTATTATGGAATATGATGCCTCAGGAAATGGAATTGGTGTTGTTTTAATGCAAAAAGGAAGACCCATTTCTTTTGAAAGTCATCCAATCATCAGAAAATATTTAAAGAAAGCTATTTATGACAAGGAAATTTTGGCAATACTACATGCACTAAAGAAATGTTGACCTTACCTAATGGGAAGACACTTCAAGGTAAAAACTGATCATGATAGTCTTAAATAATTTTTGGAACAAATACTATCTTCAGAAGAGTAGCAAAAATGGGTCACAAATATTTTGGGTTATGACTTTGAAATAATCTACAAAAAATGGAACCTATATGTTGTTACAGATGCACTCTCAAGAAAGGATGAGGAGGTGGAAGCATTGCTTTGTGCCAATTCTATTATCCAACCAGATTGGATAAACAAAGCAAGGGAGGAATGGAAGAATGACGAAGAAGTGTGGACATTCATTCAAAATTTGCAGCAAGATCCAGTACATCTGCTACATTTAGTTAGAAAAATGATTCCTTATGGTACAGATATCGCTTATATGTTTCTAAGAATTATATTTCTAAGAATTCCCAACTAAAAAAAAATATTCTTTTGGAATTACTCACCTCTCCCTTTCATGGACACTCGGGATTTTTAAAAACTTACCACAAGGTGAAGAAAGAATTTTTTTGGGATGGCCTTAAATATTATATTCAAAATTTTGTGGCAGAATGTTTGGTTTTCCAGTAAAATAAATTTGAGACAATTAATACCTTGGGTCTGCTGCGGCATTTATCAATTCCAAGTCAACATTGGGAGGAGTTGCAATGGATTTTATCACATGTTTACCTAATTCTGAAGGAAATATTTTCGTCATGGTGGTAGTTGATAGACTTTCCAAGTATGCACATGCTTGTGCATGATCTCATCCATTTAAAGAAATTATAGTTGTTACTGCATTTATGGAGACAATTCAATATTTACATTGAAACCTAAATATTATTGTAAGCGACAGAGATCCCATTTTCACTGGAAATTTTTAGATGGAATTATTTTGTTGTTTGGGTACTCAGCTAGCTCATAGATCATCTTATCATCCTCAATTGAATGGGAAAAATGAGATAGTGAAATTTTTTTTGGAAGGATATCTTCGTTGTTTTTTATTTGATAAAAAAACAGAATGGGTCAAGTGGTTCCCTCTGGCTAAATGGTGGTATAACACTTCCTTCCATACTACATAAAAAATGACCCCATTTCTGGAAATTTATGGATATCATCCACCATTCATCACACCATCTTTAAGAAAAAATTATAAGCTTCAAACAGTGGAATAAAACATTGAACATCAACAACAAGCTCTCCAACTCTTAAAAGATAACCTAAATTTGGCACAAAATCCAATGAAGCAACAAGAAGATAAACATCGCAGTGAGAGAAGTTTTGATGTATGAGACTAGGATTTTTTTCTGCTACAACCATTCAAACAAATGTCTCCCAATGAAGCTAAGAAGGATAAAAACTTATCGCCAAAGTAGTATGGTCCTTACAAGGTGTTGCAAATGATTGATACTAGGGCATACAAATTCGATCTTCCTGTTTCTTCTCAAGTACACCAATTTTCCATGTTTCATGATAAAAGGAGGTTATATGTGACAAACTTCCAGTTCAAACAATATTGCCAGAACTTGATGAGGAAGGAAAAATCATATTGGAACATGAAGCAGTCATAGAAATAAGAAATCAACAGCTATGAAATCGATCAATTTCAAAGTATCTTATCAAGTGGAAGAACTTACCCACTGAAGATTCCAGATGGGAGGATGATAATTTTATACAGAAGGATCCAGATCTACTCAAGCATTGAGGACAACACTTTTTTAAAGGAGAGTGACATGTTAGGTCCCTATATTAGTAGTGTAGTCCCTTATTGTTGTTATTGTAGCCCCGTTATTGTTATTGTTGTACCATTGTAGTCCCCATATTGTTATTATTGTGCCCCATAAAATTCCATTATTGTTATTTTTGTGCCCTCAAATTATTATTTTTATGTCGACTAGGATTATATTATGACCGCATGGAATCCTATATATAGAAAGGAGGTTTTTTCATTTATATCATCCAATAATTTTTCATTTATGTAATGTAAAGGAGGTTTCCACCTCGAAGAGGTTGATTTACAAGGCATTGATATATCTTTTCTTATGTTTTGTGAGTTGGTTTCATAACATGTATCTTCCTAGGGTATTCTAATACCTCTAAAGCATACCATCTTTCTGATGATGTTAATAAGAAGTTTTTAGAATCTATAGATGTCATATTTATTGAATCTTCCAATACTAAAAATGTTTTTAAGTGGAAGCTTGATCGCTTGGATATATTCAAGCATGAAACATCATTTCAACAATTTGATAATTATATTTCGCACCTTAAAGAGGGGTGATTAGGTGCTCAAAAATATTCTAAAAAATGAAACTTTTCATAATGGTGTGGAACCTAAATTACCATGTCTATATCATTCTTTTGAATCCGGTGCAACTCGTTTTGTATAAAACCAACACTGTATACTCCTAGAAATGAGTTTTGATCGTTTTCCCAAACAGGAAAACTTTTCAAAAAAGGAGAGTTGATTGGGAAAATTTTGGGCTAGTGGCAGGTTTCCCCATGGCCTCTTTTGATTGGTCGAAATAAAAAAAAATTGGGCCTACCACTGCCTGACACATGGAAAGCCCGGAATGATACCGGTGTGGGTGAATTTCATTGGTTGGATGGTGGCCAACAACATCCTGCCACATGGCCCAACTGGAGGCTACCATGTGGAAACACAAGGGTCACCAAAAATAATTTTGAAGTCTGAACTAACCTGTAGCAGATTCGATATCATTCCTCACAAAAAAAAATGGAACACTCGAACCATATTGGCTACAATGTTCCTTGTTAAAACAATGACCCAAACAAATATTTAAACATTGAATCAGTGGAGCTTTGGCGTAAGGGGGCAAGGCTTAGACCAAACTCCCCCATATTATATACCATATGACAGAAGGTCGGAACCATGGGCATGACCCAATTATGATTTTTTGTATTAATAAAAAATTAAGACCTTAAGCCTTAGCATGCTTTTTAACTGTTCAACAATTTGCACTGAAAATCCGCCAATTTATTGCTCCATTAGCGGAATTCATGGTGAAATTGTAGGAAGGTTCTGGATTTTGGGGAATTTGTAGAGCAACTAGCACCAAAGCTAGGGTAACCCATAAATTCTTTAGTTTTTGACCAATTTTGGAGCGAAAAGAGGCTAGACATCCCTTTTTTATCATTATGAGGTTAATGGAATGGGTTTTGAATACATTCGAGCACTGTAAACTAATGTAACCATTATTTTATAGCATAATGATATAGGTCCAAGCCATTGGAAGCTTGACTAGGAGACATAGCCCAGGAGGGGTGAACTCCTTCATGATTTGTTGTGTTATGGTTATTTTTATGGCGTATTTGTCTTTTTTTTCTACTATTTCACATTTAAATTCATGCCTTATCTGCATAATAATTTAACATAAAACCACATAAAGACTCAATTTTCAACACATGCAATTTCAACTACCTCAAGCAAATTTACATATAGATCCCATACAGATAAATTCTGGTATAAGAGCCTAGGGTTTCTCTATTATTATGAGGGTTTAATTCTTTGCAATTGTATGTGATGCTTACAAGGTTGAAGCTCAAGAGAGGAGAAGGAAATATTGTCGATGCAAGTCATCAATTTAGGTCAATGACAAGGAGAGCATGTTTTCCTCAATCTCCACCACAAATTATTCCTCAAGTTGTAGTTGAAGCTTCAACAAGTATTTCACATGAAGGATAGCCAGGAAATATTTCAGAGGATGAAAACGCCTTCAGGAAAACATTATTTGATATGAAAAGGATGGTGAAATTTCTCTATGAGGAGAGAAGCACAAGGATGTAAGGTGAGAGCTACAATATTCCAAAGGGAGATAAGTCTTCAAAAGGAGATGGAGGAGATGGATACAAGCCTCCAAAAGGTAATGGGAATGTTGAAAAACCACCTTTGACACCACCATTATCTTCACCTCCATCCTCACCACCATATTAACCATCATCTTATTCCACAACAAGCCCTTCACAAACACCTCCACATTCTCCAAAAGGTCATCGTAAAACTCCATTTCTAAATCTTGACATTAAGTTTGATTTTCCTATGTATGATGGAGAGGTAGATGTTGAAGGATTAGACAATTGAGTACGTAATCTTCAAGAGTATTGCAGGATATAAAGAGTCAAGGATGATGACAGAAATATTTATCTTGCTTCATTGAGATTGGAAAGTGCAACAATTATTTGGTGGGAATCCAAAACTCAAGAGGACATGAATAAACATGGTAAGGTCTTAACCTCTTGGAATGATTTTTTTGGTGCCTTAAGGAGACGGTTTCATCCATTATCATACATAAAAAAAACTATAATGGACTACAAAAAATTTAGGTAAGGTAAAGGACAAAGTGTGCAAAGTTATACTCAAGAGTTTAGTAGAAGAGCACTAATTTTGGTTGTAAATTTGACATCTCAAGAAACTTTGCTAAAGTACATTGGAGGTTTGCATAGTTACCTAAGACATAATATTCTCATCCTTAATCCTTCAAATTTAGATGAAATATGTGTAGAGGCCACACATATAGAGGCAAGAGGTAAACATGTTTCAGAGGAGACAAGTGAGGATACCTTTGATTCTAAAGAGAAAGTAAAGTGTAAGTTAAAAGGTAAAGGTAAGAAGAATGCTTCCATCAATATGGATAAATAAAAAATCACATGCAAACATTGTTGCAAATATGGGCATGATGAAGATCATTGTTGGAAACTTCATCTAGAGATGAGACCCATCAAGCTTAAAAACAATGAGAAGGAGAAGAGAACTACAACAATAACACATGATTTAGGTTCTGATTTTGGAGATGAAAGAAGGATTAGCACATTCAGTATGAAATTTAAGGAAATTTCAAGTAATAGTTCTTCAAGTTTTTAAGATATTACTTAATGAAACAATAATTGAGATTTTCCATGTTAGATTTATTTCAAAGCATACCAAGATTGACACCCTATTTGATAGTGCACACTAGTACAAAATGGAAAATTAGTTACTAAAAAAATGACTAGAATTTGAATATAAATGGCCATTTTTCAATCAGTGACCAATAGTAGCTAATTTATAGTATCTTATAATGTGGCCAACTTTGAGTCATTTTTAGCTTAAAAAATAGTCCTATATATAAAAAAATTAGTCATCATTTGTAATGATAAATTTATCAGTTACAGTAGTCATTTATCTTTTTTTGGTTGTTTCATATTCATTATATAAACGACTGATTTAGTAGTTTTTACCCATTTCATTTAATTTCATTCATAATCATTATAAACGACTAATTTAGTCATATATTTATTTTATGTGTGTTCATCATTAATTAGTATAAACTACTAATTTAGTAGTTTTAGATTGATTTTATGTGTTCATTAGTAGTCAACATAAATTAATTAGTATTATTTTGCAACTAAATTAAAAAAAAATAAATCCATACAATGTGCATGTTCATCTAATATGATAACACAAAGTTACATATGTTAATTATAAGACTAAATAAAATCAAGTGCAAATAAAAATAATTTTAGCCATATAAATTTTATTATACAAAATATCAAGTATTACAATATGATTTTCCAGCTTAATATTGGTTGGACTACAATTTACACATGAAATATTATTTCATCATTTAAAAATATTATCACTGTATTGCCAAAGCATTGCAAGTGAATTCACCAAGTGTGAAGACTTGACCATCAGTCTCTATGTGTGTATGTTATGCAATATATTGACTCTAAGGGTATCACTAGACCAGTTCTCTTCTCTGTCCCATTTTCAATTTGTTGCTCTAGTGTTATTGTTCTCCTCTTCCTTCAATTCCTGCTTCTTACCATCAATATTGAGTTCCTTTCCTAAAAATGATAGAAGATACAATGCATAGTATAAGACATCAATTAAAACGATGAATAATTGAATATAAATTAATGTAGACTATAAAATATTTATAAGACAAATACCTCAACATCAGCAATGTCAATGTCATTTCCCCCCATAAAAGCAATAAACTTGAACAAGTTTTCTTCAGTTTGGGATAATGGCCATTATGTGGCCATATGACCTTTATAAAAAAAGAAAATAAAATATCATCATAGAAAAGAACACCTTAATTAGTTAATTATATTAAACCTTCACAAAAATCTTAAGCACAATCATGCCAAGTGAGTTAGATGTTAAAAATATCTGGTTGTAGATAACTTGTTAAAACAAATAATCTGAAGTGTGATGTTTAACCGTTGTCATTTTATTCACAACATTTCATTCGCTAACGCATGAACTTGGTCAACTATATAGACAACCTGTGCTCAAATAACAACATGAAAGTAAACTTTTTTGATAACCATGAAAATATTTTAACGCAAAACAACTAAAACGATTTCAATTAATATCGTGTAATACTAAACTCATCTTCAAGCTTTTCATGTATTTTAAATGGACATGATCATACCATGCATTTTAAATTTCATAGTTAAAAGACAATAAAATAAAAAGTAACACTCAAAATACAATAAAAAAAGAGAAGATATCATGTAATAAACATTGCAATTATAAGAAATTTGTTTCTAAAATAGAGGAAATTTCAGCCTAAAAGTTTCCTCCTAAGGACAAATAATAAAATAAGAGGTATTAATTTTTGGAGGAAAAACAAAAAATGTATTTTTAAATTTTATTTTCATATTATCTCCTTATAGTTTTACCCAAATTTCAAGGTTAGACACTCATTAGATGCGGAATTAAATTACAAATACAATGAGTACCCATTATGTATACATTTGAGAGGATCGACATTGATAATAAGTGCAGATACATTAAAAAATGTGTTAAAACACACGTTTTAATGTATTTGCAATTTTTTCAAGGTGGGTCTTCTTTAAAGTATGCATAATGGGTGCTCGTTGGATGTGGAATTCAATTTTGCATCTAATGAGTGTATAAACTTGAAATTTGAGTAAACCTATAAGGAGATAACCCAAAAAACAATTTAAAAAGTAGTTTTTCTTCTTTTCCCTCCAAAGTATTTACATGTACCTCTTTTTAAATTTAAATCATTTTGATTGGTTTACATATTATGACATGGAAATTACATGAAAATTTCATGGGAACTTTTAGGTTGAAATTTCATCTAACACCATGTCACGAGTGTCTTGTCTAGCATTCCTAAAACATTTTCTTGCCCAAAACAACCATGAGGTGAAAGAATCAAAACATTAAAAACCATAGGAATACCTGCTAGAAACATTTCCAATTTCAATGGATCATGTGCCTAAAGGATCTCCAAAAACAAATTAATCATATCCAAGACATGCTCTGCATTCTCACTTCATTATTTTTCCAATCCCATTTCCTGTAACCTGCCCACACCAGAGTCAATTAATAGTCAAACGAAGGCATTGGATTTTATTTTATTTTTATCTTTTATATCTATAAACTTTGAATCTAATTTATTTCAGGAACATATTAATTCATATTTAAAGAATTCCTGTCATGAGAAGGTATCAATCTAGTAGAACATCAGAAAAATGAACCTTCATGAGGTCCTCAAAAAATTCCTACAATATCAATATTTTTCTTGCTGTGATATCTTGGGTGGAAAAACTAACATATATGCATAAGAAAAATCCATATCTTGCTTATGTTGAAACTATGTATATGGTGTACTTGTAGGTATCTTTTTAAGATGTTCTTCTGCCTTTACCAAAGCAAACTGTGGGTTGGTTAAATTATATATCCTTTCATTCAACATCAATATCTGCAAGATAAATTTCACACGTTATTATTTTCCATTTATCAACATGCTACAAATGATAAATTTAAAGTCACATAAAACCAAGAGAATTTTTTTTTTCTAACCAAAACAAACAAACAAATAATGCCTCTAATAAAACTTACACAAAAATTAATTTTCCACGTGCATGGGCTAAATATAAGATTTTTTGAACCATATTTAGGTCATACTTAATGGGATATTTGTATGTTTATCATGATGTCAATTTGGTGTTAAAAGAAAAATATAAATCCAAGTTTTTATGAGAAAAATTCAAGTATAATTCAAAAACATAATGTCATTGGAAGGTAGTGAAGAGAGAAACATTTTCATAATTAGTATTTTCTATTTTATTTTGATTTGAATTGGGTTAATATTTGAATATATAATTATCTCTAAAGAAGTGAAATAGAAATATGAGAATCGAAATAGCCCGGACAATCCCAAACCTTCCTTTCCTAGTTATCCATACAAATCTCCTAGCCTTGTTAAAATAATTTTCTTTAAATTATTCAAAGCATAGAATGAATTTTATACCAAAAAAATGATGGCCATCATGATAGTAATTATAAGCTCCACAAAGAAAGTTTTCATTTGGGTTTATCTCTTGTGGTTGTGAGTAATTATCGTTATCCTTCCCACCCAGTTTCAATGTCCATAAGTGACATGTTGAGCTCATAACAATCATATTGGTGTAGTTACATTGAACCTTGTTGTGGACTGACAGTCAAAAAGGTAAATATTTTGGTCACCATTCTTTCTAACTCCAAAAACCATTTGGCCAGTTGCTACATAAGTGATGCCATAGATGCAACTTGTGAATTATTTCCTAGCATATGGCTTGTTTCATCGTAGCATTCATCTACCTTACCAAAATATTTCACTTATTTATTTCCTATTTTTAATCAAAATCCTATGTGGTTGAAAAGTTCAATTCAACTAAATCACCCATTTTCAGCTTCTGACAATGATCACTAACGATTTTGTGATTCACTCTTGACCTCAACTCTTCTTGTATTGGAAAACCATAAGATGTAAAAAGAGAAGTTCCATAAGTTATTTTTTCTAGCAAATCCTTCACATTTGAATTTGTTGGTAGTTTTTGCAAATTCATCTATTTAACAACAATAAGAAATCCTTTATTTAGGAAATTGATATGATGGTAGAAATTTCAAACAACATACATAAAAAAATTGTGAAAAATATTAGCAAATGAATTTTGAAACAAGCATATTGAAAAGAAACTACGTAATAATATGGTGTTTTAAAGAATATAAAGTTCCCTTTGTCATCTTTCAACATAAATAGAAGGATACTATGATTTATGCCACATGATGGGCTTAAAATTTATACATATTAGGGAAACCATATTTAAGGGAAGGGAAAGGGCTAGGTGGTCTCATGTCTACATCCTAAAGATATAACCATAGTTTAGTTTCCATAATCTCATTGTTCCACATTAGCACTCATCATGCCCACTCAACCATCTGAACAATGAAGGTAGAATTTTTTTCTTCACCCTCCTTGTACCTGCAATGTTGAACAACTCCAAACTACACTTGTTGATTCCTTTCTTTATTCTATATTTGTATTTCTAGTGAAAGACCGTTATCCCAATAAACAACAATATGATTAATATAGTTAAAACATTTGAACCACAAAAAGTTTTAGGAGAGTAACCCCAAAAAACAAGTTGGTTTGTGCCTAACCTATTCTACAAATGACGTAACTTAAATAGAAGAGAATGATGTATATCCAAAATCAAGGAAATCATAAAATGTATATCCTTTGCATACACAAATGTAGTGCTAAAATAGAATTCCTATATTTTGGGAGTGGTAGAAATGAAAAATATTTTAAAAAGGGATGTTGATGAATGATGTAAGTAGAAACATCCATTATCCAACATATCCAATGGAATTTTCAAAAAATTAACAGTATCTTATCAGCAAATACTGCAAATTAAGACACCACCACCATGAAAAAAATGTATATATTACACCATGCAAAACTTGTCCATATGATTGGTGATATTCAATTTAAGTTTCACATTCTCCTATTATACCTCAAAAATGTCATCCATAGATTTGCAATAACTGATTTTAATTCCCTCTCTCACGAGAGATTTCAGCATCTGATTTGCTACTTCAGAATGTATGATGATCATCAAGAAGGGGTTTTTTAAAAGAACCTTCCTCGCATATAATACCATTATATGATATCCCTTATCATAATCTATCAACCTCCTTGAATATCAGGCCTTTCATCTAAGAAAAAAAAACAATGACAAAAAGGAATAAAACCCCAACAATAGCGGTGAATTCTATAGAAATTTTAGATGTTCCCAACACATCAATAAATTATAGGAATTTATTTGAAAAAATATTATTAAATATCCAACAAATTTTTGTAGCAATGCCTCCACACATACTTCTATATTTTTAAGGATAAATTTCAGACTCAATTGTTCATGTAACTGGCCCCATGCCATGTGAGAAGAAACCTATATATAAAACTAGGCCACAAACAAAAAGCCAACCATTGTTAATTGGACCCACATCACTATACCAAGAATAAAATTGATGGGAATAATATTTCTCGTATGCTAGAATTTTTATTAATGAGGTATGAGGGAGTTAGTTCTTCCATAGACCACAATACAACACCCAACCTTTTCGTTTTTTCTACATGACATATGGGTTCACAAACCCAACCGAAAATGGAACCTTGGTAGGGAAGGCCTCAGACTCCATTCAAATCAACAATGAAATGAGGCCCTACTGGCTGTATAGAGCTGCTAAAATAATGAGTTTTAAACCCTAAATGACCATTAAATCCCTACCACTTGCAACAATACCCCTACTAAGAAGGATTGAAATTCAAAATAGTTTAGGGAGATGGCAAGGGTTTCATGCCATAAGGATAGAATTTGTTGATAGCAAAACTTATTATTTGATCATGCTACCGGAACAAGATATATTTCAGCAAAGGAAATCTCACAGAAGCTCGATATCGAAATTTGTGAAGAAAAAAACAATGTGTATACACTCAAGAAGCTAATTATTGTAATATTCCTACTATTTGTAATTTTTTGAAGGGACGTCATTGGTGTATGTTGGGGGAATTATCATTTAAATTAACTCCATGTTTTGTATTTCAAGTGTTGCTTGAAATCCAAGATAATGTTGGGTTGGAATTGAAATTCTTCAACTAGTTAGAAAAACAACATATTCAACAAGCTATACAAGTTCACTTAAATTTCCTAGGAATTTTCTTGCAAATATTGCACATCTAAGCTAGGATTCACATACCTTATCAAAGACTATTCTTCTGAAGCCCCTAAGTGGCTAAAAATTCAACCTAGAGACCCTACATTTACCCCTAATTCTATGTTTGCTCCACTAAATTCTTCATTTTCCACCACCATGGCCATCTTCACTTAACTCTGTTGAGCATTTTTTGAAAATCGTGCACATCTAAGATATGATTATCATACCTCATCAAATACTGGTCCTCTGAAGCCCCTAAATGGCTAAATATTTGACCTAGACACCCTACATTTAACCCTAATTCCATGTTTGTTCCACTAAATCCTTCATTTTCCACCACCATGACTATCATCAACAAAGCACTAAGCATGTCTCTTTTTGTTTCACTATTTCAACTCTTAAAAGATAAAAAAAAATCACAGGGTTTCCTTTAACTCAACGCACAGGTTCCCAGGCCATAACAAAATATCATCCATTTGCAAGCAAAATTATAATGATTCGGCATTTAACAATACCCCCTTATCTGCATGCAATGGTATTTCGTTGGTTTTACCGAACCCTAGGATGCATGGTGTTACTAAAAAGTGTAATTGATTCAAGGCCTTACTGATTCCCCCCAATGCCTTCAGTTTTGTGTTCTAGACTCTGGCACTGTAGGAAAGCCAGAGTTATCACATGGAGGAACACCAAGCTTAAGCTTAGAAGAAACAGTGGTATGACTGTAGCATACAATGGCATTTAAACTTATCTTAAATGATCTTAGTTTCATGATAAAGTTTTCATTGAATGTAACATGACCTATAAACATTCTTTAACCTCTAATTTTGGTTCCTCAGTGGAATTTTCTGAAGGAAATCCTCAAAATAAAATTGTGAAAAAATTTTCTACAACTCCAACAACGGCTTTTGGCCTTGTATATCTAGAAAGGCTCATTTTTATGACTAGCGTCTTGTAAATACCTCAATAATATCTTGATGAATATACAAAAAAGTTTAATTCTACCTTAGCTGCAGAAATGGAACCATGGTTTACAACTTGAAATGTTGGACAACATTTCCAATATAACGAGAAGGTTGTTTCTAATTTTCCTGAAACAAGGCAGCACGCTTACTTTATGCTTACTAAATATGGTTGGCCATTACTTTCCACGTGACATCAAGCAATGAAAGTGAAATTCATATATAAATATCACAACAACATGAGATAGTGTTTCAATTTACCAATACTTCATAAACGTTGGATAATAGATATGTGTTCAAGTGTGAGAAGATTGCTTCTATAAAATTCTATGTAAACATAGGACATGGCTTGATTAGGGTTGTAATATTTCTCTATCATCTTCATACTAAAATAAATCAGGATTTAAAATATTTAGATGAACAAGCATTCAAAGTAACATCATGAAGATGTGGCGTACTCTATAACATCATGAAAATGACTTACCAATCAAAGGCATTGGAATGTGAAGAAAACTAGGAGATGAACCATTGACCTCAACAATGCACCAAGGAGAGATTGATTATCCCTCACTAAATCATTATTTAATCAAGATATATTACTATCTCCTAGTCAAAATTTTAAGTGTCTATTTCATGTCCGCTAGTTTGTATTTTTGCAAAAACAATAAAGAAATAGCTAATGATGACCATGAGTAGCAGCTACAAGAAATTCCAAGAAATATATCAAGCCAAAAAGAGGGGAAATTGGTATATGGTACTGCAGTGACCGAAAAATTCTCATATCTTAAAATTAAGGTGGCTAAGGAATATGGAGGAAATGGATGCCCTACAACTCTAGTACCATGTATAATAAAACTACATACAACAAGATAATATCAATCTTAACCTTATACAAACAACAAAACATAGAAAATGAACAGAGACTCAAAACTAATATAAGGAACAAGAGAATAACAACATCTTTTAAATCTGTTGTGTCTTAAAATAGAGAGTGAGACCTTCTTAACAAAAGAGTGGGAGGAATCCAACATTAAAGAAGGTGATTGCCATGTATACCAACTAAGCATTTAATAATATACCTCAGTGAACTTAAAATGACTATGTACACTGACTTGGCCAAAAAGTCAGTGTAGTAATACAAAATATAAGAATACTAATTGCAAAATGAAAGTCAAAAGGTCCAAATAACCAAAATTTTCACCCAAAAGTTGTTCTAGCCACCCTTCCGAAGCCCTAATCCTATACGACTAGTAAGTATTTTGTTGTGTAGAGTTAGAGACTATTTAAGAAAATAAACTACCTGTTGGAACATTATAAAACTGTATATTCAAAGGTGAGGTGGAACCAACAAGAAATGAGTGCATTCAAATAATTCAAGTAAAAAAGGGTAAATATCTTTAATAATAATATCTTTGTGTCTTGAAGTTAATAATATTACTTTCAAGACATGCATGTTGGGTAGAGTTATCCTTTGAAACCCTATCCCATAGGGTTCTAAGTCGATAAAATATTGTAAGGGGGACACAAATGAGGTGCAAGAGACAGCATGCAACAATAATATTATAAATAAACGCTTCAAATAGCAAAGGACCACACTATCTACAACTTCTTATGATAAAATTAGCATTTATATCCTCAAGGAAAGTTTGGGTGCCAATTTTGAGTTGAAAAGGGATCCCTAGGATATTATTGAACCTCAATTAAAAAAAGGAACATTTTTCACAAGCCATTTCACTGAGAAGGAAATCATGGAAAATTCATTTCCTCATTGAAACAACAACACACGTATTGGATTTGGTTTCTCTCTCATGCTTAAGGCTCACTGCATATTCTAGTCTAATCACATCACCAAAACTCCATCATATTAGAAAAGCCTACTGGAGATCCATTATAAATTATTGGGAAAGGACAAATAAATAGAGTATGCAGACGTCCTTTCAATGTCTTTGCCTCTATGGTTTCACAAAAACCTACTTATATAAATGGTGCACCTGAGGCCTCCCACATCCATAACAAGAACCCTCCAAGTACTCAAAATAATAGCTCCGGAAATGAGTCATACATTGAGATGTCCCAACATCTCCTACTCTAAGTCAAAATTTGAGATGTCCCAACTCGACAAAATTTAGAAAGAATTGCATGTTGTCCATACGAAATTGATGATTCAATGAGGGAAGCTCTATGCCACCTAAAAAAAATTAGAACTACCATCTCAAGGTCAAGATAAAAATATCAGTAGATTGGGTTTCAACGAGACTATCTGAGGAAAAATGAAGCACAACCAAAATCCCTTAACAAATGGCATTAATTGGTCAGGAAAGATGGCATTGAACAGGTTCAAGTTTGGGCATGCATTACATAGATTGATAATGATAATTTGTACCAAATTCAAGGTAACAGTGCTAAAATATATCATAGGGAGATAAACATACATAGGATTCAGAAGTAGATATTTCTATATGATGATAAGGTCATTGGCATTGCATTCCATATATAGGAACTAGTAGAGGAAATTTTTAACATATACGTGAAAGAAATTTAATTATACTAATAAATAAATAAAATCATGTGTAAGGTCCTAGTTTAAATAATAAAACCATGACAAGAGATTTTTTGTGTATAGATTCCATACAATTACAAGTGTAGAGGTTGGACAACAAGGTCACTCAACTGAAAAAATGAGTAGTTAACCTAAGGCTCACAAACTCTTGAGAATAGGATAAACCTAAGAAGGCTAGTGATGTCGTCATATATGATTAGGCACACATAATATATTATTTTTTATATGCTTTTATTTTATAGTATAAATGATAGGTAAACTACAATGGATATAAAAAAAACTCCAATCATGACAACAATCTGGACACTATTTATTTTAGCTTAGTATCTATATTAAATAGATCAAACTTTATCTATAACAAAATTTTGGGTGCTATGTTATCTTGGACCAAAAGACTAGTTTAGTTTCCCTAATAGAAGAGCAATAGCCAAGCATGATTTTTTTATCATTCATTGGATTAATTTATAATAGTAAAAATTAATTTAAACCCTTAAAAAATAAAAAATAAAGAAAAAATAGTCAAGAAAAAATTCTATAAAATCTATTGTTGTATTATGGATCAAGGTTTTTATTGGATTTACGCTTGTGGACAAAAGTATCTCCTCTAGGTCGGTGGCTAACCTAGAACAATAGAGGGACAAAGAACACAATTATTTTTATTAAAGTAAATAGATGACAAAGAGAGACCTACCTAAAATCCTCCCCACGCTTCACTCCATATTCAGCTTGGAAGCTCCAATTCGAGCTTTGATTTCCAAATTAGGACCTACACAGTCAGCTGACACAAGCCCTACGAGATATTTGTAGTGTCATATATTTACTCTATTCAATAGATAAACAAGGTCTTTAAATAAGTGAAATAACAACATTACATATAGGAAAAAATAAATTCTTTGCATTAGTATCAATGGAAGGATATTAGAACCCTAAGTAGTATATGATCTTGTAGAAGAGCTCCTCCAAGTTGTTCCCATGTCCTTTCCTTGTTACAATATGCACCTCCAATCACCTTAATGCGTGAGATCATAACCACTCACTACATCCACATAAGGGCATAATTACTCTCCAAAATCCAACCATAAACACATAAAGGGACGTAGATTTATATAGGAGTATGGTAAGTTAGGAGTTCTTATCCAATTACTAATCTATGGTTTTAGATCCACCTTTGATGGATGGATAGGATCAAAGGATAAGTGGTGAAAATTCCAATGTAGGGAAAGATCTGATTGAAATGTTTTATCCAAGGTAAGTGGTTGAAACAACTTCGGGAAGCTGCTAGAAGGGGAAGCTTCTAGAAGGGGAAGCTTCCTGAATCTTGAACATTCTCGCGGATTTCTAGAACCAAAGCAGGTGCAAGGGGAGAACTTGCAGGTGATCAACTCTAGCCACAGTGATGCAATTTGTAGGTGATTTCACCCAGTAGGCTTACAAGGAGGTTTGGTCCTAAACCTGGCTCAGATGATGTAATTTAGGGATCAAATTCTGGAGGATGAAAGGTACAGGCTTAGGGCTTTGTACAAGATAGTGACAAGGGAAAATAAGATGTTGATTGATCAGGAGGCTCACTTGACTGGATGTGAGAAAATGGCCTATAACACAAGGGAACATGATAGAAGAAGAGAACCGAAAGCAAGAACAACAACTCAAGAAATAAGAAAATATGGAAAACCTATCCACTTTTTTGCACATTTTGGCATGGATCGACAAGTCTTTCCTTGATATATCTAGGGTGAATATGGATCTATGGTAATGATAATATGAGTATCCTTTGAAGCGTATGCACAACCTCATAGGATTGTTAATTAGGCTTATGAAATTATGAAATTAAACTTTAAAATGTAGTTCCTCAATAAGAAATTTCTATATTACAACTGAGTAGCTCTTGAAAACTCATTTGAGATGGTCTAACTACATCCATTTAATTCTTAGTGGAAAATATAAGCCACTCAAATGTGTCAATTTATATTACCCACACATTTAATGCTTTGGTTGACAGGTCACTTGAGACAATTCTATGAAAAAAGATATTCCTCAATTCATTATTTTCTATTCTAGAAACTAACTCACCAATGGTCTTTCATCGTTGCAAGCATCATATGAAGAGCTAATTCACCAAATACATATAATTGTCCCTAGATCATCATATCCAGCCAAAGCTTCTAATAATGTGTCATATTACAGTATGGTAATATGAAAGTAAAGAATACACTCGTAATTGGAAAATTGCTAAATTATTTATGTTAATGTTCCCAACCAGAGACTTGGCATGACATAATGGATTTGATCATTATAATAATTAAACTTCGAAAATTAAAATACAAAACCACTGGTTGTACCTTCATATATGATATATTATTGTCCAAACTATCATCCACATGTAAATGTCTCAATTGATTACTAGTAGTAGATCTACTATAGACCATATTCTGAGACAATTGGATGTGCTTGACATGCATTAAAGAACATACAAGACAACCATATGCCTAACACTCATTTCATTACAGTGGAAAAAGTGCCCCTTGGAAATGCTCCATGCTATTCTTATAGACTTGTAGATTTATATATGAGATTTAACTCATCAAAATCATGCCAAAATAGGGAATTTAAAAAAATAATTGGACAATATCAATGCATTAATTTTGGCTCATCTCATCTATGTTTAAAGCTTAGAGGGAAAAATTCACAGTTCTCTGCTTCTTCCAAGTAAATGCATATTTTTTTGAGCACAAGCAAACAATAAAATACAAGATTTCCAAAAAGGACATTACAAGCTTCCATGTAATAGAGTGATTGAGAAATGGTATCAAATGGCAACTACAAATCATATGCACATTTGGAAAGTTGGATCCCCATCATCAGGAATAAGTCTATTTAAATTTATGCTAAAAATGTATATCTCATTACAACCCTCTGAGTAATGGAGCATATTTTCTTTTGGAACACCAAAACCATATAAGATCATGTGGATTATAATAGAAATATAACCAAACAATTGAAAACATTTCCCAGCCACTCACATTTTATGGATGCAAACAAAAGCATGCTTTCGCCAATAATTTTTCATCCCACATTAGCTTTTTGAAAATAAAATTAAGGGATATCCAAATTATCCAAGGACATCAAACCAACTTTGAAGGATTCTCATTAAAAAAAAACATGAATAGAGCATACTCGGAAAAAATAATCATATCTAATGCATTTTGTAATCCCAAAAACAAAATTAGTTGTGCCCCTATATACATTAGCAATATCCTATGTATTGGTCAAAAACACAAGTGAATAAATAATGACTTGATTCTATTTTGGATTGATTTTATAAATTGGTGGATATATTGAATTCACTCCTTCCAGGAGTGGAAATTCAAAAAATAATGAAAACCAATTAGAGTCAAAACATTTCTCCATGACCTCTTGAAAACACGACAGATCAACATGCACATTTAACGTTAGTGTGTTTGTTCGGTTTTGTGCTTACCCCTTCCATATTTTAATCAAAATAAATTCCTTCCCAAAAATTCCCATTCCTGAAGGATATTTCATGCGCAGAATTTGGACTGAGCCATGTTCTTTTCTCCACAAATAAAACCATCTTCCCC
Source organism: Pinus albicaulis (assembly GCA_034641835.2). Taxonomy (NCBI): domain Eukaryota; kingdom Viridiplantae; phylum Streptophyta; class Pinopsida; order Pinales; family Pinaceae; genus Pinus; species Pinus albicaulis. The sequence goes on along the minus strand of CM076572.1, from coordinate 20,696,870 downwards.
CTTCCTATTGGTAACAACAGTTCCATTAACATATCTCCATGCCAGAACACTAACAAGAAAAGTGATGTGGATAGAGAGGAGTAGCCAACAAACAAACAGACAAATGATGATTTCCCCACTTAGAGCCTCAAAATTAATATGATTGAAGGAAAAAATTTTGAAGTAAGAAGTGAAGAAAAATTGAATTCCAAAGACATTGATGAATACCATTGTTATCATGTGGATGATGAGAGTCATGGTCGTAATATTAATATGGAGGCTAGTAATCACTATGGAAAACATGTAGAACTAGATGTAGTGAGATCCCCTGTCCTAGATGACACACAGAATGCACTAGAAGATGATTGGAGCATAAGTAAACAGTCCATTGGCCAAGAGGTTATAAATATTGGTGACCAGAAATATGTTTTTCCGAATAAAAAACAAAGAGATACATTTTTTCATATTTGAAATTTCAACATAAAAGTATTGCTACAATGAAAATATAGACTGGCCTTGGAAATTTCAACAACATATATCAAGAACATAAAGTAGTTTCTATGGCTGAAGAATACCCTGAATGCACAAGAAACAAGGATGAGGAAGAAGCCTGCAATTTAGAGGATCTTGGTGATTATTTCAGGCCCAAAATAGAAAATGGTTGTGTTCAAATAGATGATGATTTCATAATAAAATATATGCTATCTTGAAATATGAATTTCATCAATTTTTAAATGTCTAGGTAGAAGTGTCTTCTTTATTTCCCCTAGCATTCAGAATGTTGTAAAGATCAAAATGGGACAACCGCATGCCACACGGGTTATGATGGTACACAAAAAATATGTGTCTTTGAATACTTTGAGAAGACAGATGTTTTTATGTTCAATTATGTGGTGACACCTAGCTCAGAATTCTCCAGTAGAACTAAAATTGAAAAATACAAGGGGAATGATCATCAAGGGCTAAAGTATACCCCTTGTTTTTTAAATACGTTACCATCTTGTTTCAGACTGTTAGAATACTTTTTTAATTAAGCTATAAGAATAGCTAGTTGTTGAAACATTTTCTACTATCCTAAGAAAGCATGCCATCGATGACATTGATGGAAGCATAAATGGTTTTCTATTCGCACAATCTCAAGAATAACCATCTAGATTCATGAGTCTACTCCAAACAAAATAAGAAGCTACTCACATGTAGACCCTTTCATTCTTTAAAGAAAAGTATGTTATCTCACACATAACCCATCAAAGCACAATTTTGTAACTGAAAGAAGATAATAAGAAGTTGGAGAAATAAGATGAAGAAATTAAGGAGAAAGTCCCAGAAATCTCAACACTTTACGGAAATAAATGAAAACACAAGTGATTCTGGCTCCTTAATTTTTTCCTGTAGGCTACTTGCCAAAGTGTATGCCTTATATTTTAATTAGAAATGGTTCAAATTTTAGGAGAGGAATGCTTCAAAACTACCAACTGGTACTGTGGATGAACCAGGTATTTTCTTTATATGAATTATTCTGGCAGGGCCTCACAAAGAGAATATTTTAAGAAATAAAATTTTGAAACAGTAATTTTCTTTAAATACCTTACAATTACAGGCTCGAGTTGACTTTAAATACCTGTACAATTCCTATGCACAAATTTGAGCTTCAATTACTGCCATCATCTACTCCATTGTAAACCAAATAAAAAATGGGTGATAATCCAACACAATAAGGAAAAATCTTTTAAATTGAGATTCATAACCCTTGGTGAAAAGAGCCTTTACAAAAAAGGGGTAAATAAATAAAAAATTCACCCAGAAAAACATTGCTCGAGAGATAATTGGTTGAAAAGAGTAGAACACTTTTAAATAACTTTCAAATCTATCAATAGTTTAAAGAATGTGCTCTAATGAAAACACTAAATTATACTACAAAAAATCATGCAACTGGTAGAATAAATGTTTACAGCTAATTAAATTCAATTCAAAATAAAGCGAATGAAGCTCAAAATGCAAGGGAAAATTATTTGAAAATAGGGAAGTAAGATTACCTTGACATTCACAAATAGGAAACGCCCTTAATTCCTATGATCTTCCAAAGGAAATCAAACCCTTGATGTTTTTTCTTCTTCTTCATGTGATTAATGCAAATTTATCACCCCAAACTCCTACCCCACCATAGTGTATGTAATTATCGAAAGAAGCGTCGATATTTTTTTTTTCTTCCACTGTTTGCCACTCACAGCTAGCTTCCAAGATATTATAACAAGTGATCAGGTGTCGTGGTAATTTCCCCAACTTCTACAATATACAATTCTCGCTCAAGTTTTGCAAGTAGTGATATTCTTTAGTAGGGTGTCAATAATGAAGTAGGGTGTCAAGAATTAAGATTTACATTAGATAGATAAGGGATTCTAACCTAAATTTTCAGCATCTCTTCAGGAGCTACTACTGATAGGTAGGCCAAGGAGATCAAAAAGGGTGGTGCAGACCAATAATGCGAGGTATCATGGTTTTAGATCTATGTTTGTATATGCATTATTTCTTTCCTAATGGATTTGGGGCTGTCGGAAGGAAAAGAACGGAAAGTGGGAATGACTATTCCTTCCATATCAGGCCTATCGATGTCATGTCAAGGTCATAAACAAAATGAAATATCTCCACTAATATCATATAAGAGAAGGACATATAAGAGAAGGATTTTTATTAGTCGAGAGTTTAATTTCAAGGCAACCTATCCAGTGAGGTGACCTAATTCGCATGGAAGTAATTTGGGAGGTGTTGGAGCTACTCCAACTAAGACAGATCATTCTTATTTAGTACACTTAGCCCTTCTCCATCCATCCAAGTGGAATAAATTCATTCCATAAGCCCAACCACAAGCCTTTGGATCGAATCTTGCCTTCATCAAAAGATGAAATAAATTCATATACTTATCATAAATATGGAATGAACTAAAACATGTATCGAAAACCCCGTTAACCATTCCTTCAATATCTATCTCTCGTAATCTAGTCAAGTCCTTCTAAACAACAACATCATCATCTAACAACAAGCTCTGATATAACTTTGGATACATCTCAGGAAAATAAAAGCGTAGATGATTCAACATGGATAGATACTTGGGATTCCTAAACTTCACATTAGGAGAATCCTTTGCTGCATTATCCAACTTATTATATAAGTAAAACCTTTGCAAGTTAGTAGACTCGAGCTGTCAAAAAACGAGAACATAGGAAAAATTCAAGTACCGGTAATCCTCAACAAATTTAACCTAAACGTGTGATCCATTTACTGAACACATCTTCAACCCGGAATGCAGTGAGACAAGATTCATCTTGTCTATTGCGATATGAAATACATTCTTCCAGGGTGCTTTGGCATTCTTAACTGCAGAACTGACAACAATTGAAGCAACAACAACATTGTCATAAAATATGGCATAATGGTATAGGTTAGGGTTCTCTCACTCTAGTGGAGGGTTGCCTTTATCAATATATGTTTCTAGTTGTTAGATTCATTGCTCCATTAGCTGCATAGACAAGAAATGGATTTTCTTGAGGATGGAATTAGCTGCAATTAAGCTAAAAAAATCCCCATGCTTCTTAGCCCAAGTTAACTGGTCCTTCACAGAAAATATTGTGTCCTTGAGCTTTTATATCTTCAACTGGTTATCAAATGACTCCTTAGTGTTAGCAATCAATTTTCGTGTGACCTTGATTCATTATTTCACCCCCTTTTCAAATATCCTTAGGGTTTCTTCATCGATCGTATTATTAGTATCCACTAGAGTTCAATACTCACGTTTATTCATTAGTTCTATGTATTTTCTGGCATGATCTGTGAATATTCAAACCTAATTCATGTTCTCGAGCTTGAGTCTGTGTCCATATGCATTGACCCCACTGACATGGTTATTCGCTTGCTTGAACAGAAGATCCAACCAGATTTTCAGCAAATCTTACTTGAGGGCAAGGAAGGTCCAGACCGTGTAGTCATGTAGGAGGTGATTATTGTAGGGAGTGTTTTTGCTTCAGATTTGAACAGGATAAGGAGCGGTGTTCACTATTATGAAATCATATCCAAAAATAGAAGAAAAGAGATATCAACGCCTTAGAAATAAGCCACTTCGAATGGGAAATCTCATTTACATTCCATAAGTGAACAATTATTGGATGATACAAATTATAACACCTCCTTCTATATATAGAAGTCCATGGGGTCACAATATAATCCTAGCCGACCTCACAATAATAATGTAAGGGCACAATAATAAAAATATGTGGGTTACAGAGGTACAACAATAAGAATAAGGGGGCTACACTAGTAGCAATAAGGGACTACACTAGTAATATAGGGACCTAAAATGCCCCTCTCCTGTAAAAAAAAAGTTTTTTCCTCAACGCTTGAGTAGCTCTGGATGCTTCTTTATAAAATTCTTATCCTCCCATGTAGAATCTTCAGTGGGTAAGTTCTTCCACTTTATGAGATACTCTAAAATTGATCGATATCGTAGTTGTAAAGTTGTTGTTTCCATGAGTGCTTCAGGTTCCAATATGATTTTTCTTTCCTCATCAAGTTTTGGAAATATTGTTTGGACTGCAAGTTTGTCACCTATAACCTTCTTTAAGGATGAAACATAGAAAACTGGATGCACTCATGAAGAAGAAGGATGCTCCAATTTGTATGCCATAGTACCAATATTTTGTAAGACCTTGTAAGTACCATAGTACTTTGGAAATAATTTATTATCCTTCTTATCTTGCTTAAGGGACATTTGTTTATATGGTTGTAGCTGTGAAAATACCTAGTCTCATACATCAAAAATTCTCTCCCTGCGATGTTGATCTGCATGTTATTTCATTCAATTTTGTGCCAAATTTAGGTTATCCTTTAAGAGTTCGAGAACTTGTTGTTGATGCTCAGCGTGATCTTCCACCACTTGAACCTTAGAATTTTCTCTTAAAGATGATGTGATGGACGTTGGATGATACCCAAAAAGTCCCATAAATGGGGTCATTTTTGCTACAGTATGGAAGGAAGTTTTATACCACCATCCAACCAAGGGTAACCACTTGACCCATTATGTTTGTTTATAAGATACAAATCAACGAAGATATCCTTCAAAAAAAAATTTCGCTATCTCAGTTTGACCATCGGGTCGAGGATGATGAGATGAGCTACGAGCTAGTTGAATACCCAAACAAGAAAATAATTCCGTCCAAAAACTTCTCGTAAAAATGGGATCTCTGTCACTTAACATAATCTTGGTGTTTCCATGTAGCTTTTGAATTATTTCCATAAATGCAGTAGCAACTGTACTTGATTTAAATGGATGAGATAATGCACAAAAGTGTGTGTACTTGGTAATTTTATCAATTAACACCATGATCACACTCTTTCCTTTAGAATTAGGTAAACATGTGATAAAATACATTGAAATATCCTCCAAACATTAAATTGGAATGGATAAAGGTTGTAGAAGACCCAGGGTCTTAATTGTCTCAACTTTATTTTGCTAGCAAACCAAATATTTTTCCACAAACTTTTGAATATCAGATTTAAGGTCATCCCAAAAGAAATTCCTTCTTCACCTTGTGGTAAGTTTTTAAAAATCCTGAGTGTTATCGTAAAGGAGAAGTGTGCAATTCTAAAAGAATCCTTTGTTTTAGTTGGGAAATCTTACAAAGATATAAGATATATTTGTACCATAAGGAATACATTTTCCAAATAAATGTATGATATGTTCTAGAATCTTGCTACAACTTTTGAATGAGTGTCCAAACTTCTTCTTCCTTCTTCCATTCATCCCTTGATTCAGTTATCCAATTTGGTTGGATAACAGAAATGGCACAACACAATGCTCCCACCTCTTCATCCTTTCTTGAGAGTGCATCTGCAAGAACATTTAGCTTCCCTTTGTTGTAGATGATTTCAAAGTCATAACCCAACATCTTTGTGGCCCATTGTTGATTCTCTTTTGAAGATAGTATTTGTTCCAAAAAGTGTTTAAAAATATCATGATCAGTTTTTAATTTGAAGTGTCTTCCCATTAGGTAAGGTTGCCATTTCTTTAGTGCATGTATTATTGCCAACACTTCCTTCCCATAAATATCTTTCTGTAAATATTTTCCTTTTATTGGATGATTTTCAAAAGCAATGAGTCTTCCTTCTTGCAATAAAACAACACCAATTCCATTTCCTAAGGCATCACATTCCACAATAAAGGTTTTTGTAAAGTCTGGCATAGCTAAGACCGGTGCTAGGCACATTTCCTCTTTAAGATGTTTAAAGGACTTAGTTGCTTCAAGAATCCATGAAAATGCATCTTTCTTCAATAATGTTGTTAGAGGTTCTTCTATTTTCCCATAATTCTTAACAAACTTGTGATAATACCCTGTTAACCAAAGAAATACTCACAAATTATTTACAGTTGAGGGGAATTTCCATTCCTTAATGGATTTAATTTTGTTAGGGTATACCTTAACACCCTCGTGAGATACAATATGACCTAGATATTCCACCTCTTGTACTCCAAAGAAACATTTTGAGGTTTTTGCAGATAATTGTTTCTCCTCTAGTAGTTTGAGCACCCTGTCAACATGTTCAAGATTATCCTTCCAAGACCTATTGTAGATTAATATATCATCAACCCTTGAAATGAATAAGGTGCATTGGTAAGGCCAAAAGGCGTGACCAAAAACTTATAATGACCCTCATGAGTTAGAAATGCTATTTTCAGAATATCTTTAGTCTTCATTCTAATTTGATGATATCATGCACAAAGATCCAACTTGGTAAAACAATTTTCTCCATGCAATTCATCCAATAATTCATCAATCACAAGAATGGGAAATTTATCTTTAATGGTGATATTTTTTAGCTCCCTATAATCCGAACACATGCACCATGATCCATCCTTCTTGTGCACCAATACTACTAGAGCAAAGAAAAAACTTTGACTAGGTTGAATTATACCACCCTCTAACATTTCTGCAATCATACGTTCCATTTCACTCTTTAGGAAATAAGGATATATATAAGGCTTGATGTTTGTAGGAACAATATCTATAATCATATGAATATAATGATCATGATCATGATTAGGTGGGAGTCCTTTAGGAGTTTCAAACACCTTGGAATGATTGTCCAATACTTTTTGGAGATCTGGAGAAATAGATGATTTTGATGTTGGAACTTCTAGTGAACATAATTTTTCAATTACACCTCGTTGTTATTTATTCAAAATATTTTTCAAGAAATTAAAGCTTATTATATTTCCCATCTTCCCTGCAATGCCCCATAATATGACTTTCTTTACTTCCAAAAAAAATTTCAAGAAAAGTTCTTGAAAATTAAAACCTACCATCCCCAAAGATTATAACCATTATATTCCTAAGAAAACATCAGCACCTCCCATTGGAATGGAGAGAATTTGACTATTTAATACATATTCCCGCATTTTTAGCTTGATATTATGGCATTTTCCAAAGAAATTTATAGTTCCTCCATTTGCAACCATCACTTGACATTCTGGCGTTGGATATAGAAAGCAATTCAATTCCTTGGCTACTTTACAATGAATAAAATTATGGGTACTACCTGAATCAATCAACGCTATTATATTTTTCTTCTTGATATGTCCTTATATCTTGATAGTTTGAGGAGTGGTAATTCCTACCAAATCATTACATGAAATCGTCGGGCTCGTTTCTTCTTTCTTGAGGGTTGGTTCATGGTGTATATCCTCTTCTTTTGAAGTTTATTGTTCATTTTCTTCCTCCTCTTCATAATCTATGTTAAATAATTTCTTCTCACCACACTTATGACCTTTAGTATATTTTCTATCAAAGCTGTAGGAAAGACCTTTTGCTTTTTTTTCTTCCAAATGATGTGGTTTCAACCTTGTAGGTTGTGGAAGTCTAGGAGTAGCAACACTTCCATATTTATAGAATTGAGTGGTAGGCTTCCTTTTCGCCATAATTTTACATTCAATTTTTCTTTCCAGCCTGAATGCCTTCTCCAATTAATCAGGTTCCCAAATGTGAACCTCATGTTGGGTGTTATCCTTTAAATTCCCTATAAAGACATCAATCATGTGTTCCTATGGAATATCATTTACCCTTATATTCAATTTTTGGATGTCCTCAATGTGCTCCACCACTGAACCCTTTTTTTTGAGATTTATCAATTGGATAAAGAAGGTTTTTCTCTTTGTATCCTGATAATATGCTACATTTCCTCCACAAAAATTGACCAAGTGACAATTTTTTTACGGGAGAAAAGCCATCGATACCATAAAAATGTATTTTGTTCTAAATATAAAGTTGCAATGTGTACCTTTTGTGTGTTTTGCACATTATTGAGATCAAAATATTTCTCCATATGTAGTATCCATGTTACGAGATCCTTTCCATCAAAATTCCTCATATCAATCTTTGGAATATGGTGGGTTTTCCATCCAACATTCGAGTTTATGAAATCACGATTAAAGTTTATTTTGTTCTCATCATGAGTTTCCTCTAATATATTTTAACCATTAGGAATTATTTCTTGTATCAATTTTTTCAAGCCTTCCATGTCTACTTTTATATAATTCTTCATGTCTTCCATTTTTTCTTCCATGCCTTCCATGCCATTCTTCAAACCACCAATCTTAGCTTCCAAGCCTTTCTTCAAAACCTCCATATTAGCTTCCACATATTTCTTCAAACCATCCATATTTCTTTTCAAACCATCCATCTTCTCTTCCACGCCTCTATTCAAAACTTCCATTTCATTTTTTTTATCTCTTTACGAGAGTGAAATTTGGTGCACTTGCTCTGGTAATTTTGATATATCATGTTGCACTTCTTCATCTTCATGAGTCATAATAGAGTATTTTGATGGATTAATGGGTGTTGAATTCTCTTTAGGGGGTATTTTAGAAACCAATACTAATATCTATGCTTAAATATTCCCTTGGAATCACTTCAAACTGATTTTTCAAACAAGACTTATGAAATTTGAAAACAATACACATCGTTTTCTTCCTTTTGAGGAGCTCAATATTGAAACTGAATTATCTATGTGATTTTCGATATTCAATATCTGAAATTTTGTCTTGTAGTAGCCCTCTGAATCATATTTCAAATGCCACGGGTCTGACTTGATTTGGATGCTTCAAGACAAATTTATGCCCAATCTCCTAAAATGACCTAAGTATGGACTGGTTCCATAGAGAGCACTTGTACGGATTTCTACGTGTCATTGTTTCATCCTTCGGCTCTGAAATTGATAGAAAATAAACTACAGTCCGTGTATTTTCAGCTAATTTTTATGAAATCTGATTCTTAGAGAGATATTTATGTTTATTTTCCCAAGGTCACATCTTTTAGAGGAAATTCGAGACCCTGCAAGAACCATAAATTCCATAGATCATATCTCTGAAAATATTGTGAACCAAGATCTAAAATTTTTACACAAAGTTCCTCAGGATTTAGGATTTGTGTGGTAAAAATTATAGCTTTTGAACCTTCGTATAAAAAACTTCATATCAAAAATGCCACGATGGTATTTTTGGAGTAGCAAAACCCTAGAATCCAAAGCTCTAATACCAAATGTTATGAAACCAGCTCCAAAAATATAAGAAAAGAGAGATAAAAACCTTATAAGTGAGCCACTTCAAGGGGTGAACCTCTGTTACATTACATAAATGAACAATTCTTGGATGATACAAATGACAAAACCTCCTTCTATATAAATGAGTCCATGGGGTCACAATATAATCCTAGCCGACCTAACAATAATAATGTAAGGGCACAATAATAACAATATGGGAGCTAAAGGGGTACAAAAATAAAAATAAGGGGGCTACAATAACAATAATAAGGGACTACACTAGTAATATAGGGACCTAACATTGACGTTGTAGAGCATAGATCCAGTGGTGAAAAAAAAATGCGCAAGAGAAACATTGTGGGTACCAAGAGGAGGAGGAGGAGTAGCAAAAACTGTTGAGCTTCAAGGAGGAAGAGGAATAAAATCCCCCTGCCACCTTTGATCCTCCCCTACGAAGCCCTTAAACCGCAACACCCCTTACCATTTCCTCCTCCTGCTTCTCAACAACTCAACTCAACTCACCTGATATAAATCTTTATTCCTCTCCTTTTAGTTAAGAAACACTCTTATGCTCTATCAGCATACCAAGATGAATTCTTCCCTCTTATTCCCCTTAACCTTCATCACTCTCTCTATGAACCTCATCTCTTGTGTAACGAGTGTGGTGTGATGAATAAACTCAACTCACCTCACCTCACCCCACCTCATATAAATATTTCTTCATCTACTTTTCGTTAAGAAACACTCTTCTGCTCTGTCAGCTTACCAAGATGGTACTTACCTCCCATTCTCCTTAACCTTTTTTTATCTCTCTATGAACCTCATCTCTTCTGTAACCAGTGTGGTGTGATGAATAAATTATGATTCATACACAAATAATTTTAACATATGAAAACGAATTATATTGAATAGAAAATTACTGAGTTCTACCACGTGGACATTCGAAACATACATTGAAACTCTCTAATGTTAAGGTCCCACCAAATTAGTAAAAGTGGAGAGGGAAATTTGAAATGAAAATTAAATGAAAATGTGTAGAGGGAAATTTAAAATTAAAAATAAATGAAAAAGTGTATAAATAAATTTAAAATTAAAATTAAAACAAATTTTTTATCACTAAAAAATATGGAGGGAATGAAACAAAGAGGGGTTTTTTTATAGGTTCACCAACACCATGTGTTAATAGTATAAAAGGACTAATTTCCTATGTTTAAGTTTTTATTCCACATCGATGCATATATTTTCTTATTCTATGTATATTTATATATTGAATTGTTAAAAAATAAATTATATTGAAAACGTGTTGGTCATGATAATCATTGAGAAGAACCCCATATTATATATATATATATATATATATATATATATATGGAACATTGATACCTCAAGAAACCAAGAAAAAAACTATAGGGTAAAAAATTGAAGTGTCAGCCGTGGCGAAATCGATATCATAATGGGACCTTCATACCCATGATACAATTGTTTTTGGAAACTTCACAATACTTTATGAAGTTCCTAAAATGCTAAAGCAGACGTGCATCTCCCTTTCTTTTTGATCTCCCTTCCTCGCAAGAATTTTCTGAAACGAAACTCTAAGGAATTATTTAAAACATTTGAGACTTATTGAACCTCATTCTTTTAGTCTCGGTTGCATATAGAATTTTTTTTCTATTCCACCTCACTTTTTTAGTGGTGATCATATATAACATTGCTTTTTAGTATTTGAAACTGCATTGTTGATAGTATAGTGAGATTCGGGTTTAAATGGGAAATATTGATGGATTTTTCCTCTTCACGCAAAGTTTCATGCATTTCAATTAAAAAATAACCTGAAATAACATCATAAGAGTACAAATTCACCGACTCAATAATTAAATAATACTGTAAGAAACAGTGATGGAAAATATTGATGCATTTTTCCTTGTGATGGAAAGGTTCATGCAGTTCCATTAAAATGTGCATCAATAATGATGTAAGATTACAAATTCATAGACATAAACTAATGAATATATAGTCAAAAGCATAAGTAGTCATCACAGAAGCCATATTAAGGGTACCGCCAAGAAAAAACTCTAAAAACTTGGTCAGGTATCTCCATTTATTCTTAAATCCATTATCTTTGTCATTGATCGGTTGCTCCGCTCCTTTGTTTCTTACTTCTTGGAGAGGATTAGCTTCTGATGAGACGATGAAAAATGAAAGTATATTACCATCTACGAAGAGGATCATGGTATGTCGTATTTGAAGAAGAAAGGTTCGCCAAAAAAAACGTGTCTAGCATCTGTGGTCAAGAAAGATGATAAGCCCAAAATTCTTTCCATGGATAAATTTCTTACTGGATGAAGGAGGACGAACATGAGGGCTTCTAATTTTCTGGAGTGAGTAATATTTGCATAGGATAAGACCGCAAAGAGAAATTCCTTTAGCATAATTATGTTTTTGTTAAACCCCTTAACATCGTTTAATAATTATTTAAGTTTAACTTAATAATTTTAAAACTTTTTCAAAATTATTAATTTAAAAAAACACATATCGAATTTAGGATTGAACTACAATGGATTCAATTAGACATTAATATAAGTTCCCAATGCATTAGTTGTATTATTTCTATTGTACGATTTTGAATAGGTGGGGCTTTGGTGGTAAGAAATCTTAGGATATTTCAATGTAAAAGGTCAACCCACATAAATTTCACATTTATTCCCACAAAATCAAGTGCATTTTTACCATGATAGTACAAAATGTATTACATGGATTATTGAAGCAAGTTCTCTGGAGTTTCGATGAAATGGTTAGTGACTTCTATTGGACGAAATCTACAAATGCAGTTTTCGCATAAGAGTACGTGTGAATATGAACGTGTCAAGGGAGATGAAAGATCCTTTGCCAACTTTCAGATTTTTTTGTATCTTCCTCTTGCGCCCTATAACACCTTATCACTTCACTAGAATAAATTAAATCTAAAATCCTAAAACTCCTCATCTTGTCGATTTCCTAAGGAAACCTCCTAATAGTATCACATCAAATAATTCTCAACACACGAAGTAGAGCTACCAAAGGACCTTTCTCTTGCCTGTCTAGATCAAAAATTCATATTTCATCACAATACCAAAAAAAAATTATGTTACTTATGAAAATAGAAAAATTACTTTGTTACTTATAAAGCTCATGTTCACAGTAACATAGTATTCTTATGTATCATTTTTCTTCATTGTGCCCCATTAACACACACAACTCCATGAAAAAAACACATCCTCTCCATGTCCAAGGTAGAATACTCTAAAACTCACAACACTACTTTCTCTATATTAAAATTTCCATAAAATGATATTTAGGACTCCTTCCTCAGAACTTAATCGTCAATGAAAAAAATTAGCAACATCATCAGAAATTAATTCGTATTCATAACATCCTCTCACAGATGAGACTGTTAAAATATTATTTCAAGTTTCTCACGAAGATGCATCTTCTCAACTATATCGCGAAGTTTCCTTGAAGCCATTCATGGAAAAAAAGTGTAAGGTAGCACTACTACACTATGGTTGTTGTGATGCTTTCATTTGACAAACAATGAAAAGGGTTTTTCCGTGAGATTGAGAATTATCATGTTTCTATACAAAGGACTTTATCTTTGTTTGTTATGGTCAATGCCTTGCACATGGAAAATTCCTCCATGACGTAATTTCGTAGCCTCGGAAATTGCTTAATGCCATTATTTTGAATTTTCAATAATGGCACACATTGTCTTTGATATCAAATCCATGTCATACAATGTATCCATTGCAGAGAATTTGGATTACCATATTTATTGGGTGATTTCATTTGAGTGGTGAAGAATCGCTTTGTCATTTTGGATGTGATTGATACACATGTGGGAAGGCATGTTGAAGGTCTGGAGGAACATTGATTCTTATAGGGAAAATCTCAGTTTTGATTCCTGGTGACCTAATCCCTCATAAGCTTCACAGTGTCTCCCTAAGCAGTCTATTTTTTTTCCCAATACAAGTAAAGAACTAACCTAGCTTATGAAGAAGATCCATTGGACCCTGCATGGACAATTCTAGAACCATTGTCTACAACCGAGCTCTCAGTTCCAAAAATGGAAGAAGATATAACTAAAAACATGATGTCAATGCAAGTGATAACTGTGAGTAAGAATAGATGTGAGTACATGTTCCTAGGAAATGAATTTAAAGAGGTAAAGGGATCAACTAAGATTGAATCTATGTACTTCAACACTGGATATAGAACTAGGTGAAGGGAAGTTGGGCCTTCAATGACTAGCTATTTTTCAACTTCTTAAGATGACATATGTTTTGTGTGCAAGATATGATCATTCATTCTCTTTTTCCAAGCCACTTGTATATACAGAATTTAATTATTTTCCATTCGACTAGACAGTCATCCTGTGGCACTACGGAGGAGGCAACGATGCTACATAGCCATCAAGTATGGAAGGCACATACTAAAAGCTACCTCCACTCATTTAAAATATATTTCACTTACCCTATTGATCATATGTTACAAGTACAACTAAAAATGTTATATGAAAGACACGTGATCCTCATACATGGGAGTCATAACATATATTTTTTCTTGGGGAGGTTCTTTTAATATCAATTTTTCATTCTTCCTCATGTTGAAAGAATGTATGCCTCCATAGCTAGCATTCCACATAGCCAACCAAAGAAGACATTGATATTAAAAGATGTCTGACCCTGTGCCAAGCTAGAGGGGTTATGGAAGAAGTGGAAGGAAGGAATTGTGTTTGAAGACAGATTTGTAGAAAAATAAACATGAAATCTCGTTACCCAATTGTTTAAATCAATGTTCACTGCAAATGAGCTAAGGTGTCTTTGAAATCACATTATCCACTTGTATTATTCATCACTACAATGAGCAAAGGTATAAAAATTTTAGGGATTCCCAAAGAGCAACCAGTAGCTCAAAATTTGTATGCCAACACTGTGGAACTATAGGGGATGGATTCAATGGATATCATGACCTTGTGTTGTGTTTTTCTAAGTGGAAGATGTTTTTCACTATTTGAATGTTGGGTGAGATACCTATAGAAGCTTTCAATGAGGGAAAGAATTGTTTGTGTCTGGGTGTGGCTATATTTTTTACTATTGTGGGTTGGATGGATGAGAAAGAAATCCAAGAGCCATCCTTTGTCCTTGTGGTCTCATAACCAAGTTTGGGGGGGGCATTTACTACATATGCCTATGGTTCGGTAGTTTATCACTCATTTTATTCCAATTTGATGTATATATTAATGGAAAAGCTAAGGGATTATCATCATTCTCATGCCAATTATATATATTTTATACCTTTGCTATATAATTCCCTTGAAATGTTTAATTTTGATAGCAATGGTCGGTATTAATGATTAGGATATGAGCATATGAAAAAATGTCAAGAACAAAAATATGTGGTCTTTTATGATCTTGGAGGAATGGTGACTTCACTAGCACCTCAATAGTAGGAAACATAAACACCATTGTCTTGCCATTGCAAGTTTTAGCCTTGGAAAATACATGCTTGTCTTTGAGAATATATGGAAGAGTTGCTTATTTCACAATGCTCATACACTCATATCATCAATGGGAAAACCCAATCACAAAATCTTCATTCAATAGATTCAAAATATGAGATGACCATGACCCTTAAATTATAGAATCGAGACCACATTCGTCCATCAAGTAAACCTAGTCGTGTTTTAGTTTAATAGCTCCAGTAGCAGTAATTATTTTTCACACTTGAAATGGAACCAGACTTATAACATTGTTTTCACTGTGATAACATTAACATCAATACTATGATATAAATACTTTATCATTGTACTAACACTAAGCCATTCTATGGTAACACCGAGAGATATCCATTGTATTATCACTGAGATATGGTCACTATAATTTCTCTGAATTGTAATAGTGTCTTAAATGTGACAACATTGAAGTGTGTCCACAGAAATGTGTCTTACAAGATAGCATAGAAATGTATCCTTTGATATATAAATGAAATGTACTCCACCATGATAGAACTGAAACTATGATAGCCCATGACTGTCCAATTTTATTTCTGCACCTGTCTTAGGGGGATTACTTTTGCGATTTTTAATCTGAACTTTTGTGGTTGGATAATGCGAAAACCTTAGCCTTGTACATATATTTGTTCCCCATAAAATAAGCCGACATGAAATTTTGAACAATTGTGTCGTCATATAGGCCGACATGAGATGTCCTTATGGAAGTTGACTTGTAGAGGATCCTTTTAACAACAATGAGACTTTGATGGATGGAGGAGTCTTCACACATTTGAATTTGAGAAATAACTTAAAGCCTACAATGGAGGCTTTACCTAGAAATTTGATCCAAGCATGAAACCCATGCTTTAATAAGTCAAATCAAATTAATAATAAAAAATATTTTCACTTTCTTTTGAAAAATATATTACATTTGACTCAAGTATGATAATGAAGACCGAACCTAGTTACATTTTCCAAAACCCCCCAGCTTAACCCACTCTCTCCCTATTTCAAGATTTAATTCACTTGTATTTAATTTGACCTTCATCATATTTTTCATGGATATTCAAGAATTGAAGGATATCAAATCGACCCTTCATCAACGATCTAGAGAGATTGAGGAACTCAATACCTCTCTCAAAATTATTCAAATCTATTTCTCTAATGTGAAATCATAGGTGGAGACAATGATGGAAATTCTCATACATCAATAATTCATCCAAAAGGTATCAGATGAATGGGGGGCTCTCCATTCTTAAATGTGGTACCTCCAAGAAGCTCAACCAACTAGAATTTAGAGTTATCCTACAAAATTTTGGGAAATGGAGAAATGGCCTCAACAGATTATGCAGTTCCTTGCATCCCTCCACCTCGAAGGAAATTCTAGGACAAAAATACAAATTCAAATCCTTCTCCACAACTTAGGTCTCGTAAATTCCATTTAAGGAATCTATTATCTATATTGCTCTGTAAATTTCCTATTTGACTACTTGAAATTTTCTATAATGGAATCTCTTAGCAGTCTCTCTAATCCCAAAGTCTTCAAATGTTATTTAATTTATGGTTCTTATGATATATATGCACGTCAAGTAGATGCATACTTTTCTAATACATAAATCTTCTAGTTTTCATTGAAAAAAATAAAAATAAAATAAAATTGGAAATGGACTCTCCACCCATTATCTTTCTAAGATAGAAAAAAGAGCCAGTGTTAAAAATATATATGTATCTAAATAATTAACCATTAGAAAATTTATAATAAAATAATATAATAAAGGGGGACATATCAAAACAAATACACAGTTCATCTCCAAAAAATTCACCACAACCATGTTACTTTTTAGAGCATCATATGCATATTTTGCAATAAAAAACTAAACCCTAAAGACTAGGTAGATCAAACATCAAAATCCAATCAAAATAATATATTTGAACTAATTTAATCTACTAAAAGACACTACTTAATATAATAAAAAAATAAATATTCTATATAGAACCACTCAAATATACAATTGTATTATATTACTGCAAAGAAGAAATACACAACACATAAGCTGAAATGAAAATTTTCTAACCACCATAATGGTGTACCCCATCTTCTCCCTTACAGAATGAGTAATAAATAAAAACAATGAATCTAGACACATGTAAATAGTGCACCTTATATTTGAATCAAATCCCAATTCTAGTCCATAAATTTATGCACCCTCCTTGCATGGATAAGTGTGCAAGGTGAAGTGTCACTCAACTAGAAGATAAGTTGGAGCATGCAAGCAAGCATCCCCTCCTCGAATATATTTTTGACCTCTACTGAAAACTATAAAATCCTCATGCATGAGCACCTCAGCTATATAGGGATTTACACCCTCCTACTAACAATATATTTGAATGCTAAGACTAAAAAATACAAAGTCCGAAGATATAAAAAAACCTATCTAATACTCGAACTACAAAATATGAAAGAGATCTAAACTGGAATTAACTATAGGTGGAGCATGCATGCACAGTTTACGAGACTAAAATCTATATCAATTTTTATTGCACCCTCATTCAACCTGTTCATAATTGTTTTATTGAAAAGTTAAAAGTGTCATGTATGTTGCACCATCACTAGGGGAAATCACTAGTTGAGCAACATGTAAAAAATATAATAGTCTAGCTATACATTGATATTGTCTTTTTAGTGACAACACTGGTATTTATGTAACATTTTTGTGTTTAAGCTCCATGTTATGGTTCAATATTTATTTGTAGAATCGTGTCCTGCGTTAGATTTCACTAACACTTAACTCTTTGTGGTTCTAACTGTTTGCCTTAGTCGAAAAGCCATACAATGAGATAAAAGAAGAAAAACATCATAGAGCCATATTTTCAGATCGAACTGTACAATATTGGTAAGCTATTAAAGGAGAAAAGAGTGAATGGTCATGAGAAAAACAAAGAGATAATGGTAATTTCAATTTTCAATTCATACATTCTTGCAATTGTTAGTGCTTTGGAATGTAAAATATAGTTATCTTCTACAACACCAATGGTAAAATGTGTACAGCCAAATCATGTCATTCAAGAAGACAAACCAATCAAGATGTTGAAACACTGTTGAATGGGTTGTACTCTCTAGAGAGCAAGACAGGAAGGTTAATGGGAAATTCAAAATTTTAGAGGCTTCTTTGTCATTATAGAAATTTTTTTGTTCGCAATAATCTGGGAAATTCTATCTCTAGTAAGAAAGTTGAAGTTGTTATGGTAATTGCACATGTATCAAATACTTTTTTAAGGTCAAAATTAAAATCCTAATTTTGTGCGTGCATGTAGTGGCTATCATGATGAGATGCAAATGTGACATAGAGTTGTGTGATAGGATCTTATCAATTTTTATTGTTATTAATATTTATTATTAATGGAAACGCATTTTTTTTCCATTGCAAATAAATGCAAGAAATTCATTTCACATGTTCAGTATAGATTAGAAGAGGAATATGACATGGATGGAGTTGCTTATATTGGGGCCAAAATGCATGCAAAATTGGCAATTAACCAAAGCCATGAATGAAGTAAAAAAAATTCCTTGGCAACTTTCCCTAGTAATGTGAAGGTTGTGTCTGACAATGAACAAAAATATTTATAGCAGACATGGTTAATGGTTCTTTAAAATTGATTACCAACCTACCAAATGATGCATTAGATGTCAATTCTCTACTTAGTATTGTAATTACGAGCACCTTGTCAAAACTCTGCTAGAAGAAAACAAAAATTCATGCATTGACACATGGTTCAAACTCTCTCCCTCCATGATAAAGTGGATTTCAATGTTCATATATACTAATAAATTAGTTGGCCATTGTGACCATCACATAGGAGGATAGGAAAACAAATAATATAATTTTCATCCAAGGCATGTGTTGAAAGACTTATCCAGATACCGAAACTTCCTTCCACACACCCTAAACTGATGGGTGGTCTAATAGTGTATTGGATATTGGAAAATGCATTGTTAATGAATGTTATGAATAAGTAGAAGTTCACAAATCTCTCCTACCATGTGAAATATTTCACAGGTATCACTGGTCCATCAAAAAATGAAATGTACAAAAAAAAAAAATTATTAACTATGAACCATAATAATCGTTTTACCTTTTAATTTCCCTGCAATAGTGCTAAACTGTCTAAAATTTGAAGAATTTCAACAGGGTTCAAAATTTTATGGTTATAAATGATTAAAAATATAAACACAAACACAAAATCAAACCTTGAGCATGGCCAAGGATTACGATGTACTTACAAGGTTTTCACCTTTAGAAAATAGATTTGACATATGAAGCACTAGATCAATGGGCTTATTCAAAGAGAAAATATGCATGGAAAAGTACCAAAATATGAACATTCCCAAATCCACAAACAATGTATGCCCCACACCACCCTGCTAATGTTGTTGGTGTTTTTTTCGTACAGGTGCAATGGCTTGCCTGTCCCTTTTAGGTGGTCCCATAATGCTTAATTAGATTAATGAATACCAATGGTTTCAGAAGAATCAGACCGACTCACAGATTGAAGCCATTGCAAACCCTGAAAAACAAATCAGTGGGGTTTTGGGAAAAAATAGGAAAACTAAACTTAGAAGGAAGCGTCGTCTAACTGGGGGAGTCCAAAGTTAACATGGAATTTGTGTACTTTCAAAATATCACTCAAATTTAATGTTTGTTGGATTGGGGTCCCCTGAGGCGCAATTTCCAAAGGGATTTTTTGTATGTTTGTATGTGCACGTTGCGCAGATGTATTCAAAGGGATTGTTTCCCCAATTTTGGATATAATTAAGCTTAAATGTAATTTGTGGGTCTCAAAACATAAATGAGACCATAGTATCTGCGCACTAGGCATATTATAAATAGATAACATTCGTCTAAGATAAATATTAAAGTAAGCTAAGTTAATGAATGCTATGAGATATTGATAGAATTTTGTGTCTGTAAGGGTTTTGGGTTGGGTGAAAGGCTGATGTTGGTTGTGTGCACGAAGACCTAGTCTTGGTTGTGTGTGGACTCTGCTAGTTGTTTGTGAAGAAGGGTTTGTAAGGGTCTGTAAGGGATTGTAAGGGTTTTTACAATAAGGAAAGTTGATGTATTGACAGATCTGAAAGACTAATAGAAAGAACAGTTTTGGTGAACTCTCTGTGTTATGAATTTATGTTTCTATTTATGCTTTGATGAGATTGTATTTCCTGTTTACTTATTGATGCATGTGTAGAGCTAATTGACATGCTTATGCATGAGTATTGACATATGTTAAGTATTACATTACTTAAGATCGAAATATGGTTATGACTTGCTATCTGTGTTAAGTAAAGATAAGTATTTCTATATTATTCTGTTGAAAATTGCACATGAACTGTAATTCTACTATAAACTGACTTTGTGCATATGTAGAAGATCACTAGGGTTTTTCCGAGGACCACTTCATTAAATTCTCTCTCAAGGTTTGGAAACCTGGTTCCATCACCCCCCCCCCCCCCCCATATTTCTTTGGGTGAGACTTTGGCCTATATAAGAAGATCATTACTGAAAGGGCCAGTAGTTGGAGGGTTTGTTGGTTTATCCATAAACTACGAACCTGAGTCAGGACCCCTCAAACCAACAAATGGTTCCTTTATCTGGACCGAGATCATCATTTTGAGGGATATATTATGTTGTGGCATCCATTATGCAACAAATTACAAGACTGGTTGGATAGAAATGTCCTTGAATTTGTGTTGCAAGAGAATAAAAACTCTAAATGTTCTGATGAAGAGTGGGTACATAAGTATACTTACACCAAAGTGCATAAAATTTTCTTCTGTTCCTTTTCACACGAACTACAGGACTAGTTAGTGCACTTGGCTAAGTTCCATCACTCTGTAAAAGATGATGTACTTACTGAACGGACTCCTGAATTTATCTAGCAAGTAGAGAAACTTCACAATAATATCACTTGCATGGTAGATCGTTGGATCGATAGCCTTATGGGCGGATTTGTGAGTGAATTTGTTGTGGACCAATTTGTGTCATTAATGAAGTATAAAGAAGGTTATTCAAAGGCCCTAGAGGTAATTTTCAGCGCTCATTCAAATTATTACTGAAAATTCTATTTTGTGAATGGGGTTGCATGTGTGAACATTCTAGTTGAATGCATCAAAAAGGTTCAGTTACGTGCAGTGGAAGAATTTATTGAGAAAAATATGAAAAAAAGTCCTTTATAGCTCTCTGAAGCATAGATCTGATAGCGAAACTGAACTAGAAACTGACTCTGAAGAAGAAAGCTCGTCATATCAGAAGCCCTTGAATCTGTTTCCCGCTCCATCCACTCCACTTCTGAGCTGAAATCAGAGATGGCCTACTCCACCACGTAGTCCATCTCCACCTTCGTCTCCACCCCCTCCTGAAGTAGATATGGCTACATCCATGAAATTACCTAATTTCACAGGCATTGGCAATGAGGACACTGATCACTTCTAGTTTATAACAGAGATCGTATGGCAAGCTCAACAAGTGAACAATATTGATGTTATAAAAGCGCAGCTGGAAACTGCATTTCAAGATCGCGATCTAGACTTGTGCATTAGGTATGCACAAGAAAACCCTACTGCTACTCTAGAATAAATTAAAGCCGTGTTAAAGGAGTAGTTTAAGAAAGCTAGGTCATAGGTGCAAATGGTGACATAAATGAAGGATACTCATCAAGAACCTAATGAATCTTAATGGGAGGTTGATCAAAGATTGAAGCACACCATCAGAGATGGTGGGTTTGTGATTGATCATACTCATCATAAATAATGGTTCATTGCTATGTTTCTCTTGCATCTGCGCCAGCCATTGGGTCAGCAAAAGATTGCTACACAAACTGAGGTTGTAGAAGTTGTAATGAAACTATAAGCTACCCCAACACCTATTGCGATGGGAACTCAACGGATTCAAATTAACCTGGAAGCTATGCATATGGAAATTCAAAACATGCGCAAGGAAAAAGGTAAGGAGGTATGCGTAGAGATATGGTGTATCAAATGCAACTCTTTTGGGCATCATAAAGACCATTATTCTATTTTCAACAACTATCTAAATGTTGGAGGTCCTAGTACATTGAAGAACCCTTTGTGGTGTACTATATGTCAGATTGTTGGACTACATGACACAGATTCCTACCCAAGAATTGGAAAATATCAGCCTAAATTAAAGCAACCATTTTTGAAGTTTTGTTTGTCACTAGGACATGATGAGTAGCATTTTTGGACCTATGATATGATGTTGGATAAAGCTAATCTCTATAGAATGAAGGTTAAGTGTACATCACCAGCATCCCCTTCTGGGCACAGAGGATTGCAAGGCATAGGAATAGGCTGAGGAGGTGGATCAATTGGTAGAGGAAGAGGCCAAGTGATTTTCTATAAATATGGTGATGATGGCCATTATGTGCATCACTGTTTGAATGCAACATGACATTACTACAAGTACTGTAGAAAATTTTATCAAGTTATAGATGATTGTCCTGTATTGATTGATAAATGAAGGAAAAGAAGGCTCCAATGCAGAATATTCAAATGGTTCACAAACAGACTAGTGAAGAAGATCCTTGTGTGAATGTAGTTACTAGGAGAGGTGTAGCTACCAATAAGGATAAGGGGAAGAAAAATTCCACTAATGTATGGATCCAGAAATCACCTAAGATAAAATAAGGCATTAATATTCAGCACGCAAAATAAATGAAGCAAGGAAAGAATTCACAAAAGGAGATACTTCAACAAGTGGTAGAACATTGAAGGAAGCCAGAGGAGAAGAAGATATTAAGCCATTTTTACAAGCATTCATAAAGTTTTTGAGCAAAAAGAAGGTTTTTGAATATTCGTAGGCATTCATAGATAATCGCCCAGAAAATGAATAACCTCTAGTAGAACAAGAAGTCAACAAAATCTATAAGAACAAGAAAAGAACATGTAGAGAGATGTGTCTGATCGTGCATATTAGTGCTTATGAAATGGACCAAGTAATTCTAGATTTGGGATCAGATTCTAATGTTCTCCCTAAACAAACATGGAAACATATGGAATGGTCCACTATCCAACTGCACATGGTTAACTCGTCGAAGATAATTCACTTGGGGAGATTGTCACAAGTTGTGGTCAATATATAATGTGTTAAAGTGTTGGCAGAATTTGAAGCCATATATAATGTATATGATATATATCCCTATCGTGCACTTCTAGGATTGGATTGGGCCATTGATATGGATGGTGTTATTAATATTAAGAAAATGAGAATGGAATTTGAGAGAAATGGCATTAGGGTCATCATTCCTTTGGATCCTGCAGAAGGGCAAAGGTATACTGAACCGGTGCGTGCTGAGGAAGATATCGATCAAATCTATAGGATAACTTTACGTGAGGAGGATTGGATTAATCCAAACATGAATGGTAATCTTAAGTGGGAAAGGGATAGTTCTTGATTTTCAGACTCTGATGAAGAATTGGATAATTGGGAGAACCGACAGCATGAGGTGTTTGCATTGCAATGTAACCATGTGACCCACGCTCTACGTTGCATAGCATCTGAGGTATATGATTTCCCACACTATGATGGCTCAGCTGATGTAAACATGTTCCTAGGATAAATCAAAAGGTCTGTGTCGGTAGAACAGAGGTTCCATTCTTTGGATCTTGGCTTATGTGCTACACCAGCAAGATGGTGGGAAACACATAAGGAGAATATGGGATATTGGGAGGAATGTGAACAAATGATGCAGCTATGAATTATATGCATATTAAGGTGCGACATGCGTGCAGTATATGTGCCAGGAGATTGACTGGTGTAGATAAGTGTCAAAAACTAGCCATTGGAATAGTAAAAATGGATAAGACAAAATTATTACCATTTTTAGGAGCGTCCAAAATGCATTTGATGATGAGATTTTTCCAGATTTGGGACCGTTTTGTTAGTAATGGAACCTCATTAATTCCCAAAGAGTCGTTGAAGATGCACCACAAGTATAAATATGACCCATGGGGTCGTAATAGTTCCCTTTGCATCCTCAATGATTTTTATGCTCTGAGCTTTTTATTTGTCATTCTCTTTGTTGTGTCTATGTCAGGATTGGAACCCGTGTTTAAGGACTCATTGCACTAAGTTGTTTTAAGGTACATAATTCAGAAAATGATGACAGCCACCAGACCAGGCTAAGACCCGACTGCACTAGAACTACCCATTGGAGAGACCCCTACACCATCTGAAATGAAGAAGGGACAAACATTTAGGTTGCGCAAGTCCCCTAGAGAAAAGACCCCCAAAACGCGCCATTCTGCAAGCGAGAAAATGAAGAAACCTATGACCTAACTCCTAGAGACTATTGAGGAATTATATGATGAAGTGGTAGAAGTAGCCCCCTTCTCACAGCTGCCCAATTATATTGCACCTCTCAAACCTATTGTTAAAGCACTAAAGGAATTGGATAATGTGCATGCAGGTATCCAAGTTCCTCTAATCCCAGAGAACATCCCAATGGAGGGGAATATGCTCGCAAAAATCCCACAGCTGTGATTTGATGACTGGGACATCACAGACGTGGAAATTTTTCCCGAGCTTGCGCAAGAGCTCTATCTTGATCTAGTCCCCTATGTAGGAGATTTTTTACACCTCGATCCAAAGAGAGAAATGCTCGGTCTATATAAGGCAGGCCTGCTCAATCTGTTGCAGATCCCTCATTTTGAGCACAACCCAATAATGATATCTATGTCCAGAAGTTTTTGGCGTTGGTGCATGACGATGTGTCATAGCTAGCCAAGCGCATCTCAATTGATGTAGAACTAATTCACCAGATCACAAGTCTTCCAAACAAGGGGGTTGACCCTATGGTAGCATTCGGATGAAAAGCGTAGGAGAAAACACTGGCAGATCAAATAAAAAAGAAGTATGATGTTACGCCAAAATCTCGGGGATTCATTATGCAAGATATTAAAAACCCCATAGTACATTTTGGCACGCTCCTCTTGGCTTGCAATATGATGCACAAGTGTAGGCCAAAGGAAGTGTGTGCACACGTGATTGCACTAGCTGGAAGGTGTGAGAAAGGAGTTATCTACAACTGGTGTAGGTATCTCTGCAAATAATTTCTTGAAAATGTGCACAAAGTCTAGGAGGAGGGAAAGTAGTTCCAATCTGCTTGGCTCTTGTTACTAATTGCACTAATTGGGTGGAAAACCCCCAAAGATACCCATTTCCCTAAACTTGAAGATCCGATGTGGGAATTTTCGCACTACGCAACAACCTAGAACTCATTTATCACAATGCGTGCAAAGGAGAACAAGATATTTTAGGTTTTGTATGATGCAAGCTTATATTAAGTAGTCTAGTCAAAGCCATGGTTGGCCCCCACTCTTTATGACCAATACAAGATGGTAGCCGACTTTAAGGCTATGTTTCACAATATACACATCTGCGCGAAGGGCATGGTGGAGAGTTTATGGTATGATTTTCCTTACTTGGTAATGGAGGACAATTTGATCCGAGCAACAGAAAAATGACCGTCGACTCTATTAACTCCATCAACACAACCGCGCACTCCAACTGGAAAATAAACAAAGAAGAATATTGAAAAGCCTGTGGAAACTGTGCCACCAACCGTCACAGAAAAACCTGGTGGGAAGGAACCCACCATGACGACAACAGAAGAAACTGCTAATACCACCATCGTGCTAGAGAAAATGTATCTCTACCTAAGGAGACTGCGACGAAAACAAATTAAAAGGCACAAAGCGAGGTGCAAAGACCACGGGTGGGTCGCGAAAAAAACATCAGGGTTATAAGAAAATAGGAAATCAATGAAATCAGAAATATAGTCACCATGGTGCAAGAAGATCAATGGGCATACATGGAGGTCAAGTATAAATCAGCCTTGGAGATTATGCAGGTTGGGTTACAAGAACTAAAAGTGCAAGCAAGCCAGATCCAGGAGAGTGTGATCCAGGGTAGCCGCAGTGACTCAGGATATGTGACATGCTTCTGTTGGGGGCCTGTTGGACCAAGGTCCCCTAAGGCACAGGCTCCAAAGGGATTTTTTTGTATGCTTGTATGTGCGCATTTCGTAGATGTTGTCAAAGGGATTTTTGCCCCAATTTTGTATGTAACTAAGCTTAAATGTAATCTGTGGGCCTCAAACCATGGTTAGAGACCATATTATCTACACACTAGGCATATTATAAATATATAGCGTTTGTCTAAGCTAAGTAGTAAAGTAAGCTAAGTTAATGAATGTTATGAGATATTGATAGCATTTTTTGTCTGTAATGGTTTTGGGTTGGGTGAACGGCTCATGTTGGTTGTGTGCACGGAGACATAGTCATCGCTATGTGCGGACTCCACTGGCTATGTGCGAGGAAGGGTTTGTAAAGGATTGTAGGGTTTTTCCGAGGACCACTTCATTAAATTCTCTCTCAGGGTACAAAAACCTGGTTCCATCACCCCCCCATACTGCTTCAGTTGAGACTTTGGTTTGCGCAAGAAGATCATTGTCGAAAGGGCTAGTAGTTGGACTGTTTGTTGGTTTATCCATAAACTTCGAACCTGGGTCAGGACCCCTCAATACAACAATGTGCTTGGAAGGATTACATTTTCCTGAGATGAATTTATCTTTTCATTAAAATTAAAATCGTGTAATTTAAAAAGAATATATATGTATTAATAATAATTTTGTTGTAAATTTTTATTTATTTACTTTGAAACATGTACTCCTTCAATTTGATTTCCATCTTCAATTTATCTTTTTGAAATTTAATTTTAATAAATACTAAACCATGTGCAAATTTATTCATTTATATTTCTTCAATAGTGGGAAAACTTATCATAATTCAATTTTCAAACTAGCATCGATGACAACCTTCTCTAGCTATTTTACATGAATGCAAGTTGTCTCATCACCATTACTCTAGGAAAACCAGGAAACCTAGAATGAACCATTGGTGGTCTGTAAATGGGCACACTTTCACTCCTACTAAATGCCTCTGTGTCCTGGGTCATTAGCTAAATTCCTTACTTTTGAGGAAACCGAACTCTTAACCAAGAAAAACAAAGCCATTTTAGGGCATCCTCCAGGCCCAATCGATTAATTTATATTTTGAAGAATATATTAAAATTAATGGTAGAGTTTTTATTTATTTATTGAATCTTATATTAGTATATCATACTATAATTTAATAAATATTATTTTATTTTTAAAAATATAAATTATAAAAATTATGGTAAATATAAATATTTTTTTATCTTTCTCATTTTCAATTATGAGTTTTATAGAGATATTTTATGGTATTATTATATATCCATATGTGAGAACCTTAATCATAACTTTGGAAAGAAAAATGAAAATATGACAACTTAAATTGTGAGGTTCAGGAAATTAGGCACAACATTAGGAGAGTATTACCTCAAGGTACATGCCTATGCAAAACCCTCAGATCCCATCAAATCATTAGGCAATATTTCAACATTGCAAACTGATTTAGGGACCCTCTTAAATGGGTCTCTAAATTTTAGCACTGTAGATGGACTCAGAGACCTCTTCGTCTCTAAATTTAAAAGAAAGGGTTCTCTAAATACATATATAGTGTTAAAATTTAGAGACAAAATGGTATTCATAATTTTAACACTGTAGATGAATTCAGATACCCCTGTAGTGAAATATAACACTTCAATATCAAAATTACAATTTTCCATTTCTGGAGTGACATAATTAAAAATTAGTAACATAAATGAGAAATTCATATACTTTTTTTACTTGTTATTTGGTCATATTTTTATTCTTGGACTATAGTGTTAATTTAAGTTAATCATTATTAATTTTATCACTTATTATCTAGTCATATATATTAGTCATGGACTAAATTATTCATTTAAGTTAGTCATTTTTATTTCGGTCACTTAAAATTGCTCAATTTTAGTAGTAATTCACTTGATATATTTGTGGTGACTAAATTTTTTAGTTACTAATTTCATCATTTTCTATTAGTGGTCGTTCACAAGAAAACCTTGTTTCTGAAGACTTAGTCAAGAATTTGAATTTAGAGACCACTCCTCATCCAAGATCTTATCCTTTAGATTTCATATGTAAGAATTCAAATGTGAAGGTGACGAGGAAGTGCATATGTAGATTTGCAATCACTGCAAACTTTATTGATGAAGTTGAACATGATGTTGTTCCTCTTGATATTTATGGTATTGTTTTTGGTATCCTATATCTTTATCATAGGAGAAAAATCTTTCATCGCCATGAGAATAAATATCACTTGTTCAAGAAAGGGATTGACTACCATTTTAGAGCACATAGTAAGAAGATGAAGTCATCTCTTATACATGCTGGAAAAATGAAGAGAATTGTGAATGCTAGTCAAAATTTTTATTTGTTAATGTCCAATCATCAACATGTTCTGAATGAGGCCTTTCAAGATGACGTATCAAATGAAAATTATGATTTCATTAAGGTAGCTAATCATTGTGATAAGATGTTTCAGGATTCTGACATGTTGCCTCCAAAAATAGGTCAACAAGATGAGGTGAAATTGCAGCAACATGCATCATTGTTGAGGAGTGATGTGACCAAGATGTTAGTGCAAGAGAGTGAAAATGTCAAAGAGAAAGTCCCAAAGAAATTTGAGAAAGAGGGCATTGCGTTCAAAGTTTCTTCTTGTGGGTTTCATAATGTATAGTCATTGAAATGGGATATTGAATAGTCGTGGCAATCACATTTGGTCAAGTGTCAAGTCAAGTGCGAGGCAAGACAAGATAAACATTGTGATGTCAACAATGTTCGAGGTGAGAAGAATTTCAAGTTGTTTAAGTTTCCTTTGATTGAAAACCGAGGAGGGAACATGTTTTTTTCCTCAAGGATAATTTTTTCTACAAATGCTGGTAAATTGTAGCAAGATCGTATCTACAACAGCAAGAGAAGGTCTCCATAATCAAGGGAAAATATCAGTTTTCATGACAAGCTAAAAATGTTGAATTTAGGAAAAATCAAGTGGATTGAGAATAAAAGGGTGAAGAGGTTTTACCCTCATCCAAATGTTCAGTAATAAAAGATATTTTGGGGTCTAAAATCTTCCAGTGGGGAGGACTAATCAGGTGCTCAAAAATATGCTCAAAAATTAAATTTGTCAGAATGGTATGCAACCCGAACTATCACGTAGATATCTTCATTCTAAATCAAGCACAACTTGTTTCATGTAAAACCAACACCATATGCTCCTGGAAACGAGTTTTGTTTATTTTCTCAAACACGTAAATTTTGCAAAAAAGGACAACTTACTGGAAAAATTCTGGACCATTGGTAGGTTTTCATGTGCCTCTTTTGATTGGTTGAAATCAGTTTTTTTTGGGCCTACCACTACCTGACATCTGGTAGGAAATGAATGGTGTTTTTGTGCGTGAATATCATTAGTTGGATGGTGGCCAACCACATGCTCCCACATGGCCCAATCGGAGGCCACCACATCGCAGCATGAGGGCCACCAAGAATTTGTTGAAGTCTGAATTAACCATTGATGAATTCAAACACCGGAACTAAAAAAAAAACAATTCAATGCTCTAACTGTATGGGATACCATGGTCCTTCTTAAAACAACGACCCAAACCACTATTTAAATGTTGAATCAACAGATTTTTGGGGTAAGGGGCTAGGGTTTAGCACTTACACCCCCATATTATATATCATATGACCCAAGTTCAGAACCATGGGTGTGATCCCATTATGAATTTTTTTATTAATTAAAAAATTCATACCTTAAGCCTTGTCACACTATTTAACTGTCTCGTAATTTAAGCCCAAAATCAACCAATTTTTTGCTCCATTAGCGGAATTTAGGGAAAAATTGTAGGATGGTTCTAGATTTTGGGGAATTTGTAGAGTGACTAGCATGAAAGCTAGGTCAACTCATAACTTCTTCCTTTTTTGACAAATTTTGGAGTAGAAAGAGGCTAGACAAGATTTTTTTACAGTTATGAAGCTAATGGAACATGTTTTGAAGCCATTGGAGCAATGTAAACTAATGTAACCACCGTTTTTTAGATTAATGATATAGGTTTGAGCCATTAGAATCTGGACCAGGATACGTAGCCTAGGAGGGGTGAACTCCTTCATCACTTGTTGTTTTGTGGTTATATTTATGGTGTATTTGTGTGTTTTTTTTTTCAGAGGTTAAATTCATTCTTTATGTGCATAAGAATTTAACATAAAACCGTATAAAAATATATTTTAACACTTGCAATTTAAACTACCTCAAGCACATTTACACATAGATGTCATACAAAATAGGGGGATTCCTATACTAAATCAATATATGGAATCTTTTTCTGAAACACTATCTCCCCCACATGAAGATTCAACCACGGATGAAACTTTGAGTGATGTGATTGACAGAATTGGAAGACTAAGTCTTGGCTCAACCCAACTAAGTCAACTTAGTAGCCTTGGCTATCTCAGAAATCTCTTCCAAAATGGCTAACAAATACACTTGAAAATGTTCATCCTCGTGAGGTTGGAAAGACATGAACAAGAATTTCCACCAAACAAAATGGAGGTGATGTAGATGATTTTGATTCAGATATTCATATGGATGCTTCGTATAATTGTGAATTGAATTTGTCTATAAATTTTGAACCAAATTCCTTCAAAGAAATCGCTTCTCATGATGAATGGAATGAAGTGATGCAGAACAAATATTATGCCTTTATAAAGAATGGCACTTAGAATATGGTTTATCCTCCATTACAAACCAAACCAATTGGATGCAAGTGGGTATACAAGAACAAGTACAAATTTGATGGCTCAGTTGACAAGCACAAAGCAAGGCTTATGGCAAAAGGATTTTCATAGAAAGAAGGGGTCGATTATGAGGAGACTTTTTCCCCCACAATAAAATGGGCTACCATACACACACTCTTTGCCTTGGCAGATCAAAATGGTTGGAAATTCCATCATATGGATGTAAAAACTGATTTCCTGAATGGAGATCTGAAGGAGAATGTTTTTTTGTCCCATTAAGAAGGATTTTTCATCAAGGGCCAAGAACACAAAATATGCAACCTTGTAAAATCCTTGTATGGCCCAAAACAAGCATCGTGAGCCTAGTATGAAAAGTTAACTCAGCATCTTCTCAGTCTTAACTTAAAACATTATGATCTTGATGATGAAACTTTGTTTTTCAAGAAAGTTGGAAAAATAGTTGTATATATTGTATATAGTTCACTACTATCTTGGTATTGAAGTAACTCAACATCCTAAGCGCATATTCCTCTCTCAGAAAGAAGTGAATTGGATATCTATTAAATAGGTTTGGAATGGTTGAGTGCAATCCTTCGACTACTCCAATGGAACAAAACTTCAACCTCACATGAAGAAAAATAATTTGAGGATGCAACAAAGTATATACATCTTGTAGGAAGTCTCAACTACCTCACTACTACCAAACTTAACATATCATTTTTTGTTGGAATCCTCTCCAAGTTTATGCAAAGCCTTGTGAGGGACATTGGTCTACTGCAAAAAGAGTTCTAAACTAATTGAAACATACTCAAGACTTTGGATTCAAGTATACATAGGTGGGAGATTTCAGCTTGATTGGATACTATGATTTAGACTTTTATGGTCTACCTCATAATACTAGTTTATAATATTTGCTAAAAAATTATTTTCCGTATTCAAACAACTAAGTATGTTTGCATCCAAATATAATATTATATAAACAAGAGAGAAAACCATGAAAAATTAATGCATAGTACCTCTTGTACCTATTTTAACATATCAAGTTGAAATGCACATGTTGGTATGGTCAATGGTTACTATCCTACAATTAACACATTAAATTCATTTCTAGTGCATACTATATCTGTTAGATATCATGACATGTAGATAATTGGGATCAAATCTTCATTAGTCTTACGTTCCTATTCAAGTGTGATAATTAGTTTCCTAGATATAATATCCCCACAATTGAACCTATTACCACACATTACTATGGTATAAGCCAGTGGTATATAGGAATATAACAAATATGAGCAAACCTCCTCTCTTATTGCTTTCAAAAAAGGAACAGAATATACATGTAATTCCCCGATAGGATGTTAGTAGGATATTGACCTCTAACTCTAGTAAAAAATGTTTTATCCTTCATCCAACAATTGGATAAAATATTTCTTAAATCATACATCTCATAGATATATAGCAAAAAATCATTGTTAGGAGCTATTCAAGGTATGAGAAGTTATCATATCTAGAAAGCTCCTAGGTTAGGAAATTCCTAATTCATTCTCCTCTTTTAGTACTCACCATGCAAATTTTTTGTTTGCTATGTTTTATCACCCATCCTATGACTTCCATTCCCATGACGTTAGGATCCTTTGCTACAACCAAAAGTAACATCGACATTTTGATAAGTAGAAAAAAAATTCATTTATATTCATCTTATTTTGGTCATTACAAGGTGCAAAAACAATATATGCATGGTTCTTTAAATAGTTATATATGTTATTCGCAAAAGGAATTGCTAGGGAAGAACTAACATACTCCTCTTTATTTGAAAATAAATGAATTTATACATCTGAAATCATCAATGGTAGTATAATAATTCCTTTATTCCTTTTATCATGCTCAATATTCTGCTAGATGAAGAGGTGGTCGTAGAGGAAGAGGAAGAAGAAATTTCAGAGGCAAGGGGGGAAAACAATTTCAAGGAGAAAAGTATGATCTTCATTGCACACGGTGCGATAGAGATGGAAATTATGCAACCACATGTAAGCTGCCTTGGGAACAAGAAATAAATGAATCCAAAGGTAAAACTGAAAAAGAGAAAGGTAAAGCACCTGGATCTTCTCATTATGTTTTCACACAATGTAATATTGGAGTAATTGAAGACTTGTTTAATGCTTCACTTGCTTCTTGGGAAAATTATTAGTTTCTTTATTCAAGAGAAACAAGCCACAAGAGTTTTAGAAAATATTTTTTTGAATAATTTACTGACAAGGTTGATGGATCAGTATACTTTGCAGACAAATCAAAACTCGAGCCATCAGGGCTTCGCAGAACCAGGCTTAAATTCTCTGGTGTTCTAGACTTTCTTCTACATGAGGTTCTATACCTGCTAGAGTTTATGAGAAACTTATTTTCTTTGTTCCACATTTGCTAGCAAGGACACTCCATTCATATGTTTAATGGCATGGTTTAGGTCATAAAATCATCAGATCGCTCAGTTTTCATGATGGGGATAAAAGAAGAAAGACTTCTAAAGCTGCAAGGTACCTCTGCTCATGCACAAAACTTTGCATTCAATTCTCATTATGATAAAGTTACATTCCCATCAAGTATTTTATGGCATGACATATTTGGACACATGAACTATGGCAACCTTAGATTTTTGAATAAATATGGTGTTACTACTTTTCCTATAATTCCTAGGAAGTGTAAGAAATGGGATGCTTGTATTCTAGGAAAGTGTGGAAAATAGTCTTTTCATGATTCACATTCCAGAGAACATAGAAAAATTGAACTTATTCATTCACATTTATGTGGCCTCATGATTTTTCCTTCTGCAAATGGAAATAAATATATCATGACATTTATTGATGACTACACCAGAATGCGTTGGGTTTACTTATTGAAGAAAAAATATGATTCTTTTCAAACATTCAATAACTTTCATGCATGGATTGAAAATGATGCACAAACTCATATTGGTTCTATTCACACCAATATTGGAAAATAATACACTTAAAATAAATTTGAAAACTATCTTTTCCAACATGGGATCAAACATCAAAAAATTGTGTCTTACAATCCCCAAGAGAATGATGAAGCTGGAAGAATGAACATAATAATTTTAAATATGGTATTTTCCATGATGTTTTTCAAGAATGTAAAATTAATGTTTTTGGCTAATGCAACTCTATGTGTTGTGTATATAAAGAATAGGTTTCCTTCTAATGAAATTAGAAACAAGACACTTGATAAATTGTGGCATGGCCACATTCCTTCGGTAAAGCATCTCATAGCCTTTGGTTCCACCTGTTATGCCTTGATTCCTAAGGAAAAAAGAAACAAACTTGGTGTAAGGAGTCGTAAGTGTATCTTCCTAGGGTATTCAAATACCTCTAAAGCATATTGTCTCTATGATAAAATTAATAAGAAGTTTGTAGTATCTAAAGATGTCATATTTCTTGAATCTTTGAAGAATGACAATGTTTTTGAGTGGAATATTGTTTGCTTGGATAGATTAATTCATGCAAATTCATTTCAAAAATTTGATAATTAGTTTTCACATCTTGAAGAGGGATGATTAGGTGCTCAAAAATGAAAATTTTCAGAATGGTATGGAACCTGAATGATTGTGTAGATCTCATCATTCTCAATCTAGTGCAACTCATTTCGGGGAAACCCAACACTGTATGCTCCCGGAAACGAGTTCTGTTTGTTTACCCAAACAAGAAAATTTTGCAAAAAAGGACAATTGACTGGGAAAATTTTGGGTCATTGGCAGGATTCCCTGTGGCCTCTTTTGATTGTTTGAAATTAATGTTTTTTGGGCCTACCACTACCTGACACATGGTAGGCCCTAAATGGTGTTGGTGTGGGCTAATTTCATTAGTTGGATGGTGGCCAACCACATGCTACCACATGGCTACATCGAAGGCTGCCACATGGTAGCATGAGCATCACCAAAATTTTTTTTGAATTATGAAGTAACCTCTTATGGATTCGAACACCATACCTCACAACAAATAATGCAACACTCTAAACGTATGGGATACCATGGTCCTTGTTAAAACAACGACCCAAATCACTATTTAAACGTTGAATTGATGGAGGTTTGGGGTAAGGGGGCAGGGCTTAGCCCTGACCCCCCATATTATATATCATATGACCCAAGGACGAAATTGTGGGCGCGGCCCCATTATGATTTTTTTTTATTAATTAAAAACTTAGGACTTTAAGCCGTGGCACAATTTATAAATTTACTAATATTTGTGCTGAAAATCCTCCAATTATTTGCTCGATTAGCAGAATTGAGGGTGAAATTGTAAGAAAGTTCTGGATTTTAGCAAATTTGTAGAGGGACTAGCAGTAAAGCTAGGAAAATTCAAAAAATTCTTCAGTTTTTGAGCAATTTTAGTGTAGAAAGAGGCTAGACAACAGTTTTTGACAATTCTAAAGCTAATGGAACAGGTTTTGAAGCCATTCAAGAATTATAAACTGATATAACCATCATTTTTTATCATAATTATATAGGGCCAAGCCATTGGAAGTTGGACCAGGTGACGTAGCCCTGGATGAGTGAAATATTTCATCAGTTGTTGTGTTGTGGTTATTTTTATGGTGTATTTTTCTGTTGTTTTCTAATATTTATGGTTTAAATTCATGCTTTATGTCCATAATAATTTAACATAAAAACTCAATTTTTAACACTTGCAATTTAAACTACCTCAAGCACATTTACATATAGATCTCATATAGATCAAGATTGGTATCAAATATTAGGTTTTGTTTGTTGCTGTGAGGGTTTAAATTTTTGTGAGTGCATGTGATGCCTACAAAGTTTAAGCTCAAGAGAGAGAAAGGAAAGCTTGTGGTTGCAAGGAATCAAGTTAGGTCAAGGACAAGGAGAGAAAATTTTCCACAGTCTCCACCACAAATTTTTCATAAAATTGGAGTTGAAGCTTCACCAAGAATGTCACATGAAGGAGAACTTCACAATACGTCAGAG
The DNA here is from genome assembly GCA_034641835.2 of Pinus albicaulis. NCBI lineage: Eukaryota > Viridiplantae > Streptophyta > Pinopsida > Pinales > Pinaceae > Pinus > Pinus albicaulis. The sequence goes on along the minus strand of CM076572.1, from coordinate 20,661,021 downwards.
GATGAAAAATCCTTCAGGAAAAAAATTCTTTGAGATGACTATAATGGTGAAAGTTCTCTATGAGGAGAGAAGAAAAAGGATGCAAGGTGAGAGCTCCAATATTCTAAAGGGAGATAAGTCTTTAAAATGAGATGGAGCAAATGGAGACAAGCCTCCGAAAGGTAATGGGAATGCTAAAAAACCACCTTTGACACCACCATTCTCTTCACCTCCATCCTCACCACTATCTTCACCATCATCTTCTTCCACAACAAGCCTTTCACAAACACCTTCACATTCTCCAAAAGGTCATGGTAAAACTCAATTTTTAAAGCTTGACATTAAATTTGATTTTCCTATGTATGATGGAGAGGTTAATTTTGAAAGATTAGAAAATTGGGTACGTCAACTTGAATTGTAATGCAGGATACAAAGAATCAAGGATGATGACACAAATATTTAGCTTGCTTCATTGATATTGGAAAGTGCAACACTTATTTGGTGGGAACGAACAACTCAAGAGGACATGAAGAAACATGTTAAGGTCTCAACCTCTTTGAATGATTTTTTTTTTCCTTAAGGAGAAAATTTTATCCATTATCATACATGCGGAGGGCTATAATGGGCTGGCAAGAATTTAGGCAAGGTAGAGGACAAATTGTGTAAAGCTATACTGAAGAGTTTAGGAGAAGAGCACTAATTTTGTATCTAAATTTTAGATCTCAAGAAACTTTGCTAAAGTACATTACAGGTTTGCATAGTTACCTAAGACATACTATTCTCATGTTTAATCCTTCAAATTTGTATGAAGTATGTGTCCAGGCGACACATCTAGAGGCAAGAGAGAAACATGTTTCAGAGGATACAAGTGACGATACCTTTGAGTATGAAGAGAAAGGAAAGGGTAAGTTCAAGGGTAAAGGTAAGAAGAATGATTCCATAAAGATGGAGAAAGAAAACGCACATGAAAAAACTGTTCCAAATATGGGCATGATGAAAATCATTACTATAAACTTCATCTAGATATGAGACCTAATAAGCTTAAAAACGAGGAGAAGGAGAAGAAAATTACAACAATAACACATGATTTATGTTATGGTTATGGAGATGAAACAAGGATCAATAGAATTGGTTTGAAATTTAAGGAAATTGCGAGTAATATTCCTTCAATTTTTCAAGATAGTACTCAATATGATGAAACAAGAATTGAGCTTTTCCATGTTAGATTTATTTCAAAGCATTCCAAGATTGACACCTATTCGATAGTGGTTCACAAGCAAACCTTAATTCTCAAGACTTTGTCAAGAATTTTAATTTAGAAACCATTCATCATCCAACACCTTATCCTTTAGGATGGATATGTAAGAATGAAAATTTGCAGGTGGCGAGTAAGTGCATATTTAGATTTGCAATCACTAGAAACTTTCCTAATGAAGTTGAACTTGATGTTGTTTCGTTTGATATTTCTGGTATTGTTTTGGGTAGCCCATATCTTTATGATAGGAGAGAAATATTTCATCACCATGAGAATAAGTATGACTTGTTAAAGAAAGGGATTGAGTACATTGTTAGAGCACATAAGAATAAAATGAATTAATCTCTTATGCATGCTCGCCAAATGAAGAGAATTGTGAATGCTAGTCAAAAGTTTTCTTTGCTAATGTTCAAGCATCAACATGTTGTGAATGAGGCCTTTCAAGGTGACGTATAAAATGAGAATTATGATTTAATTAAGGTTGATAATGGTTGTGATAATATGTTTCATGAGTCTAACATGTTTCCTCGAAAAAGAGGCCAACAAGATGAGGTAAATTTTTAGCAGCATGCATCATTAATGAGCAGTGATGTGACCAATATGTCAGTGCAAGAGAGTGCAAAGGTCAAAGACCAAGTGCCAAAGAAATTTGAAAAAGAGGGAATTCAGTTCAAAGTTTCCTCTTGTGGGTTTCACAATGTATATTTTTTGAAATGGAATGTTGGATGTATGTGGAAATCAAATTTGGTCAAGAGTCGAGCCAAGTACAAGGCAAGAGAAGTTAAACATCATTATTTCAAGAGTGTTCGAGGTGAGAAGAATTTCAAGTTGTTTAATTTTCCTTTGATTGAAGACGCAGGAGGTGACATGTTTGTTTCTTCAAGGAAAATTTTTTGTTCCGCAAATTTTTGTAAATTGCAGCACGATGGTATCTACAACGATAAGACAGGGTCTCCAAAATCAAGGGAAAAGATTAGTTTTCATGAAAAGCTCAAATTTTTAAATTCAGGAAAATTCAAGTGGATTGAGACTAGGAGGATGAAGGGATTGTACCCTCATCCAAATGTTTAGTAATAAAATAGATTTTGTGATCCATAAGCTTCCAGTGGGGAGGAATGATTAAGTCCTCAAAAATATGTTGAAAAATGAAATTTGTCAGGATGGTGTCGAACCCGAACTATCGCGTGGATCTAATCATTTTGAATTCGACCCAACTCGTTTCACGTAAAATTGGCACCATATGCTCCTGGAAATGAGTTATGTTTGATTTCCCAAACAGGAAAATTTTGCAAAAAAGGACATCTCACTAGGAAAATTTTGGGCCAATAGCAGGCTGCCACATGGATCTTGTGATTGGTCAAAACCAAATCTTGTTGGGCCTACCACTGGCTGACACTTGACAGACCCTTAATGCTGTTGGTGTGGGTGAATCTCATTGTTTGGATGGTGGCCAACTACATGCTGCCACGTGGCCCAACTGGAGGCCACCACATGACAGCATGAGATCACCAAAAATTTGTTTGAAGTCAGAATTAACCTCTGATGGATTCAAACACCGGACCTCATAAAAAACAATGCGACACTCTAACTATATGGGCTACCATGGTCTTTCTTAAAACAACAACCCAAAGCATTATTTAAACGTTGAATCAACGAAGGTTTGGGGTAAGGGGCCATGGTTTAGACATGAACCCCCCCCCCCCCCCCGCCCATATTATATACTGTATGACCCAAGGTCGGAACCGTGGGTGCAACATCATTATGATTTTTTTTATTAATTAAAAAATTTGGACCTTAAAACTTAACGTTCTTTTTAACTGTCCCACAATTTGCACCAGAAGTATGCCAATTTTTTGCTCCATTAGCATAATTCAGGGTGAAATTGTAGGATGGTTCTGGATTTTGGGGAATTTGTAGAGCGAATAGCATGAAAGCCAATGAAACACATGAATTCTTCAAATTTTCACCAATTTTTGAGCAGAAAGAGGCTAGACAAGAATTTTTTACAATACTCAAGCTAAGAGAACATGTTTTAAAGCCATTGGTGCATTGTAAGCTGAATTAACAACCATTTTTTAGAATAATGATCTAGGGCCAAGAATTGGAAGTTGGACCAGGAGACATAGCCCAAGAGAGGTGAACTCCTTCATCACTTGTTGCGTTATGGTTATTTTTATGGTGTATTTTTTTGTTTTTTTCTGCTATTTCAGAGTTCAAATTCTTGCTTTATGTGTATAAGAATTTAACATAAAACCCTATAAAAAATCAATTTTATCACTTGCAATTTAAAATACCTCAAGAAAAATTACATAAGGATCTCATATAGATCAGGGGGATTCCTATACTGAATCAATCTATGGAATCTTCTTTTGAAGCACTCTCTCCCCCACATGAAGATCTAGTCATGGATGACACTGTGAGTGATGTGATTGACATAGTTTGGTGACTAAGTCTTGGTTCAACCCCAACTCAGTCAAGTGTGCAGCCTGGGCCATCTTAGAGAGGTCTTTCAAAATGGCTAAAAAATACAATTGAACATGTTCATTGTGATGACGGTGGAAAGACAGGATTAAGAAGTTCCACTAGACAAAATGGAGGTGATGTAGATGATTTTGATTCACCTATTGATATGGATGCTTCTTATAATTGTGAATTGAATTTTTCTACATATTTTGAACCTACTTCCTTCAAATAATTTTCTTCTCATGATGAATTGAATGAAGTGATGAAGAAGGAATATTATTCCTTGATAAGGAATGGCACTTGGAAGTTGGTTGATACTCCATTGGAAAAGACAAGAATTAGATGCAAGTGGGTCTACAAGAACAATTACAAATTTGATGGCTCACTTGAAAAGAAAAAATATAGGCTTGTGGCAAGAGGTTTTGCATAGGAATAAGGGGTCGATTATGAGGATACCTTTTCCCCCACAACAAAATGTGCTACCATCCGCACACTCTCTGTCTTGGTAGCTAAAAATGGTTGTATATTCCATCATATGGATGTAAAAATTGCTTTCTTGAATGGATATCTAAAGGAGAATGTTTGTATGTCCCAACGAGATGGATTTGTTGTGAAGGGCCAACAACACAAAATATTCAACCTTGTAAAATCCTTGTATGGCAAAAAAAAAGCATCGCGAGCCTGGTATGAGAAGTTAACTCAGCATATTTTGAAACTTAACTTCAAACCTTATGATATTGATGATGAAACTTCTTTTGTCAATAAAGTTGTAAAAATAGTTGTATATCTTGTGGTGTATGTAGATGATCTTTTGATGATAGGGAACAATGAGAGCTACATTTCATCCATAAAGAAGGAATTGAGGAAAGGTTTTTAAATGACCGATTTAAGCTATGTTCACTACTATCTTGGTATTGAACTAACTCAACGTCCTAAGTGTATATTCCTCTCTCAGAAATAAGTAAATTGGAGATCTATTGAACAAGAGTAGAATGGTTGAGTGCAATCTTTTGACTAATCCAATGGAACAAAACTTCAAACTCACATTCATTCAAGGAAAATAATTTGAGGATGCAACAAAGTATAGAAATCTTGTTGGAAGTCTCAACTATGTGACTACTACCAGACCAAACATCTCATTTGTTGTTGGAATCTTCTCCATTTTTATGAAAAATCCTTGTGAGGGAAAATGGTCTACTTCAAAAATAGTTCTAAAGTACTTGAAAGGTACTCAAGCCTTTGGACTCAAGTATACATAGGTGGAAGGTTTGAACTTGACAGGATACCCTAATTTGGACTTTGATGGTCTATCTCATAATACTAGTTTCTAATATTTTATAAAACTTTATTTTTCCTATTCAAACAACTAAGGACATTTGTGTCCAAAGATAGTTTTATATAAACAAGAGAGAAAACCAGGAAAAATTAATTCATAGTACCTCTTTTACCTATTTTAACATATCTGGTTGAAATGCACATGTATCAGTATGTTCACTGGTTATTATCCTACAATTAACACAATAAATGAATTTCTAGTGCATAATATATCTATTAGATATCACGACATGTAGATAATTTTGATCCAATCTTCATTAGTATTTCATTCCTATTCAAGTTTGATACCTAGTTTCCTAAATATAATATCCTCACAATTGAACCTATTACAACACATAGCTATGGTATAATCCAATGCTATCTTGGAATATAAAAAACTATGAACAATCCTCCTCTCTTATAACTTTCACAAAAGGAACATAGTATACATGTAAGGCCTCAATAGGGTGGTAGTAGGATATTGACCTCTAACTTTGGTAAAACATGATTTTTCCTTCGTCCAAAAATTGGATAAAATATTTCTTACATCATACATCTCATAGATATATAGCAAAAAATCATTGTTAGGAGATATTCGAGGTAAGAGAACTTATAATATCTAGAAAGTTCCTAGGTTAGTAAATTCCTGATTCATTCTCCTCTCTCAGTACTCACCATGCAAGTTTTCCTTTTCTATGTTTCAACACCGCCCCTATGACTTCCATTCCTATGACATTGGGGGCCTTTCTACAACCAAAAGAAACATCGACAATTTGATAAATAAAAAAATCACAATCATTTATATTCTTCTTGTTTTGGTCACTACAAGGTGCAAAAACAATATATTACTGGTTCTTGAAATAGTTATATATGTTATTTGAAAAGGAATTGCTAGGGAAGAACTAACAATCACCTCTTTATCTCAAAAGAAATGAATTGATAGATATAACATCATCAATGGTAGTATAGTAATTCCTTTATTCCTTTTATCATGCTCAATATTCTTCCAAAGGAAGAGGTGGCTGCAGAGGAAGAGGAAGAGGAAGAAGAAATTTCAGAGGCGGGGGGGGGAAACAATTTGAAGGAGAAAAGTATGATCTTCATTGCACATGGTGCAATAGAGATGGACATTATGCATCTACATGTAAGCTGCCTTGGGATAGAATTGATCAAGAAATAAATAAAGCCAAAGGTAAAACTCATGACAAAGAGAAAGGTAAAGCACCTAAATCCGCTCATTATGTTGTGACACATTGTAATATATGACTCCTAACATGCTCCTATCCTTCAAAAAAGTGTTTTCCTCAATGCTTGAGTAGCTCCGCGTGCTTTTGTATAAAATTCTCATCCTCCCATGTAGAATCTTTAGTGGGTAAGTTCTTCCATTTGAGGAGATATTTTGAAATTCATCAATTTCGTAGCTGTCAAGTTCTTGTTTTCGTGATTGCTTCAGGTTCCAATATGGTTTTTATTTCCTCATCAAGTTTTGGAAATATTTTTTTAACTCGAATTTTGTCCACTATAACCTTCTTTAATCATGAATCATGGAAAGCTAGATGCACTCACAAGGAAGAAAGAAGCTCTAATTTGTATGCCATAGTACCAATCTTTTGCAACACCTTGTAAGGAGCATAGTACTTTGGCGATAATTTATTATCCTTCTTAGCTTGCTTGAGGGAAATTTATTTTTATGGTTGTAGCCATAAAAATACCCAGTCTCCTACATCAAAAATTCTCTCACTGCAATATTGATCTTCCTGTTGTTTCATTTCATTTTGTGCCAAATTTAGGTTATCCTTTAAGAGTTGGAGAAATTCTTGTTGATCCTCGATGTGATCTTCCACTACTTGAACCCTAGAATTTTCCCTTAAAGAGGATGTAATGGATGGTGGATGATATCCATAATGTGCCATAAATAGAATCATTTTTGCTGCAGTATGGAAGGATGTGTTATACCACCATTCAGCAAGAGGTAACCACTTGACCCATTGTGTTTTCTTATCAAATACAAAACAATGAAGATATAATTCTAAACATTTACTCACTATCACAGTTTGACCATGGGATTGAGGATGATAAGATGAGCTACGATCTAGTTGAGTACCCAAACAAAAAAATAATTCCGTCCAAAGATTTCCTATGAAAATGGGATCTCTGTCACTTACAATAATGTTCGGGTTTCCATGTAGCTTTTTAATTATTTCGATAAATGCAATAGCAACTTTACTTTCTTTAAATGGATGGGATAATACAGAAAAGTGTGCATACTTGGTAATTCTATCAACTACCACCATGATGACACTCTTTCCTTCGGACTTAGGTAAACATGTGATAAAATCCATTGAAATCTCCTCCCAATGTTGACTTGGCACGAATAAAGGTTGTAGAAGACCTATGGTCTTAATTGTCTCAGGTTAATAAGTTCATGTGGTGCAAAGCTATACTCAAGAGTTTAGGAGAAGAGCACTAATTTTCAATTTAAATTTGACATCTCAAGAAAATTTTCTAAACTACACTGGAGGTTTTCATATTTACCGAAGACATACTATTCTCATGTTTAATCCTTCAAATTTATATCAAGTATTTGTATATGCCACAAATCTAGAGGAAAAAGGGAAACATGTTTCAGAGGAGACAAGTGAGGATACCTTTGAGTTTGAAGAGAAAGGAACGGGTAACTTCAAGGGTAAAGCTAGGAAGAATGCTTCCATCAAGCTGAAGAAAGAAAAACTCACATACAAACACTGTTCTAAATATGGGCATGATGAAGATCATTTTTGGAATCTTCATCGATAGATGAGACCCAACAAGCTTAAAAACAAGGAGAAGGAGAAGATAATTGCAACAATAACACACGATTTAGGATCTGATTCCGGATATGAAACAAGGATCACCGCAATGGGTTTGAAATTTAAGGACATTGCAAGTAATATTTCTTCAAGTTTTCAAGATAGTACTAAAGATAATGAAACAAGAATTGAGCTTTTCCATGTTAGAGTTATTTTAAAGCATACTAAGATTCACACCTTATTTTATAGTGGTTCACAAGAAAAACTTATTTATGAATACTTAGTCAAGAGGTTGAATTTAGAAACCATTGCACATCCAAGACCTTATCCTTTAGGTTGGATATGTAAGAATGAAAATTTGCAAGTGACGAGGAAGTGCATACGTAGATTTGAAATCACTGCAAACTTTATTGATGAAGTTGGACAATGATGTTGTTTTTCTTGATATTTCTGGTATTGCTTTGGGTAGCCCATATATTTATGATAGGAGAGAAATATTTTATCACAACGAGAATAAGTATCACTTGTTCAAGAAATGTATTGAGTACTTTGTTAGAGCACATAGTAAGAAGATGAATTCATCTATTATGCATGTTGGACAATTGAAGAAAATTATGAATGCTAGTCAACATTTTGCTTTGTTAATCTTCAAGCATTAACATGTGAATGAGGTTTTTCAAGGTGACATATGAAATGAAAATTCTAATTTCATTAAGGTTCCTAATGGTTGTGATAATATGTTTTAGGAGTGTAACATGTCGCCTCCAAAAAGAGATCAACAAGATGAGGTAAAATTGTAGCAGCATGCATCACTGTTGAGCAGTGATGTGACCAAGATGCCAGTGCAAGAGAGTGCAAAGGTCAAAGGGAAAGTGCCAAATAAATTTGACAAAGAGGGAATTGGGTTCAAAGTTTCTTCTTATGGGTTTCATAATATATATTCTTTGAAATGGGATGTTGAATGGTTGTGGCTATCACATTTGGTCAAGATTCAAGCCAAGTACAAGGCGAGACAAGCTAAACATCGCGATGTCGACACTGTTCAAGGTGAGAGGAATTTCAAGTTGTTTAAGTTTCCTTTGATAGATGACCGAGGAGGGAACATGTATTTTTCTTCAAGGGAAATTTTTTTTTTCTGCAAATTCTGCTAAATTGCAACAAGATGGTATCTACAACGCAATACAGGGTCTTCAAAATCAAGGGAAAATATTAGTTTTCATGAAAAGCTCAAATTGTTGAATTTAAGAAAATTCAAGTGGATTGAGGCTAGAAGGGTGAAGGGGTTTTAATCTCATCCAAATGTTCGGTAATAAAATAGATTTTAGGGTCCAAAATATTCCAGTGGGGAGGAGTGATCAGGTGCTTAAAAATATGCAGAAAAAATGAAATTTGTCGGAATGGTGTGAAACCTGAACTATCACATATACCTCGTTGTTGAATCCAGTGCAACTTGTTTCATGTAAAATCGATACTGTATGCTCCCTGAAACGAGTTTTTCTTGTTTCCCAAATAGGAAAAATTTGGAAAAAAGACAGTTCACTGGGAAAATTTTGGGCGAGTGTTAGGCTGCCACGTGCCTCTTGTGATTTCTAGAAATAAATGTTTTTGGGCCTACCACTGCCTGACACGTGGCAGGCCCTGAATGGTGGTGGTGTGGGCGAATCTCATTGGTTGGATGGAGACCAACCACATGTTGCCACATGGACCAACCGGAGGCCACCACGTGGTAGAACGGGGGCCACCAAAAATGTATTTTAAGTCTAAATTAACCTCTGGTGGATTCAAACACTGGACCTCACAACAAACAATGAAACACTCTAAATGTATGGGCTACCATGGTCCTTCTTAAAACAATGACCCAAACCACTATTTAAAAATTGAATCGATGGTGGTTTGGGTTAAGGGCCCAAGTTTTAGCCACTCACCCCCCCCCCCCAATATTATATACCATATGACCCAAGGTCGAATCGTGAGTGCAACCCCATTATTTTATTTTTTATAAATTAAAAAAATTAGACCTTAATCCTTGCAATGCTTTTTAGCTGTCCCACAATTTTCATTGAAAATATGCCAATTTGTTGCTCTGTTAGTGGAATTTAGGGCGAAATTGTAGGATCGTTACAGATTTTGGGGAATTTTTTGAGCGAATAGTAGGAAAGCTAGGTAAAATCATAACTTCTTCAGTTTTTGACCAATTGTGGAGTAGAAAGAGTCTCGACAAGAATTTTTGACAGCTATGAAGCTCATGGAACTTGTTTTGAAGCCATTGGAGCACTGTAAAATGATGTAACCACTATTTTTTAGAATAATTATATATGGCCAAGCCATTGGAAGCTAGAACAGGAGATGTAGCCTAGGAGGAGTGAACCTCGTCATCATCAGTTGCATTGTGGTTGTTTTTATGGTGCATTTGTTTTTTTTTTCTACTATTTCATAGGTTAAATTCATGCTTTATGTTCATAAGAATTTAACATAAAACCATATAAAAAAACAATTTTAACACTTTCAATTTAAACTATCTCAAGCACATTTACATAATGATCTCATACAAATCACAAGGATTCCTATACTAAATCAATCTGTGGAATATTCTTCTGAAGGACTCTCTCCCCCACATGAAGATCTAGCCATGGATGATACTTTGAGTGATGTGATTGACAAAATTGTGAGACTAAGTATTGGTTCAACCCCAACTCAGTCAACTGAGAAGCCTGGGCCATCTCAAAATAGTCTTCCAAAATGGTTGGCATATGCACTTGAAAATGTTCAGCCTGATGAGGGTGGAAAGACAGGAACAAGAAGTTCCACCAGAAAAAATGGAGGTGATGTAGACGATTTTGATTCACCTATTTATATGGATGCTTCTTATAATTGTGAATTGAATTTTTCTATAGATTTTGAACCAAATTCTTTCAAAGAAGTGTCTTCTCATGATGAATGGAATGAAGTGATGCAGAAGGAATATTATGCCTTGATAAAGAATGGCACTTGGAAACTAGTTGGTCCTCCATTGGGAACCAAACCAATTGGTTGCAAGTGGGTCTACAAGGACAACTACAAATTTTATGGCTCACTTGAAAAGCACAAATCCAAGCTTGTGGCAAAGGGTTTTCCATAGAAAGAAGGGGTCTATTATGAGGGGACATTTTCCCCCACAAAAAAGTGCGCTACCATCCGGACACTCTTTTCCTTGGTAGTTCAAAATGGTTGGAAAGTCCATCATATGGATGTAAAAACTTCTTTCTTGAAAGTATATATAAAGGAGAATGTTTTTATGTCCTAGCGAGAAGGATTTTTTGTGAAGGGTGAAGAAAACAAAATATGCAAACTTGTAAAATCCTTGTATGGTCGAAAACAAGCACTGCGAGATTGGTATGAGAAGTTAAATTAGCATCTTCGGAAACTTAACTTAAACACTATGATACTGATGATGCAACTTTGTTTGTCAAGAAATTTGGAAAAGTAGTTGTATATATTATGGTGTATATGGATTATCTTTTGATGATAGGGAACAATGAGAGCTATATTGCATCCATAAAGAAGGAATTGAGGAAAGGTTTTGAACTGACTGATTTGAGCGCTACCATCCAGACACTCTTTTCTTTGGCAGCTCAAAATGGTTGGAAATTCCATCATATGGATGTAAAAACTACTTTCTTAGATGGATATATAAAGGAGAATTTTTTTATGTCCCAGCGAGAAGGATTTTTTGTGAAGGGCCAAGAACACAAAATATGCAAGCTTGTAAAATCCTTGTATGGCCAAAAACAAGCACCACGAGCTTGGTATGAGAAGTTAACTCGGCACCTTCTGAAACTTAACTTCAAACATTATGAGATTGATGATGCAACTTTGTTTGTCAAGAAAGTTGGAAAAACAGTTGTATATCTTGTGGTGTATGTTTATTATATTTTCATGACATGGAATAATGAGATCTATATTTCATCCATAAAGAAGTAATCGAGGAAAGGTTTTGAAATGACTCATTTGAGCTATGTTCACTGCTATCTTGGTATTGAAGTAACTCAACATCCTAATTTTATATTCCTCTCTTAGAAAGAAGTAAATCAGAGATCTATTGAATAGTTTAGGTATGGTTGAGTGCAATCCTTTGTCTACTCCAATGGAACAAAACTTCAAGCTCACATCCATTGAAGGAAAAGAATTTGAGGATGCAACAAAGTATAGACATCTTATAGGAAGTCTCAACTACCTGACTACTACTAGACCAGACATCTCATTTTCTATTGGAATCCTTACTATGTTTATGCCAAAGCCATGTGAGGGACATTGGTCTACTGCAAAAAATATTTGTAAAGTAATTGAAAGGTACTCAATACTTTGGACTCAAGTATACACAAGTGTGTGATTTCAGCTTGATTGGATACTCATATTTAGACCTTGATGGAGACAAAGAAACTGGGGTATCTACTTCAGGTGATACTATGAGTCATGGATCAGGAGTTGTCTCTTGGAGATCACGCAAACAATCAGTTCCATTGAATTCTACAACTAAGGTAGAATATGTGGTAGAAGCTTAAGCAACAAAAGAAATTGTGTAGCTTGAGAAAATTCTGGAAGATTTGCAGATGGAACAAGTGAATTCAACTCGATTCATGATTGACAACACTTCTACAATAAATATGGACAGGAACCTAAATTTCCATGATCAAACTAAGCACATCAATACAAAATACCATCTGATTCGACATCGTGTTGAGGCCAAGATAATCCATCTACATCATTGTTCTACACACGAGCAGATTGCAAACATCTTCACCAAAACGCTTATAAGGGAAAAGTTTAAAAGATTCAGAATGATGCTTCGAATCACCAACATCCCTTCATATTAAAGGGGCGGGGGGGAATGTTGACACCTAATCTTAGGAATTGGGTGAAATGTTAAATTAGTGTAAATAGAAAATAAGGAGAGGCGGAAGATGAAGAGACACTGTGGAGATGAATCCCAGGAGTCTCACCCTCCATGCATATATTTGTGAGCATCCTTTAATGAAAATAAATTCAGTTTTGCTGGAGTTACCTCCTGGCATAACAATTTTCGAATGAGAATAATTTTTTTGTTAATTATTTCTATGGAGCAAAACATCCCATTGACACATTTCATGAAAATATCTATATTGTCTTTCCTAGTTTTAAATAAATAACAACACAATTTAACTAGTAATAATTACTAAACCGATGTTCTATATGTGCAACCATTTCTCATCAAATTTTTGAAATTATTTTTAATGTATTAAATCATAGTTACATTTTCTTGTTTTGATGTTTAGAGTTTGGTCACCCATTGATATATTTTATTACATGCAACTTTGTAGTGCCAAAACAAATTTGCATATAATTGATGTGGAAGTGACATTACAAGTCTATGTGAAAGGCTAAATGACTTATGTGATTCATTGGAGTTGTATTTCATGTTTTTTTTTACTTAATCATGTCACTCATTACGAGTTTCATCAGCGATAAGTAGACTTTATTGTGTCACATGGAACTTGACCGACCAAAAATACCTTAACACAAATAGATGTATTGGTATTTCATGTAGTTGATGTCACTTGGTTGCTAAAAACAATCATACAAGTGTAGCAACTCAAGTGGTCATTGGTAATTAAATGCGCATGTAGCCTATGACCCATTTAATTTTTTCTAACCCTAATGTGTTGGTCAACCATTAATGAAAGCCTTAGTGTCGGGGAATATGTGACCCATTGATTATAGTCGATTACCTATAATTTGGTTGGCAATTGACAGAAAGGGGTGGGTCACTTGACTTACTACTAATCAAATATCATCGATCCCCAATGGTTCATCAACAATCAATAAGATATGTCATGTGCAGGGTTATGTGACCTAAAAAATAATTTTGAAAATTGATATACTTGTTAGTGATTGATGACACTTTTTATGTCATCAACTATCCTCAGTCATTGAAGATTAATAGTAGCCAATGAAATAAATAATTTTCTAAAGTTTATTTTTTTTAGTGATTTTTTTTAAAAATCAGTGTTTGAAATTCCATATTCAATGGTTTTATAGAGATGATGACTAATATTTTTGATGAAAATGAAAGAAAATTCGGCATAATAATACACCAAAATTTATTGAAAATAAATTTTTTATGGTGTGTTACATAGTCAACACATATATTCTGAATCAACTGATCAAAAATTGATTTTAATTATTTAATTTGAATAAAATTTATACATTAATAAAGTATATTCCCATGCATACACAATAATTATGATTACTACGAAGGTTAATATGCTTCTTTATTCCCTTAACAACATCCATTCAGTTAGTATCAATGGTCTCATGTTCATGCATGGCCTTCAAACACCCATTTTTCATTGGTAGTGAAAATGATGCAATGGTTGAGACCACATAAAATTAACTCATATGACATTTTCAGACACTAGTGGTCATTAAGGAATAAGGATGAGACTTTATTGTGTACCCCTTACATAAATATTTAAGTGACCAAATCCACAACCCATTGCCATGGACATCTAGCAATTAGGTAAAAGTGTTATGATTTTTTCTAGCTATTAAGTGGGATGGAGTCCCAACAATAAGAAAATATTTATTAAATCCAAAGAAGAATACCGATTATAGTTTTCAAAATTTATGATGGAATAATCCTTTGAGTTATTTTCTTGCAACTTTTAGATTTGTTTCTATGAATTAGTTAAAATGGTTTTTTTTCTCTTTGAGAGGGTTTTTTTCTTCAAGACGTAAGAAATAATCCCAGTCTCTAGGAGATTAAAGAAATATATTTTAAAAATATAACGCTTAGGATTAGTTAATGGGAGCAACTTATATCTTTTCTTCTCTACAAAATAATTAAGTGAAACAAGATAACTCCTAGGGAAACATATTTTGCAGTAAAGAAAGAGATTAAATATATAAAAGGGAAACACAAAAATTTACTATAAAATATATATGGATTACTTAAAAAATTCCACAATGCATCTGTATTAAATAAAAATACAGCACATGCAAAGCACATGCAATTTATTTGGTTCGAAATAATAAACTACGATTTTGTTCTATCACGTGTGATAACATGGTAAAAAACTAAAATCCTTATTCGATGCATACGAAATCAACTCGATATAATCCAAAGAAATGAAGTAATACATAAAAATATTCACCAAAATGTCCCTTCACCCACCAAAAACAAATATCGAATTAATGTTTGAAATAGTTATCGGATATAATCTTATATTTATGGCCTTAGGGACAAAGGATTTTCACATATATAGGTGAAGTTACATGCAAAATTAGAATAAACTGAACAAATATAAAAGGTAAAAAAACGGTGCAAGCCATTGTTACAAAGAAAACATGATGTTTCAATTGGTGCATATTCAACACCAAACGTTTTCCATTACTTGAATGATGCATCACACAAAGTTTTGGTAAGTGAATACATGTTTTTGTGAAGCATATCAACATGGGATATGGGGATATCTTAATATCTTAATGTAATTTTATAATTATGGAAAGGTTAACTCTATACGAGTGACTAACCTCACTTCCCTTGTGAAAAATCATTAGAGATTTTCATCTTCTAGTCAAGATATTCTTTCTATATCTGTTTTATAATGAGTTTTTATATTTTTTAATTCATCAATACTTTAGACATTAAAATAAAACCAATCGGAAAGTTGAATTTTAGAAACTTATAGCATGAAATAGTATATTTGATAAGATCCCATTTATTGATACACAACTTTTATTCATTTTTAATTTTTTCTTAAGATTCTTCAACCAATTGTCCCTAGTATTTTACTACTTGTTATATTTTGAAAAAATATTCTTTGGTGAGCGTTCTAACTCCACTGTCATCATGTTCTCAAATCTTTCATATTGTCTTGATAAATTCAACTTGATGTCATATCTTTGTTCGCTTCCCTCTCCATATGCTAGTTTCATTATATAGGGTAAATAACTTTAGTCTCACTTCCTGTAATTATAATACCTTCCACAGGGTCAACTCTAATATTTTAATTTACATTATATTACTCTATATCATGTTTGGAAAAATAATCCACTACAATCTAGGCTCTATTATAGTATTCTACTTGGTTATAGAATATAAAAATCTATTTACTCATATTCCAAACTTAATCCTACTCATCCTTAGATTTTTTTAATTGTAGCATGAGATATAGTTATCCCAATTGACAACAAATAGCTATTGTCCTTATTTATCATAACATGGGATCTTTAGTAGTGTAGAGAATAGTATTATCTGCATCTACCCATTTCTTTGACTAATTCATCTTATATATGGTATTTATGCACTAATCATGATCTATAGACACCAATCCTAATATATCATCCAAAATATATGGAATAGGATAATCACCCCATCACAATACATGTTCTAGACAACATCGAATACTTTTTCCATAAATAACTCCTTTCCTTTATCACTAATTTTACGTACAACTTCATCATTCCCTATTATATCTATCACATTGCCAATAGATAATGTATCCCACTACATTTTCCACTAATATGGATCCCAGTTCAATTTTTCCTTTCATCAGCTGGAGTATCAATGGTATTTAAACAAGATTTGGATGCCTTGTATTGCAACCTATTTTTTTATTCTTCTTCCTTTGTTCTAGCTTCTTGCTATTATTCCTCTTCTTCTTCTTTGCTCTCTTATTATTAAATTTAATTTTATATTTTTTTCTCCTAGAGTCTCTATTCCTCTTCGCTT
This sequence comes from Pinus albicaulis, assembly GCA_034641835.2. Taxonomy (NCBI): domain Eukaryota; kingdom Viridiplantae; phylum Streptophyta; class Pinopsida; order Pinales; family Pinaceae; genus Pinus; species Pinus albicaulis. Next base: position 20,644,472 of record CM076572.1, on the reverse strand, counting down.
TTCTTCTACTCTTCCTCTTGCTTCAAACTATCTTCTTCCTCTTATTCTTTATTTTCTATATTTTTCCTTTTCTCATTTCTAAATTGGTTTTCCTCTAGAGTTCCTCTTCTCATTGTTTCCTCATTTTTTTCATCTTGAATTTCCTTCATCCTTGAGTATTATTTCATTCATCCTCATATCTTTTTCTTGTTCTAATATAATTCTTTTTATTTGAACTGGCGTACTAGTTATTTCATAAATTCCCTCATTTAGGTTCATGGCAATGAAAGAAACCAAAACTATATATATATATAGTACATCCTCAAAATCCCTTGCAACCTCCTAAGGAATTTCACTATCCCATTTCTCATGGGAGTATGGAAAAGACATGGAAATTAATTCACAGTGCTTATCTACAATTCCCTTGGGATCATTTCTTGGGAACTATAAATGAAGGAATTTCTACATGAGATAGAATTCAAAAAAACTAAATTATTTTTTTGGATCCCTAAAGTAGTAGAGACACCAGATGAAATTGTAAGGCATAAATATATTCTTCTTTTCCTCTTTCAACCATGAAAATTTAAACTTTCTAACAGTATTTTATGTGAAATCACTTTCAAAACCAACATGTTGCAATACTATGTGTATTTGTATTCACCTCATTCATACTAAAATAGATGAAATACTCTCATTTAAGGTAATTTTTTCCAATATGCTCAATTATTCTCATAACCTTTTAGTTACTATTGGGCACTCCTTTTCAAATGTGATCCCATGCAACAAAGCTAATAAATAGTTACAAATAGTTATGTAATGTTTCATAAACATACTTTACCAAAGAATTTGACAATAAAAAATTATAGGGTATTATAAAACATGCAAACTAAGGTCTGTACCTTCAAAGTCGACACCTCCAAGGTCATTATTGATACAAACTATATCTAGCAAATAAAATTCCCCAAGGGATAATACATGAAGGATGAGGATGAGGATGATGATAAGGAAGATAAGGATAATGATCATGATGCAAGAATCATGATCATCAGTGGCCCTATGTCTTTTCTATGTTTTGTTTCTATCGTTGAATAGATGATTACATAATGTGTATATATGCCTAGAAGATTTATACCTTCCTAGAGACTATTGGGTGATTCAGGAAGGTGTTTTTAAAAAGTATAATGTTAAACTTGATTTCATAAAATACAAAATAATAGTTTCTTCTTCATTCTAATGGTTTCTTTTATAACAACTTTAATATAATATATCTAATATATTATATTAATTTATGTATAATAATGTGCTATAAAAATAGATCTAGGATAGATCTAGGATGGAAAGTTTAGAAATTAATAAGTACAGCTATGAAATTATTTCTGCGTGGAGGAGGAGAAGGTAGGAGAACTATTAGATAAAATAACTGTTATATTTTATCTAATATTTATTCCTACCCTCATCCACTTTTTACTAGCTAGACAGAAATCTTGGGTAAAATTGTAATATCCCTCAGTCATTATAATATTTTTTTTGTTTAGCGGAAATTTCATGAACATTATTGAAACTATGTAAATAAAATTTTATTAATAACGAATTAAGAAATGTTGGTACTTGGAAATGAGACACCTAGAAATGAGACTCTTGCCAAATAAAATCTCATGGGTGAATGAGAATAGATAACTCTTCCATGATAGGAATCCTAGATGGAATTCTATATAATCTTAATGGATGGGAGATAAATATCCATTAAGTTTCTTAACTTGACAAAGATGTTAAGCTTGGAAAAAAACATAAAAGCGTAGCGACAGATAAAAGTGAGATTTTATGGAAAAGCCTAAGAAACTGGATAAGAATATCCACAAAAATTATACACCTCTAAAAAGAAACTTTATCATGAAAGAAAAGTATTAAATTCTTTGTTAAAAATAAACATAATCAGTATAGGGTGAGGATTCCTTAGAAACACATTCTCAACTTGGAGTGAATTACAGAAAATAGTTCTAGGTTGGATGAAAAGCAAGTGTGAATTTCCATGTAACCCTAAATTTACAGATGTTAACTTACTGATTTAATTTGTATGCCGTTGGTTGTATATGTTTTCAATTAATGGATTATCTGTAATATACTTTAATTTCCATCAGGATAAGAAATGTATTGAATTATTGGAAAAATTATGGAGTATCTTCATGTTTCTTTATGGGTGATATTAAAAGAATTAATAGTTAATTCATTCTTGGATAAATAATAATTGTTTAAATGATTATGTCTCAAAGGTTTCTACAATAGTGTGATTTTCATGTTGCTATATCTATAGACTCAAAAATAATTGAGGAGAATGGTAGAATAAATTCCTTGTATGATTTATTAACTTTGTTTATGTTACAATATTTACCTGCGGGATTACATGTTTTATGTTATTAAATAGGGGTATGCATATATCATGGATGTATGGAATGAGTGTAAATTCATCTTTATTTTTTATTTATTGTGTGGAGAGGTGAAACTTAGTATGAATTTGATGTCAAGTATGTCACGTCTTCAAAAAATAATTGCTAATGTCGACCAAAGCATTAATCTAATTTTTAATTTTATATGACTTAAATATTTAAATTTTATATAACTTTTTTAACTTATTAATGGGCTGAGATTAATTATTAAAATAAAACTATCCATTATTTTGTAACATACGACTCAACCCTATGTATTTACACATGGTAAATAAATCTTACATGAATTTAGTTTAACTATTGGGTCAAGAAAATCAAGAATCTGCTTTATGTAAAACGCATTCTTAATAACAACCTTTGGATTCTTTATTAATAAAAAGATCTCGGGAGGAGGAAACTCACGCCTGGTTTTTTCCTGTCAAGAGATGAAACTGGTTAATATTTTCATTCAAAGTGATACATAGCAGGTCTTCACACCACTGTAATTCTGTAAACATGTTAGAGGAAAATCCCTCCTTCCCTCTATTCAGACCTTGGGTTGCTTGGGTTGTCGGATTCTCTTATAACCTTCACAATATGGTTAATCGTAGCAGCAGTCAATTTCAAAGAGAAGTGACACAGTCAATTTCATATTCAGTCTAACAGTTGTTTGAAGTTAAAAGATAAATAAAACGTTAATGATCTGAAGGTTTCAAGTTTGCATGTAATGTGAATAGCACATATAGTATAGAATTGCAGAACGATAGAGTGTTTTTTATAAGTTTTAATATGCTCAATTGCATTTCCTTGTGTTTATTAACGCAGGTTTTGATTTTTTGATACTGGAAGATAATTGGCTCGAGCAAAGTTGGAAATGTAGAGAATAGAGGAACATGGTCAAATACATGGATTCTTTTATAAAAGAAACTCCGAAATCATTAAAAAAGCTCATGACCTATGTGAAGAAAATAATGGTGAGCACTTACCTGTACAAGTGGGCGTTGGGTTGTGCAAGAGGGTCAACACATATGATAAAAGATAAGTATTTTGCAAAGAAAGTTATTTTTTTTATATCAGTCTTTTATCATGCTCTTGAAATAAAATAAAAGAGTATAAAATATTTTGCATAATTAATCTTTTATCTAAGTTTTTGAAAGAAAAAAAAGGATTGCATAGTATAAGTCATGTTTGTTTTCAGAGAATTACTATGATAAAAGATTAATGAATTAATAAATCCATGGATAGTTTCATAAATCCTTGAATAGTTTACCATGGTATTGGTAGAGATTAATGAATTAATAAATCCATAAATAGTTTACCATGGTATTGATAGAGAATAGTATTTAACAAATCTATGAATAGATTACCATTGTGTTCTGTAAATATTACTTATTCAATATATCCATGGATAGTTTACCATGGTGTTGGTAAAGTCATGGATAGAGGAACTATTCCATTATATTTCTTGAAAGAATATACTATGTGATTACTTTTATGGTAGCATGATTATGATGTTAATTTGTTTTGGAATAAAGTCATGCATAGGTATGCAATATTTTCATTAGATTTTATTGGAAAGAATATACATTTGTACAAGGGAGATTATAACAAGTTTCGCTATCCTACATTTCTTCTTTGGCAAAAGATGAATTACCTGTAAACAAAATAAAGTAATGTTTTGGTGCATTGATATATATGTATGGGTAATGTTGGGAATGACATTTGGAGAATAAGGCATGTTTTGTGTTATAATTCCTAGAAATATGTGTTTGCATGTTCTTTGGTATTAAGCACTTCTTTGGGAAGACTCGTGAAGGAAGCTATGTGCTTTGTTGTGTAAGCACTCCTTTGGGGAAGCTCTTCTAGGAATCTATATGAATTTGCATGCATGGGAGAAACATTTATTATGTTACTTTCCATTCCATGCACTAAAAGTAATAGCTTAAGGTTAGCTATCTTGATTAAATTGATGTAAATCGCATGCACGAATATCGTAATTGATGTATTAGTTTATTCTAAAGAAACTCTTGGGAGATGAAGCTATTGTCTTGCAGGAACATGTGCTTATGCGATGGAAACATTAGCTAATGTGATTACTCATAACTAACATATATGTAGTATGTGTTGTTAAGGGGTGAATGTCAAGGTATTTTAGTTTCATGTCATGAATATACAAGAGTAGTTGGAGAAGCCTCTCTAGTATAGATATATGAAAGGGTTGATTTAATGCTTTATGAATATTGACATCAATGTGTGTTGAAGGCATCATTAGCAGGGAATAATGGTGACATGTACAAAGGAATATTATGCTTATCCTGGTGGCAGGTAAATGATTAATGGTTCATGCATATGAGTGTGAGTTGCAGGATGGTCCAATGATCGATGGTCCATTGTAGGTACATCTATGCCACCAAGATATGAAGATATGAAGACCAGAGGGTAAATGGTATCATATTTATTGTAATGGCTTTAAGCTAGATATTTCTATATATTTCCTTGTAAGAAATATAAACTATGGTTAAGGGATAGTCTCCCTTATAATCCATTGAGTGGGGGTTGATCACCGTCACGAGCGTTTAATAATAAAATTAAACGTTTGTTGGTTTTCACCCTACGAGGTTTCCAGGGTATATTGGTGTTCAATGATGTGATTGATTATTGTGCCAAGATGATGATGTTGATTCCTTTCTTGTTGTGAAGTTTCATAATGCCAAGTATGTGATGATTACATGAATAATGAAATGAGTGGAAGGTTACATCATACAGTACTATGTTAATGTATTGTAATGGAGGTTGTTAATGGTTAAGTAGCTTATTACTCTTATTCTAAAGTTACACTATGAACTGTTAAACATTCAATGTAATGATGAGTAAGGAATACTAAATAGATAATGGATAGTTACCCATGAGTAACTTGTATAAAAAATTTTAACTCCTTACATTTCGATGTGAAGTTAACGGTGTATGTTAGAAGTGGTATCAGAGCTAAAGGTTGGAACACTGGCACCTTTGGGATTTAGTGAAAAGAAATTGAGAAATCTGAGATGAAATGTGTGTATGTGAAGGAAGGCATTGCATCTCTAATCCAGGTTGAATAAAGAGTTTCAAGAGATAAGTATTATTATCTTTCTTTTCTTGAAACAATAGTTATTGCATTTATGGAAAAAAAATGCGTACAAAGTAAATAGCAATGAAGTTAGAGTTTCTTTAAAAAGGATATATCTTTTCCATGTATGTAAAGAAAAACTTACAAGTTAAGTTCTTGAAATTATTCCTATTATGTTAATATTTTAGAAATATATTATTCCTAGTGATATACCATGGTAAAAGACCAAAATGCTATGCTAGTTTTGCTGAGAAGAACCCATGTGAGTTCTTGCAAAGATTACTAGTATGTAGCTTGAAAGGTGTGAGCTGTAGTAAAAAATAAATAAGTAAACTCGATTGCCTTTATATATATCTTATTTAAGAAAAGATAGGAAGTTTGATTTCTTTTAAAATGGATTTTGTACTTGTGTGTTAAATGATAAGGAATCCAAGTTCTTTTCTTGAAAATAAAGATAGGCTAAAGATTATAACCTCTTGAATATACTACATTGCTAGATGGATTATGTCAACTTCTTTATTTAGGTATATTAAAGGTTAAGTTAACCTTTTTAGTGTTGCGTATTTTTTATGCATAAAAGAGGCTATCTATGGTAAATTATTGGAAGAAAATCATGACAAACTTGCATGTAGAATCATAGAGGAACAAGGTTCTTTGCATGGATAGAAGATCTATTGAGTATGTGAGTAGTTTATGCTATCATAAATATTATGTTATATTTCCTTGAAGAGGAATCATGAGTTTGCCTACTCGATTATGTTCAATACTCTATTGGGAAATTAAGATTAGAATCTTTATGCATTGTATGCATGGGAACAACAGCCAATGTGTTAGCTTTATTATATTTGCATGCTCAAAAGGCAAAATTTGAAGTGGTGGGTCTTTTGTAAAAGTTTAAGTAAAGCGAATGCACATTGTGTCATTTTCCATTAAAGGAATATAGTGATTTCTCTTGTACGAATGTGTGCATGTGTGAAAAATTTCATAATAATGTGGGAGTTATTTGACATGAATTGATAATTAGTTACTCACACTAATGTAGAGATGTTAGAAGAAAGCATGTTGTGACATTGCATTCACATCTTATATATGCACATGAATAGGTGTTAAAGGATCACTCAAAGATTAATTATTTATTGATTAAGGCTTTATCTAATCATGCTATAAAATCTTGTCGGTGTTGCTAAAAGAAAACATTGTTGTAGAGGAGAAATGTGAATTTTTTGATGGGATAAGTACTGCAGTAGGGAGAGAATTTATTCAAATGAAATAAAGATAAGTATTGTATTTTATTTTATTTTAAGAAGTCTATGCATATGCATGTTGATTTCCTTTAAAAAGGAAATGTTATATATGTAAAAAAAAATGGCATTGCATGAGATTAGCTTCTATTCAAAAGAATTCTTAAAAATGAGCATGCTATTATAATATACTTTTTCTGCATAAGAATATGCATATGAGATTAATATGTGTATTATGTTTTATCTCTTTAGGAAAAAAAGTATAAAAAGCATGAAAGAAAAATTGTTACCTTTCATTTGAGCTTGAAAAGAAGTAATTGTTTTTGCATGCAATAAAATTTCTAAAGTTATCATGCACTACTTTAAATGTGTATAATGATGGTGTGTGAAACTAATGCATGAATGCAAAATATGAGGAAATTCCTACTATAAGATGATAGAGTGTTAAAATTAAATTGAATGAAGTCTCTTAATGGATCAAGTTGTGAGACTTAACTATAATGACTAGTGACTGACTAGTTTTTGCATGAGTCGTCATTATTAGTGGCATGGAATGACTCGTTTTACAGTGACTCATGTCATGGTTGCATTAAAATTATTAATAGAATTGATTAGTTATTAACGAATAGCTAATGGAAGTTATATGCACGAATCGATTTTGACTAAATCTATTTGAAAGTTGTGACAACTTCATTAAAGTTAACTAGTATTAACTAGTTAAAGACAATTTCTTTAATTTTCTTTTATCTGGAAAGAGAAACTTAAATCATCACTGTTGATAAAGAAAATTATTTAATTTTATGAAATTAATTAATGAAAATAGAATATTTTTAAGGTGATGGTAAAAATGTTTCCAAGAATAGAAGGTGGTTGGGGACAGTTGGAAAGAGAGTTACCTACTCCTCTGAGGATAAAGCTGGATCCCAGGGGAGGAGTAGGCATTCTGTGAAATTGGTAAAGGGGGATTGTTTTCTAGAGCTGGTTGGGACCAGTTGAAAATAGCTTACATCAACACTTGTAAAACCAGAATTTTTGAGTGTGACTGGATTGGCCATCCAGAGGTCATAGCAGAAAGATCCACTATTAACCCATGGCACCGTCTAGATTCTGGAACTAGGGGGCAAGTGGAGGACATAATAGCCTCCCTTGATGGTTGGGAGGACCACAGCTTGAAATACTAAATTTCCAGATAGGTATAAAGACTTTTTAGTGTGGAAATATTGACTGTCTGGATGTGAGAAATGACTCGATCCTATGGATTAGGAGGAGCATTTTTTTTAACATTGTGGTTCTCATAGTGGAACAAGTTAATTAAAAAGTTATGTGTTGTATTAAAATGAAGTTTTATAAGATTGTGTAAATATCCTATGTATATATTAAGAGAAAAGGAGCTTAGCGCTCGAAAAATGAATTACTGAATGTATAAGTTCATTTATATTATTACTAAATTGTTTTAATATCTTAGTAGATTCTAGGATATGCCTATGGTGCATTGATTGACCATTGGTATGATTTGAGAGCTAAGTGCTCTCTAATTACTTTTTGAAGTACTGTGTGGATATACTTTGATTAAAACATCTCTTTATATTGCAATAATTTTGATGGTTGTAAGTATTTTCATTTTATTGAAACTATGTGACTAATGTGATTGAATTGTTAGTCATACATTATAGGCTCTCTCCATGGAGTGTTGATGTGTTGTTCAACGATTCTCAAAGAGCTTGTGTAAAAGCCATGATTACTTCCAACAGTAATTGGTAAGTAATGGTAAGTTTGTATAGATATTTTTCTATTTTTTAATGAATTGAAAAAGGGATAAGCAGATAGAAAAATAAATGAAATTTATTTTGCGCTATACATGCTTATGGATATGGATAAGAACATTATTGTTTCAATTAATGGCAATTAAAGGAAACGAAAGTGTTTCATTGTGAAGGGAAAGGACTCCCTTTGGGTTGTTTATATTATTATACCATGAGTATAAAATTTAAATTTCAGTGAGTGAAGCACACCAAGGATGGTGTTCTCTTAAGGGCGGGAGTATGTAACATATGACTCAACCCTATGTGTTTACGCATGGTCAATAAATCTTACATGAATTTATTTTAACTATTGGATCAAGAAAATCAAGAATCTATTTTATGTAAAACGAATTCTTAATAATGACATTTGTATTCTTTATTAATAAAAAGATCTCCGGAGGAGGAAACTCACACCTGGTTTTTTCCTGTCAAGAGATGAAACTGGTTAATATTTTCTTTCGAAGTGATACATAGCAGGTCTTCACACCACTGTAATTATGTAAGCATGTTAGAGGAAAATCCCTCCTTCCCTCTATGTAGACCTTGGGTTGCTTGGGTTGTCGGATTCTCTTATAACCTTCACAAGATGGTTAATCGTAGCAGTAGTCAATTTCAAAGGGAAGTGACACAGCCAGTTTCATATTTAGTCTAGCAGTTTTTTGAAGTTAAAAGATAAATAAAATGTGAATGATATGAAGGTTTCAGGTTTGCATGTAATGTGAATAGCGCATATAGTATAGAATTGCAGAATGATAGAGTGTTTTTTTTTCAGTTTTAATATGCTCAATTGCATTGCCTTGTTTTTATTAACGCAGGTTTTGATTTTTTGATACTGGAAGATAATTGGCACGAGCAAAGTTGGAAATGTAGAGAATAGAGGAACATGGTCAAAAACATGGAATCTTTTATGAAAGAAACTCCATAATCATTAAAAAAGCTCATGACCTATGTGAAGAAAATAATGGTGAGCACTCACGTGTGCAAGTGGGCATTGGGTTGTGCAAGAGGGTCAACACATATGATAAAAGATAAGTATTTTGCAAAGAAAATTAATTTTTTTATATCAGTCTTTTATCATGCTCTTGAAAGAAAATAAAAGAGTATAAAATATTTTGCATAATTAATCTTTTATCTAAGTTTTTGAAAGAAAACAAAAGATTGCATAGTATAAGTCATGTTTTTTTTTAGAGAAATACTATGATAAAAGATTAATGAATTAATAAATCCATGGATAGTTTCATAAATCCATGAATATTTTACCATGGCATTGGTAGAGATTAATGAATTAATAAATCCATGGATAGTTTCATAAATCCATAAATAGTTTACCATGGTATTGGTAGAGAATAGTATTTAACAAATCTATGAATAGATTACCATTATGTTTTGTAAATATTAGTTATTTAATATATCCATGGATATTTTACCATGGTGTTGGTAAAGTCATGGATAGAGGAACTATTCCATTATATTTCTTAAAAGAATATACTATGTGATTACTTTTATGGTAGCATGATTATGATGTTAATTTCTTATGGAATAAGGTCATGCATAGGTATGCAATATTTGCATTATATTTTATTGGAAAGAATATACATTTTTACATGGGAGATGATAACAAGTTTCGTTATCCTACATTGCTTCTTTGGCTAAAGATGAATTACCTATAAAAAAACTAAAGTAATGTTTTGGTGCATGATATATATGTATGGGTAATGTTGGGAATGACATTTGGAGATTAAGGCATGTTTTATGTTATAATTCCCGGAAATATGTTTTTGCATGTTCTTTGGTATTAAGCACTTCTTTGGGAAGACTCGTGAAGGAAGCTATGTGCTTCGTTGTGTAAGCACTCCTTTGGGGAAACTCTTATAGGAATATATATGCATTTGCATGCATGGGAGCAACATTTGTTATGTTAGTTTCCATTCCATGCACTAAAAGTAATAGCTTAAGGGTATCTATCTTGATTAAATTTATGTAAATCGAATGCACGAATATCGTAACTGATGTATCAGTTTATTCTAAAGAAAATCTTGGGAGATGAAGCTATTTTCTTGCAAGAACATGTGCTTATGCGATGGAAACATTGGTTAATGTGATTACTCATAACTAACATATATGTAGTATGTGTTGTTAAGGGGTGAATGTCAAGGTATTTTACTTTCATGTCATGAATATAAAAGAGTAGATGGAGAAGCCTCTCTATTATAGATATATGAAAGGGTTGATTAATACTTTATGAATATTGACATCAATGTGTGTTGAAGGTATCATTAGCAGGGAATAATGGTGACATGTAAAAAGGAATATTATGCTTATCCTGGTGGCAGGTAAATGATTAATTATTCATGCAGATGAGTGCGAGTTGCAGGATGGTCCAATGATCGATGGTCCATTGTAGGTATATCTATGCCACCAATATATGAAGATATGAAGACCAGAGGGTAAATGGTATCATATTTATTGTAATGGCTTTAAGCTAGATATTTCTATATATTTCCTTTGAAGAAAGATAAACGATGGTTAAGGGATGGTCTCCCTTATAAGCCATTGAGTGAGGGTTGATCACTCTCATGAGCGTTTAATAATAAAATTAAAAGTTTGCTAGTTTTCACCCTACGGGGTTTCCAGGGTATATTGGTGTTCAATGATGTGATTGATTATTGTGTAAATATGATGACGTTTATTCCTTTCTTGTTGTGAAGTTTCATAATGCCAGGTATGTTAATGTATTGTAATGGAGGTTGTTAATGGTTAAGGAGCTTATTACTCTTATTCTAAAGTTACACTATGAACTGTTAAACATTCAATGTAATGATGAGTAATGAATATTAAATAGATAATGAATAGTTACCCATGAGTAACTTGTATAAAAAAATTTAACTCCTTACATTTCCATGTGAAGTTAACGGTGTATGTTACATATTTATATAATTTCAAAGGATAGTAAATTATCTCACCCATTTAATAATTGCTTTATTATATATGTGAATTTGAATGGATCATAAATTTACCTTTAACAAAAAAAAGTTACTACATTGAATTTCCAAATTAAGTAAAATTTTAAACATCTTTACTCTTGACTAAAGTCAATACCATTTCCTACATCAAAAGAAAAGAATTAATTTAACACAATCAACCAAAATCCAAAATATTTTAATATTTCTTTTAATTAAATATTTGTAAAATGAATCTTTAAAAAGAAAACCCATGTTGTATGGACAAATTAAATATTTAAAGATATAAATATTTCCCCATCAAAATTGCAAAATTTCAAAATTTAAATAAATAAAAATCTAAATAAACCGGATGTGTGGTAAATAAATAAAGCCTACTTTTATACTTACTCCAGAGCTATGGTAAATAAATAAACATATATATAAACTAGATGTGGTAAATAAATAAAAACTTCTTTTTATATTTACTCCATAAACTTTTTTGTATTTAAAAAACTCAGAAAGTGAGGTTTTATTTAGGTGAAGCCTATGGGACGAATACCATGGGACAAATTAATATTGATACCATGGGCTAAATACCATGGGACAGCTACCATATTTATAAAAATTATAGTAAATAAATAAATACAATAAATGTATAAAAGGGTAAGGTAAAAAAATAAAAATATATCGAATATGATTATAAATAAAAATATAATTATATAACAAGCCTATAGGCCAAATACCATAGTAAATAAAATAAGTATGGTATATAAATAAAAATATAAATAAACTAGAGGTATGGTAAGTAAATAAAACCTCTTTTCATATTTACTCCATAATCTTCTTTATATTTACAAAAACTCAAAAAATAGATTTTATTTAGGTGAAGCCTATGGTCCAAATACCATGGGATAAATTATTATTAATACCATACAAAAAAAAACATTATTAACCCTAATATAATATTAAAATATTATTATTATTATTAAATCTAAATACTCATATTAATATATTATAATATTAAATTTATTAAATTTAATAACTCTCTATTAATACAATATTAAATTTATTATATTATAATATATATAAATGTATCATGATATATATATTAACTCTAGATATATATGGGAGGGAAGAACAAAGAGATGGAGATATCGGGGGATTGACAAGGGAGAGATGGAGATAAACTAAAGGAAAGGGGAGAGGAGGAATGAAGAGAGAGAGAGTGAGACACAAATATGGAGCAGGGAGAAAGAGAAGGAGAGGGGGATCAAAATAGTGATAGGATTAGAGGAGACAAATATGGTTGAAGAGAGAGGGGGGTAAGAGATAAATGGAAAGAGAGATGGCAGAAGAGAGAGGGAGGTAAGAGATAAAGGGAGAGATAGGAAGGACTAGAGAGAGGACTTGAGAGAGGGAGGGATAGAGAGAAGTTGGAGGGGGAGAGAGGGAGGGAAGAAGAAATATATAGAGAGAGAGGGGGTGGAAAGAGAGAGATGGAGAGAGAGTGTGTATGTTTAGGGATGAGAAAAGAGACGAAGTAGGATGTATGGAGAGAAGGGGGGAGAAGAGAGAGGGAGGGATATAGTAAAGTAGTTGGAGAGAGAGAGAGATGGGGAAGAGAGAGGGAGGTAGGAGAGAAAGGGAGAGAGGGGAAGGATGAGAGGGGAGGAGGAGAATGATAGGGGAAGAGAGAGACAACAATAGAGATGGGGAAGAGAGAGGGAGGTAGGAGAGAAAGGGGGAGAGAGGAAGGATGAGAGAGAGGAGGATAATGATGGGGGAAGAGATGGTATTGGAGGGAAGAGAGAGAGAGAGAGATCAGGGAAGACAGAGAGAGGTAGGAGAGGAAGGATGAGAGAGAGGGCTTGAGAGAGAGGTAGGAGAGGAAGGATGAGAGAGAGAGCTTGAGAGAGAGGAGGAGAGAGGGATCGATAAAGAGATAGAGTTAGAGGGGGAAAGAGGTAGGAAAAAAGAAATATAGAGAGTGAGAAGTGGAGAGAGAGGAGTGACAAAGGAGAGACAGAGAGAGAGCGTGTATGTTTGGGGGTGAGATAAAGAGATAAAGAAGGAGAGATGGAGATAAAGGGGGGGAGAATCAGAGATAAGGAGAGAGGGAGGGATATAGTAACATAGTTGGTCAGTGAAGAGAGAGAGAGAGAGGGAGAGAAAGGGAAAGAGCAGAAGGAAGAGAGAGGATGTGAGAGAGTAGAGAGAGGGAGGGAAAGACAGATGGACTTGGAGGGGGATAGAGATGGAGGTAAGAAGAAATACATAGAGAGATAAAACTGGAGAGAGAGAGAGAGAGTGATAAGGAAGCTGGAGAGAGAGGGCGAGAGGACAGAAGGAGGAAAGAGAGATATTATCGCGGAAGAGGGAGAGAAGGAGAAGATAGAGATATAGATGGAAGGTGAAGAGAGGGAAGAAAAGAGAGATGAGGAGAGGGAGGGAGTGATAGAGAGATTGATAGATATGGAGTTCGAGAGCATGTGTGTTTAGGGGTGTGAGATCGAGAGACAAAAAAGAAGAGATGGAGGGGTATATAGATATAGAGGGAGGGTGGAGAGAAAGAAGAATATTTCTTGCACTAGATGTATTGAATTAAGTGGAGATGGTGATTTCTAATCTTATTTGATTATTTGCACTAGATTCATCGATTTTAGTGTACATGTTTTTTTCTAATGATATTTGATTACTTGCACTAGATGCATTGATTTCAGTGTTGGTGGTGATTTCTAATACTATTTCATTGCTTGCACTGGATGTGTTGATTTTAATGTAGATGTTGATTTATAATTATATTTGATTGCTTGCACTAGATGCATTGATTTCAATGTAGATTTTGATTTATAATTATATTTGATTGCTTGCACTAGATGCATTGATTTCAATGTAGATGATTCCTAATCATATTTGATTGTTTGCACTAAATGCATTGATTTCATTGGTTGGATGGCGACCAACCACATGTTGCCATGTGGACCAACCGGAGGCCACCATGTGGGAGAACGGGGGCCACCAAAAATTTATTTGAAGTCTAAATTAACCTCTGGTGGATTCAAACACTAGACCTCACAACAAACAATGAAACACTCTAAATGTATGGGCTACCATGGTCGTTCTTAAAACAATGACCCAGACCACTATTTAAAAATTGAATCGATGGTGGTTTGGGGTAAGGGGCCAAGTTTTAGCCCCTCCCCGCACCCCCCCCCCCCCCCCCCTCATATTATATACCATACGACCCAAGGTCGAATCGTGGGTGCAACCCCATTATTTTATTTTTTATAAATTAAAAAAATTAGACCTTAAGCCTTGGCATGCTTTTTAACTGTCCCACAATTTGCACTGAAAATATGCCAATTTGTTGCTCTGTTAGTGGAATTCAGGGTGAAATTGTAGGATCGTTACGGATTTTGGGGAATTTTTTGAGCGAATATTAGGAAAGCTAGGTAAACTCATAACTTCTTCAGTTTTTGACCAATTATGGAGTAGGAAGAGGCTTGACAAGAATTTTTGACAGCTATGAAGCTCATGGAACTTGTTTTGAAGCCATTGGAGCACTGTAAAATTATGTAACCACTATTTTTTAGAATAATTATATAGGTCGAAGCCATTGGAAGCTAGAACAGGAGACGTGGCCTAGGAGGAGTGAACTCCTTCATCATCAGTTGCGTTGTGGTTGCTTTTATGGTGCATTTGTTTGTTTTTTTCTACTATTTCAGACTTTAAATTCATGCTTTATGTTCATAAGAATTTAACATAAAACCATATAAAAAAAAAAATTTAACACTTTCAATTTAAACTACCTCAAGCACATTTACATAATGATCTCATATAGATCACGAGGATTCCTATACTGAATGAATCTGTGGAATATTATTTTGAAGCACTCTCTCCCCCACATGAAGCTCTAGCCATGGATGATACTTTGAGTGACGTGATTGACAAAATTGTGAGACTAAGTATTGGTTCAACCCCAACTCAGTCAACTGAGAAGCCTGGGCCATCTCAAAATGGTCTTCCAAAATGGTTGGCATATGCACTTGAAAATTTTCACCCTGATGAGGGTGGAAAGACAGGAACAAGAAGTTCCACCAGACAAAATGGAGGTGATGTAGATGATTTTGATTCACCTATTTATATGGATGCTTCTTATAATTTTCAATTGAATTTTTCTATAGATTTTGAACAAAATTCTTTCAAACAAGTGGCTTCTCATGATGAGTTGAATGAAGTGATGCAGAAGGAAAATTATGCCTTGATAAAGAATGACACTTGGAAACTAGTTGATCCTCCATTGGGAACCAAACCAATTGGATGCAAGTGGGTCTACAAGAACAAGTACAAATTTGATGGCTCACTTTACAAGCACAAATCCAAGATTGTGGCCAAAGATTTTCCATATAAAGAAGGGGTCTATTATGAGGGGACTTTTTCCCCCACAAAAAAATGTGCTACCACCCAGACACTCTTTTCCTTGGTAGCTCAAAATGGTTGGAAATTCCATCATATGGATGTAAAAACTTCTTTCTTGAATTGATATATAAAGGAGAATGTTTTTATATCCCAATGAGAAGGATTTTTTGTGAAGGGCAAAGAAAACAAAATATGCAAACTTGTAAAATCCTTGCATGGTCGAAAACAAGCACTGCGAGATTGGTATGAGAAGTTAAATTAGCATTTTCGGAAACTTAACTTAAACACTATGATACTGATGATGAAACTTTGTTTGTCAAGAAATTTGGAAAATTAGTTGTATATATTATGGTGTATATGGATTATCTTTTGATGATAGGGAACACTGAGAGCTATATTGCATCCATAAAGAAGGAATTGAGGAAACGTTTTGAACTGACTGATTTGAGTGCTACCATCCAGACACTCTTTTCTTTCGCAGCTCAAAATGGTTGGAAAGTCCATCATATGGATGTAAAAACTAATTTCTTAAATGGAGATATAAGGAGAATTTTTTTATGTCACAGTGAGAAGGATTTGTTGTGAAGGGCCAAGAACACAAAATATGCAAGCTTGTAAAATCCTTTTATGGCCAAAAACAAGCACCATGAGCCTGGTATGAGAAGTTAACTCGGAACCTTCTAAAACTTAACTTAAAACATTATGATATTGATGATGCAACTTTGTTTGTCAAGAAAGTTGGAAAAACAGTTGTATATCTTGTGGTGTATGTATATTATATTTTCATGACATGGACCAGAATATTATATTATATTTTCATGACAACCTGACTACTACTGGACCAGACATCTCATTTTCTGTTGGAATATTTACTGGGTTTATTTCAAAGCCATGTGAGGGACATTCGTCTACTGCAAAAAAGATTTGTAAAGTACTTGAAAGGTATTCAAGACTTTGGACTCAAGTATACACAAGTGTGTGATTTTAGCTTGATTGGATACTCAGATTTAGACCTTGATGGAGACAAAGAAACTGGGGTATCTACTTCAAGTGATACTATGAGTCATGGATCAGGAGTTGTCTCTTAGAGATCATGCAAACAATCAGTTCAATGATATTCTGCAACTAAGGTCAAATATTTGGTAGCAGCTTAAGCAACAAAAGAAATTGTGTGGCTCGGGAAAATTCTGGAAGATTTGCAGATGGAACAAGTGAATTCAACTCGAGTCATGATTGACAACACTTCTACAATAAATATGGACAGGAACCTAAAGTTCCATGATCAAACTAAGCACATCAATACAAAATACCATCTGATTCGACATCATGTTGAGGGCAAGATAATCCATCTACGTCATTGTTCTACACACGAGCAGATTCCAAACATCTTCACCAAAACGCTTATAAGGGAAAAGTTTAAAAGATTCAGAACGATGATTGGAATCACCAACATCCCTTCATATTAAGGGGAGAGGGGGGGAATGTTGACACCTAATCCTAGGAATTGGGTGAAATATTAAATTAGTGTAAATAGAAAATAAGGAGAGGTGGAAGATGAAGAGACACTGTGGAGATGAATCCCAGGAGTCTCACCCTCCATGCATATATTTTTTAGCATCCTTTAATGAAAATAAATTCAGTTTTGCTGGAGTTACCTCCTAGCCTAACAATTTTCGAATGAGAATAATTTTTTGGTTAATTATTTTTATGGAGAAAAACATCCCATTGACATGGTTCATGAAAATATCTATATTGGCTTTCCTCGTTTTAAATAAATAACAACACAATTTAACTAGTAATAATTACCAAACCGATGTTCTATATGTGCAACCATTTCTCATCAAGTTTTTGAAATTATTTTTAGTGTATTAAATCATAGTTACATTTTCTTGTTTTGATGTTTAGAGTTTGGTCACCCATTGATATATTTTATTACATGCAACTTTGTAGTGCCAAAACAAATTTGCATATAATTGATGTGGAAGTGACATTACAAGTCTATGTGAAAGGCTAAATGACTTATGTGATTCATTGGAGTTGTATTTCATGTTTTATTTTACCTAATCATGTCACTCATTACGAGTTTCATCACTGATAAGTAGAATTTATTGTGTCACATGGAACTTGACTGACCAAAAATACTTGAACACAAATAGATGTATTGGTATTTCATGTAGTTGATGTCACTTGGTTGCTAAAAACAATCATACAAGTGTAGCAACTTAAGTGGTCATTGGTAATTAAATGTGCATGTAGCCTATGACCCAAATGATTTTTTCTAACCCTAATTTGTTGGTCAACCATTAATGAAAACCTTAGTGTCGGGGAATATGTGACCCATTTATTATTGTCGATTACCTATAATTTGGTTGGCAATTGACAGAAAGGAGTGGGTCACTTGACTTACTACTAATCAAATATCATCGATCCCCAATGGTTCATCAACAATCAATAAGATATGTCATGTGCAGGGTTATGTGACCTAAAAAATAATTTTGAAAATTGATATACTTGTTAGTGATTGATGACACTTTTTATGTCATCAAATATCCTCAGTCATTGAAGATTAATAGTAGCCAATGAAATAAATAATTTTCTAAAGTTTATTTTTTTTAGTGATTTTTTTTTAAAATCAGTGTTTGAAATTCCATATTCAATGGTTTTATAGAGATGATGACTAATATTTATGATGTAAATGAAAGAAAATTCAGCATAATAATACACCAAAATTTATTGAAAATAAATTTTTTATGGTGTGTTACATGGTCAACACATATATTCTGAATCAACTGATCAAAAATTGATTTTAATTTATTTAATTTAAATAAACTTTATACATTAATAAAGTATATTCCCATGCATACACAATAATTATGATTACTACCAAAGTTAATATGCTTCTTTATTCCCTTAACAGCATCCATTTAGTTAGTATCAATGGTCTCATGTTCATGCATGGCCTTCAAACACCCATTTTTCATTGGTAGTGAAAATGATGCAATGGTTGAGACCACATAAAATTAACTCATATGACATTTGTCAGACACTAGTGTTCATTAAGGAATAAGGATGAGACTTTATTGTGTACCCCTTACATAAATATTTAAGTGACCAAATTCACAACCCATTGCCATGGACATCTAGCAATTAGGTAAAAGTGTCATGATTTTTTCTAGCTATTAAGTGGGATGAAGTCGCAACAATAAGAAAATATTTATTAAATCCAAAGAAGAATACCGATTATAGTTTTCAAAATTTATGATGGAATAATCCTTTAGAGTTATTGTCTTGCAACTTTTGGATTTGTTTCTATGAATTAGTTAAAATGGTTTTTTTTCTCTTTGAGAAGGTTTTTGTTCTTCAAGACGTAAGAAATAATCCCAGTCTCTAGGAGATTAACGAAATATATTTTAAAAATATAACGCTTAGGATTAGTTAATGGGAGCAACTTATATCTTTTCTTCTCTACAAAATAATTAAGTGAAACAAGATAACTCCTAGGGAAACATATTTTCCATTAAAGAAAGAGATTAAATATATAAAAGGGCAACACAAAAATTTACCATAAAATATATATGGATTACTTAAATAATTCCACAATGCATCTGTATTAAATAAAAATACAGTATATTCAAAAGATAAAAAAGAGAGACATTGAATAAAGCACATGCAATTTATTTGGTTCGAAATAATAAACTACGATTTTGTTCTATCGCGTGTGATAACATGGTAAAAAACTAAAATCCTTATTCGATGCATACGAAATCAACTCGATATAATCCAAAGAAATGAAGTAATACATAAAAATATTCACCAAAATGTCCCTTCACCCACCAAAAACAAATATCGAATTAATGTTTGAAATAGTTATCGGATATAATCTTATATTTATGGCCTTAGGGACAAAGGATTTTCACATATATAGGTGAAGTTACATGCAAAATTAGAATAAACTGAACAAATATAAAAGGTAAAAAAACGGTGTAAGCCATTGTTACAAAGAAAAAATGATGTTTCAATTGGTGCATATTCAACACCACATGTTTTCCATTACTTGAATGATGCATCACACAAAGTTTTGGTAAGTGAATACATGTTTATGTGAAGGATATCAACATGGGATATGGGGATATCTTAATATCTTAATGTAATTTTATAATTATGGAAAGGTTAACTCTATACGAGTGACTAACCTCACTTCCCTTGTGAAAAATCATTAGAAATTTTCATCTTCTAGTCAAGATATTCTTTCAATATCTGCTTTATAATGAGTTTTTATATTTTTTAATTCATCAATACTATAGACATTAAAATAAAACCAATTGGGAAGTTGAATTTTAGAAACCTATAGCATGAAATAGTATATTTGATAAGATCCCATTTATTGATACACAACTTTTATTCATTTTTAATTTTTTCTTAAGATTCTTCAACCAATTGTCCCTAGTATTTTACTACTTGTTATATTTTGAAAAAATATTCTTTGGTGAGCGTTCTAAGTCCATTGTCATCATGTTCTCAAATCTTTCATATTGTCTTGATAAATTCAACTTGATGTCATATCTTTGTTCGTATCTCTCTCCATATGCTAGTTTCATTATATAGGGTAAATAACTTTAGTCTCACTTCCTGTAATTATAATACCTTCCATAGGGTCAACTCTAATATTTTAATTTACATTATATTACTCTATATCATGTTTGGAAAAATAATCCACTACACTCTAGGCCCTATTATAGTATTCTACTTGGTTATATAATATAGAAATCTATTTACTCATATTCCAAACTTAATCCTACCCATCTTTAGATTTTTTCAATTGTAGCATGAGATATAGTTATCCCAATTGACAACAAATAGCTATTGTCCTTATTTATCATAACATGGGATCTTTAGTAGTGTAGAGAATAGTATTATCTGCATCTACCCATTTCTTTGACTAATTAATCTTATATATGGTATTTATGCACTAATCGTGATCTATAGACACCAATCCTAAGATATCATCAAAAAGATATGGAATAGGATAATCACCCCATCACAATACATGTTCTAGACAACATCGAATACTTTTTCCATAAATAGATCCTTTCCTTTATCACTAATTTTACTTACAACTTCATCATCCCCTATTATATCTATCACATTGCCAATAGATAATGTATCCCATTACATTTTCCACTAATATGGATCCTAATTCAATTTTTCCTTTCATCGGCTGGAGTATCAATGGTATTTAAACAAGATTTGGATGCCTTGTATTGCAAACTATTTTTTATTCTTCTTCCTTCGTTCTAGCTTCTTGCTATTATGCCTCGTCTTCTTCTTTTTCCTCTTATTATTAAATTTAATTTTATGTTTTTTCCTCCTAGAGTCTCTATTCCTCCTCACTTTTCCTCTACTCTTCCTCTTGCTTCAAACTATCTTCTTCCTCTTATTCCTTATTTTCTCTATTTTTCCTTTTCTCATTTCTAAATTGGTTTTCCTCTAGAGTTCCTCTTCTTATTGTTTCCTCATTTTTTTCATCTTGAATTTCCTTCGTCCTCGAGTATTATTTCATTCATCCTCATATCTTTTTCTTGTTCTAATATAATTCTTTTAATTTGAACTAGCGTACTAGTTATTTCATAAATTCCCTCATTTAGGTTCATGGCAATGAAAGAAACCAAAACTATATATATATAGTACATCCTCAAAATCCCTTGCAACCTCCTAAGGAATTTCATCATCCCATTTCTCATGGGAGTATGGAAAAGACATGGAAATTAATTCACAGTGCTTATCTACAATTCCCTTGGGATCATGTCTTGGGAACTATAAATGAAGGAATCTCTACATGAGATAGAATTCAAAAAAATTAAATTAGTTTTTTGGATCCCTAAAGTAGTAGAGACACAAGATGAAATTTTAAGGCATAAACATATTCTTCTTTTCCTCTTTCAACCATGAAAGTTTAAACTTTCTAACATTATTTTATGTGAAATCACTTTCAAAACCAACATGTTTCAATACTATGTGCATTTGTATTCACCTCATTCATACTAAAATAGATGAAATACTCTCATTTAAGGTAATTGTTTCCAATATGATCAATTATTCTCATAACCATGTAGTTACTATTGGGTACTCCTTTTCAAATGTGATCCCATGCAACAAAGCTAATAAATAGTTACAAATAGTTAGGTAATGTTTCATAAACATACTTTACCAAAGAATTTGAGAATAAAAAATTATAGGGTGTTATAAAACATGCAAACTAAGGTTTGTACCTTCAAAGTCGACACCTCCAAGGTCATTATTGGCACAAACTATATCTAGCAAATAAAATTCCCCAAGGGATAATACATGAAGGATGAGGATGAGGATGATGATAAGGAAGATAAGGATGATGATCATGATGCAAGGATCATGATCATCAGTGGCCCTATGTATTTTTTATGTTTTGTTTCTATCGTTGAATAGATGATTACATAATGTGTATATATGCCTAGAAGCTTTATACCTTCCTAGAGACTATTGGGTGATTCGGAAAGGTGTTTTTAAAAATTATAATGTTAAACTTGATTTCATAAAATTCAAAATAATAGTTTCTTCTTCATTCTAATTGTTTCTTTTATAAAAAATTTAATATAATATATGTAATATATTATATTAATTTATGTATAATAATGTGCTATAAAAATAGATCTATGATAGATCTAGAATGGAAAGTTTAGAAATTAATAAGTATATCTATGAAAGTATTTCTGGTTGGGGGAGGAGGAGGTAGGAGAAATATTAGGTAAAATGATTGTTACATTTTATCTAATATTTATTCCTACCCTCTTCCGCTTTTTACTAGCTAGACAGAAATCTTGGGTAAAATTGTAATATCCCTCGGTCATTATAATATTTTTTTTTTTAGTGGAAATGTCATGAACATTATTGAATCTATGTAAATAAAAATTTATTAATAACGAATTAAGAAATGTTGGTACTTGGAAATGAGACACCCAGAAATGAGACTCTTGCCAAATAAAATCTCATGGGTGAATGAGAATAGATAACTCTTCCATGATAGGAATCCTAGATGGAATTTTATATAATCTTAATGGATGGGAGATAAATATCCATTAATTTTCTTAACTTGACAAAGATGTTAAGCTTGGAAAAAAACATAAAAGCGTAGCGACAGATAAAAGTGAGATATTATGGAAAAGCCTAGGAAAATGGACAATAATATCCACAAAAATGAGACGCCTCTAAAAAGAATCTTCATCATGAAAGAAAAGTATTAAATGCTTTGTTAAAAATCAACATAATCAATATAGGGTGAGGATTCCTTAGAAAGACATTCTCAACTTGGAGTGAATTACAGAAAATAGTTCTAGGTTGGATGAAAAGCAAGTGTGAATTTCCACGTAACCCTAAATTTATAGGTGTTAACTTACTGATTTAATTTGTATGCCGATGGTTGTATATGTTTTCAATTAATGGATTATCTGTAATATACTTTAATTTCCATCAGGATAAGAAATGTATTGAATTATTGGAAAAATTATGAAGTATCCTTACGTTTCTTTATGGGTGATATTAAAAGAATTAATAGTTAATTCATTCTTGGATAAAGAATAATTGTTTAAATGATTATATGTCGAAGGTTTCTACAATAGTGTGATTCTGATGTTGCTATATCTATAGACTCAAAAAGAATTGGGGAGAATGGTAGAATAATTTCCTTGTATGATTTATTAACTTTGTTTATGTTACAATATTTACCTACAGGATTACATGTTTTATGTTATTAAATAACGATATGCATATATCATGGATGTATGGAATGAGTGTAAATTTATCTTTATTTTTTGTTTATTGTGTGGATAGGTGCAACTTAGTATGAATTTGATGTCAAGTATGTCACGTCTTCAAAAAATAATTTCTAATGTCGACCAAAGCATTAATCTAATTTTTAATTTTATATGACTTAAATATTTAAATTTTATATAATTTTTTTAACTTATTAATGGGCTGAGATTAATTATTAAAATAAAACTATGTATTATTTTATAACATACGACTCAACCCTATGTATTTACGCATGGTAAATAAATATTACATGAATTTAGTTTAACTATTGGATCAAGAAAATAAAGAATCTGTTTTATGTAAAATGCATTCTTAATAAAAACCATTGTATTCTTTATTAATAAAAAGATCTCAGGAGGAGGAAACTCACGCCTTCTTTTTTCCTGTCAAGAGATGAAACTGGTTAATATTTTCTTTCGAAGTGATACATAGCAGGTCTTCACACCACTGTAATTCTGTAAACATGTTAGAGGACAATCCCTCCTTCCTTCTATGCAGACCTTGGGTTTCTTGGGTTGTCGGATTCTCTTATAACCTTCGCAAGATGGTTAATCATAGCAGCAGACAATTTCAAAGAGAAGTGACATGGCCAGTTTCATATTCAGTCTAGTAGTTGTTTGAAGTTAAAAGATAAATAAAACGTGAATGATCTAAAAGTTTCAGGTTTGCATGTAATGTGAATAGCGCATATAGTATAGAATTGCAGAACGATAGAGTGTTTTTTTTTCAGTTTTAATATGCTCAATTGCATTGCCTTGTGTTTATTAACGCGGGTTTTGAGTTTTTGATAATGGAAGATAATTGGCTCGAGAAAAGTTGGAAATGTAGAGAATAGAGGAACATGGTCAAATACATGGATTCTTTTATAAAAGAAACTCTGGAATCATTAAAAAATCTCGTGACCTATGTGAAGAAAATAATGGTCAGCACTCACATGTGCAAGTGGGTGTTGGGTTGTGCAAGAGGGTCAACACATATGATAAAAGATAAGTATTTTGCAAAGAAAGTTATTTTTTTATATAAGTATTTTATCATGCTCTTGAAAGAAAATAAAGGAGTATAAAATATTTTTCATAATTAATCTTTTATCTAAGCTTTAGAAAGAAAACAAAAGATTGCATAGTATAAGTCATGTTTGTTTTTAGAGAAATACTATTATAAAAGATTAATGAATTAATAAATCCATGGATAGTTTCATAAATCCATGAATAGTTTACCATGGTATTGGTAGAGATTAATGAATTAATAAATCCATGGATAGTTTCATAAATCCATAAATAGTTTACCATGGTATTGGTAGAGAATAGTATTTAACAAATCTATGAATAGATTACCATTGTGTTTTGTAAATATTAGTTATTTAATATATCCATGGATAGTTTACCATGGTGTTGGTAAAGTCATGGATAGAGGAACTATTCCATTATATTTCTTAAAAGAATATACTATGTGATTACTTTTATGGTAGCATGATTATGATGTTAATTTCTTTTAGAATAAGGTCATGCATAGGTATGCAATATTTGCATTAGATTTTATTGGAAAGAATATACATTTGTACATGGGAGATGATAACAAGTTTCGTTATCCTACATGGCTTCTTTGGAAAAAGATGAATTACCTGTAAACAAACTAAAGTAATGTTTTGGTGCATTGATATATATATATATATATATATGGGTAATGTTGGGAATGAAATTTGGAGAATAAGGCATGATTTGTGTTATAATTCCTGGAAATATGTGTTTGCATGTTCTTTGGTATTAAGCACTTCTTTGGGAAGACTCGTGAAGGAAGCTATGTGCTTCGTTGTGTAAGCACTCTTTTGGGGAAACTCTTCTAGGAATCTATCTGCATTTGCATGCATGGGAGCAACATTTGTTATGTTAGTTTCCATTCCATGCACTAAAAGTAATAGCTTAAGGGTAGCTATCTTGATTAAATTTATGTAAATTGCATGCACGAATATCGTAACTGATGTATCAGTTTATTCTAAAGAAACTCTTGGGAAATGAAGCTATTGTCTTGCAAGAATGTGTGCTTATGCGATGGAAACATTAGTTAATGTGATTACTCATAACTAACATATATGTAGTATGTGTTGTTAAGAGGTGAATTTCAAGGTATTTTACTTTCATGTCATGAATATACAAGAGTATATGGAGAAGCCTCTCTAGTATAGATATATGAAAGGGTTGATTAATACTTTATGAATATTGACATCAATGTGTGTTGAAGGCATCATTAGATGGGAATAATGGTGACATGTACAAAGGAATATTATGCTTATCCTAGTGGCAGGTAAATGATTAATGGTTCATGCAGATGAGTGCGAGTTGCAGGATGGTCCAATGATCGATGGTCCATTGTAGATACTTCTATGCCACCAAGATATGAAGATATGAAGACCAGAGGGTAAATGGTATCATATTTATTGTAATGGATTTAAGATATATATTTCTATATATTTCCTTGTAAGAAATATAAACGATGGTTAAGGGATGGTCACCCTTATAAGCCATTGAGTGAGGGCTGATCACCCTCACGAGCGTTTAATAATAAAATTAAACGTTTGTTGTTTTTCACCCTACGGGGTTTCTAGGGTATATTGGTGTTCAATGATGTGATTGATTATTGTGTCAAGATGATGATGTTGATTCCTTTCTTGTTGTGAAGTTTCATAATGCCAAGTATGTGATGATTACATGAATAACGAAATGAGTGGAAGGTTACATCATACAGTACTATGTTAATGTATTGTAATGGAGTTTGTTAATGGTTAAGGATCTTATTACTCTTATTTTAAAGTTACACTATGAACTGTTAAATATTCAATGTACTGATGAGTAAGGAATATTAAATAGATAATGGATAGTTACCCATGAGTAACTTGTATAAAAAAAATTAACTCCTTACATTTCCATGTGAAGTTAATTGTGTATGTTACAAGTCATATCAGAGCTAAAGGTTGCAACACTGGTGCCTTTGGGATTTAGTGAAAAGAAATTGAGAGATCCGAGATGAAAAGCGTGTATGTGAAGGAAGGCATCACATCTCTAATCCAGGTTGAATAAATAGTTTCAAGAGATAAGTATTATTATCTTTTTTTTCTTGAAACAATATTTATTGCATTTATGGAAGAAAAAAAATGCGTACAAACTAAATAGCAATGAAGTTAGAGTTTCTTTAAAAAGGATATATCTTTTCCATGTACGTAAAGACAAACTTACAATGTAAGTTCTTGAAAATATTCCTATTATGTTAATATTTTAGAAATATATTATTCCTAGAGATATACCATGGTAAAAGACCAAACCACTATGCTATTTTTGCTGAGAAGAACCCATGTGAGTTCTTGCAAATATTACTAGTATGTATCTTAAAAGGTGTGAGCAGTAGTAAAACATAAATAAGTAAACTCGCTTGCCTATATATATATCTTATTTAAGAAAAGATAGGAAGTTTGATTTCTTTTAAAAAGGATTTCGTACTTGTGTGTTAAATGATAAGGAATCCAAGTTCTTTTCTTGAAAATAAAGATAGGCTAAAGATAATAACCTCTTGAATATACTACATTGCTAGATGGATTATGTCAACTTCTTGATTTAGGTATATTAAAGGTTAAATTAACCTTGTTAGTGTTGCGTATTTTTTATGCATAAAAGAGGCTATCTATGGTAAATTCTTGGAAGCAAAGCATGACAAAATTGCATGTAGAATCATAGAGGAACAAGGTTCTTTGCATGGATAGAAGATCTATTGAGTATGTGAGTAATTTATGCTATCATAAATATTATGTTGTATTTCCTCGAAGAGGAATCATGAGTTTGCCTACTCGATTATGTTAAGTACTCTATTGGGAAATTAAAATTAGAATCTTTATGCATTGTATGCATAGCAACAATAGCCAATGTATTAGCTTTATTATATTTGCATGCTCAAAAGGCAAAAGCTGAAGTGGTGGGTCTTTTGTAAAAGTTTAAGTAAAGAGAATGCACATTGTGTCATTTTCCACTAAAGGAATATAGTGATTTCTCTTGTACGAATTTTTGCATGTGTGAAAATGTCATAACAATGTGGGAGTTATTTGACATGAATTGATAATTAGTTACTCACACTAATGTAGAGATGTTAGAAGAAAGCATGTTGTGACATTGCATTCACATCTTATATATGCACATGAATAGGTGTTAAAGGATCACTCAAATATTGATTATTTATTGATTAAGGCTTTATCTAATCATGCTATAAAATCTTGTCGATGCTGCTAAAAGAAAACATTTTTGTAGAGGAGAAATGTGAATTTCCTGATGGGATAAGTACTGCAGAAGGGAGAGAAGTTATTCAAATGAAATAAAGATAAATTATTGTATTTAATTTTATTTTAAGAAGTCTATGCATATGCATGTTTATTTCCTTTAAAAAGGAATTGTTATATATGTAAAAAAAAAAATGGCATTGCATGAGATAAGCTTCTATTCAAAAGAATTCTGAAAAATGAGCATGCTATTATAATATAATTTTTCTGCATAAGAATATGCATATGAGATTAATATGTGTATTATGTTTTATCTCTTTAAGAAAGAAAGTATAAGAAGCATGAAAGAAAAATAGTTACTTTTCATTTGAGCTTGAAAAGAAGTAATTATTTTTGCATGCAATAAAATTTCTAAAGTTACCATGCACTACTTTGAATGTGTATAATGATGGTGTGTGAAACTAATGCATGAATGCAAAAGATGAGGAAAGTCCTACTATAAGATGATAGAGTGTTAAAATTAAATTGAATGAAGCCTCTTAATGGATCAAGTTGTGAGACTTAACTATAATGACTAGTGACTGACTAGTTTTTCCATGAGTCATCATTATTAGTGGCATGGAATGACTAGTTTTACAGTGACTTGTGTCATGGTTGCATTAAAATTATTAATATAATTGATTAGTTATTAATGAATAAGTAATGGAAGTTATATGCACGAATCGATTTTGACTAAAGCTATTTGAAAGTTGTGACAACTTCATTAAAGTTAACTAGTATTAACTAGTTAAAGAAAATTTGTTTAATTTTCTTTTATCTGGCAAGGGAAACTTAAATCATCATTGTTGATAAAGAAAATTATTTAATTTTCTGAAATTAATTAATGAAAAGAAAATATTTTTAAGCTGATGGTAAAAAATTTTCCAAGAATAGGAGGTGGTTGGGGACAGTTGGAAAGACATTTACCTACTCCTCTGAGGATAAAGCTGGATCCCAGGGGAGGAGTAGGCATTCTTTGAAATTGGTAAAGCGGGAGTATTTTCTAGAGCTAGTTGGGACCAGTTGAAATAGCTTACAGCAACCCTTGTAAAACAAAATTTCTGAGTGTGACTGGATTGGCCATCCAGAGGTCATAGCAGCAAGATCCACTGTTAACGCGTGGCACCGTCCAGATTCTAGAACTAGGGGGAAAATGGAGGACGTAATAGCCTCCCTTGATGGTTGGGAGGACCATAGCTTGAAAGACTAAATTTCCAGATAAGTATAAAGACTTTTTAGTGTGGAAAGATTGAATGTTTGGATATGAGAAATGACTCAATCCTATGGATTAGGAGGAGCATTTTGTTTAACATTACGGTTCTCATAGTGGAAAAAGTTAAGTAAAAAGTTATGTGTTGTATTAAAATGAAGTTTTATAAGATTGTGTAAATATCCTATGTAGATATTAAGAAAAAAGGAGCTTAGCGCTCGGAAAATGAATTACTGAATGTATAAGTTCATTTATATTATTATTAATTTGTTTGAATGTCTTAGCAGATGCTAGGATATGCTTATGGTGCATTGATTGACCATTGGTACGATTTGAGAGCTAAGTGCTCTCTGAGTACCTTTTGAAGTACTATGTGGATGTACTTTGATTAAAACATCTCTTTATATTGCAATAATGTTTATGGTTGCAAGTATTTTCATTTGATTGAAACTATGTGACTAATGTGATTGAATTGTTAGACATACATTACAGGCTCTCTGCATGGAGTGTTGATGTGTTGTTCAACAATTCTCAGAGAGCTTGTGTAAAAGCCATCATTACTTCCAGCAGTAATTTTTAAGTAATGGTAAGTTTTTATAGATATTTTTCTATTTTTTTATGAATTGAATAAGGGATAAGTAGATAGAAAAAGAAATGAAATTTTCTTTGCGCTGTACATGCTTATGGATATGGATAAAAACATTATTGTTTCAATTAATGGCATTTAAAGGAAATGAAAGTGTTTCATTGTGAAGGGAAAGGACTCCCTTTGGGTTTTTTATATTATTATACCATGAGTATAAAGTTTAAATTTTAGTGAGAGAAGCACACCGAGGACGATGTTCTCTTAAGGGGGGGAGTATGTAACATATGACTCAACCCTATGTATTTACGCATGGTAAATAAATCTTAAATGAATTTAGTTTAACTATTGGATCAAGAAAATCAAGAATCTGTTTTATGTAAAATGCATTCTTAATAACGACCTTTGTATTCTTTATTAATAAAAAGATCTCGGGAGGAGGAAACTCATGCCTGGTTTTTTCCTATCAAGAGATGAGACTGGTTAATATTTTCTTTCGAAGTGATACATAGTAGGTCTTCACACCACTGTAATTCTGTAAACATGTTAGAGGACAATCCCTCCTTCCCTCTATGCAGACCTTGGGTTGCTTGGGTTGTCGGATTCTCTTATAACATTCGCAAGATGGTTAATCGTAGTAGTAGTCAATTTCAAAGAGAAGTGACACCACCAGTTTCATATTCAGTCTAGCAGTTGTTTGAAATTAAAAGATAAATAAAATGTGAATGATCTGAAGGTTTCAAGTTTGCATGTAATGTGAATAGCGCATATAGTATAGAATTGCAAAATGATAGAGTGTTTTTTTTCAGTCTTAATATGCTCAATTGCATTGCCTTGTGTTTATTAACACGGGTTTTGAGTTTTTGATAATGGAAGATAATTGGGTCAAGAAAATTTGGAAATGTAGAGAATAGAGGAACATGGTCAAAGACATGGATTCTTTTATAAAAGAATCTCCGAAATCATTAAAAAAGCTCATGACCTATGTGAAGAAAATAATGGTGAGCACTCACATGTGCAAGTGGGCATTGGGTTGTGCAAGAGGGTCAACACATATGATAAAAGATAAGTATTTTGCAAAGAAAGTTATTTTTTTTATATCAGTCTTTTATCATGCTCTTGAAAGAAAATAAAAGAGTATAAAATATTTTGCATAATTAATCTTTTATCTAAGTTTTTGAAAGAAAAAAAAAATTGCATAGTATAAGTCATGTTTGTTCTTAGAGAAATAATATGATAAAATATTAATGAATTAATAAATCCATGGATAGTTTCATAAATCCATGAATATTTTACCATGGTATTGGTAGAGATTAATGAATTAATAAATCCATGGATAGTTTCATAGATCCATAAATAGTTTACCATGGTATTGGCAGAGAATAGTATTTAACAAATCTATGAATAGATTACCATTGTGTTTTGTAAATTTTAGTTATTTAATATATCCATGGATAGTTTACCATGGTGTTGGTAAAGTCATGGATAGAGGAACTATTCCATTATATTTCTTAAAATAATACACTATGTGATTACTTTTATGGTAGCATGATTATGATGTTAATTTCTTTTGGAATAAGGTCATGCATAGGTATGCAATATTTGAATTAGCTTTTATTGGAAAGAATATACATTTGTACATGGGAGATGATAACAAGTTTCGTTATCCTACATTGCTTTTTTGGCAAAAGATGAAATACCTGCAAAAAAACTAAAGTAATGTTTTGGTGCATCGATATAAATGTATGGGTAATGTTGGGAATGACATTTGGAGATTAAGGCATGTTTTATGTTATAATTCCTGGAAATATATGTTTTCATGTTCTCTGTGTTTGCATGTTCTTTGGTATTAAGCACTTCTTTGGGAAGACTCATGAAGAAAGCTATGTGCTTCGTTGTGTAATACCTCATTTGGGGAAACTCTTCTAGGAATCTATATGCATTTGCATGCATGGGAGCAACATTTTTTATGTTAGTTTCCATTCCATGCACTAAAAGTAATAGCTTAAGGGTATCTATCTTGATAAAATTTATGTAAATCAGATGCACGAATATCGTAACTGATGTATCAGTTTATTCTAAAGAAACTCTTGGGAGATGAAGCTTGTGCTTATGCGATGGAAACATTAGTTAATGTGATTACTCATAACTAACATATATGTAGTATGTTCTGTTAAGGGGTGAATGTCAAGGTATTTTACTTTCATGTCATGAATATAGAAGAGTATATGGAGACGCCTCTCTAGTATAGATATATGAAAGGGTTGATTAATACTTTATGAATATTGACATCAATGTGTGTTGAAGGCATCATTAGAAGGGAATAATGGTGACATGTACAAAGGAATATTATGTTTATCCTGGTGGCAGGTAAATGATTAATGGTTCATGCAGATGAGTGCGAGTTGCAGGATGGTCCATTGTAGATACATCTATGCCACCAAGATATGAAGATATGAAGGCCAGAGGGTAAATGGTATCATATTTATTGTAATGGCTTTAAGCTAGATATTTCTATATATTTCCTTGTAAGAAATATAAATGATGGTTAAGGGATGGTCTCCCTTATAAGCCATTGAGTGAGGGCTGATCACCCTCACGAGCGTTTAATAATAAAATTAAATGTTTGTTGTTTTTCACCCTATGGGGTTTCTAGGGTATATTGGTGTTCAATGATGTGATTTATTATTGTGTCAAGATGATGATGTTGATTCCTTTCTCGTTGTGAAGTTTCATAATGCCAAGTATGTGATGATTACATGAATAATGAAATGAGTGGAAGGTTACATCATACAGTACTATGTTAATGTATTGTAATGGAGGTTGTTAATGGTTAAGGAGCTTATTACTCTTATTCTAAAGTTACACTATGAACTGTTAAACATTCAATGTAATGATGAGTAAGGAATATTAAATAGATAATGGATAGTTACCCATGAGTAACTTGTATAAAAAAATTTAACTCACATTTCTATGTGAAGTTAATGGTGTATGTTACATATTTATATAATTTGAAAGGATAGTAAATTATCTCACCCATTTAATAATTGCTTTATTATATATGTGAATTTGAATGGATCATAAATTTACCTTTAACAAAAAAACGTTACTAGATTTAATTTCCAAATTAAGTAAAATTTTAAACATCTTCACTCTTGACTAAAGTCAATACCATTTCCTACATCAAAAGAAAAGAATTAATTCAACACAAACAACCAAAATCAAAAATATTTTAATATTTCTTTTAATTAAATATTTGTAAAATGAATCTTTAAAAAGAAAACCCATGTTGTATGGACAAATTAAAATCTTTAAAGATATAAATATTTCGCCATCAAAATTGCAAAATTTCAAAATTTAAATAAATAAAAATCTAAATAAACTGGATGTATGGTAAACAAATAAAACATATTTTTATACTTACTCCAAAGCTATTGTAAATAAATAAAAATATATATAAACTAGATGTGGTAAACAAATAAAAACTTCTTTTTATATTTACCCCATAAACTTTTTTATATTTAAAAAAAATAAAAAAACGAGGTTTTATTTAGATGAAGCCTATGGGATGAATACCATGGGACAAATTAATATTGATACCATGGGCTAAATACCATGGGACAACTACCATATTTATAAAAAGTATGGTAAATAAATAAATACAAAAAACGTATAAAAGGGTAAGGTAAAAAAATAAAAATATATCGAATATGATTATAAATAAAAATCTAATTATATAACAAGCCTATAGGCCAAATACCATAGTAAATAAAAGAAGTATGGTAAATAAATAAAAATGTAAATAAACCAGAGGTATGGTATGTAAATAAAACCTCTGTTCATATTTACTCCATAATCTTATCTATATGTACGAACACTCAAAAAATAGATTTTATTTAGGTGAAGCCTGTGGTCCAAATACCATGGGCTAAATTATTATTAATACCATACAAAACAAACATTATTAACCCTAATATAATATTAAAATATTATTATTATTAGTAAATCTAATACTCATATTAATATTATTAAATTTAATAACTTTCTATTAATACAATATTAAATTTATTATATTATAATATATATAAATGTATGATATATATATTCACTCTAGATATATATGGGAGGGAAGAACAAAGATATAGAGTGATAGAGATGGAGATATAGGGGGATTGACAAGGGAGAGATGGAGATAAACTAAAGGAAAGGGGAGAGGAGGAATGAAGAGCGAGAGAGTGAGACACAAATATGGAGGGAGAAAGAGAAGGAGAGGGGGAGCAAAATAGTGATAGGATTAGAGGAGACAAATATGGTTGAAGAGAGAGGGGGTAAGAGATAAATGGAAAGAGAGATGGCAGAAGAGAGAGGGAGGTAAGAGATAAAGGGAGAGATAGGAAGGACCAGAGAGAGGACTTGAGAGAGGGAGGGATAAAGAGAAGTTGGAGGGGGAGAGAGGGAGGGAAGAAGAAATATAGAGAGAGAGAAGGGGTGGAAAGGGAGAGATGGAGAGAGAGTGTGTATGTTTAGGGATGAGAAAAGAGATGAAGTAGGATGTATGGAGAGAAGGGGGGATAAGAGAGAGGGAGGGATATAGTAATGCAGTTGGAGAGAGAGAGAGATGGGGAAGAGAGAGGGAGGTAGGAGAGAAAGGGAGAGAGGGGAAGGATGAGAGAGGAGGAGGAGAATGATAAGGGAAGAGAGAGACAGAAAGAGATATGGGGAAGAGAGAGGGAGGTAGGAGAGAAAGGGAGAGAGAGGAAGGATGAGAGAGAGTAGGAGAATGATGGGGGAAGAGATGGTATTGGAGGGAAGAGAGAGAGAGAGAGAGAGAGATTAGGGAAGAGAGAGAGACGTAGGAGAGGAAGGATGAGAGAGAGGAGGAGAGAGGGATCGATAGAGAGATGGAGTTGGAGGGGGAGAGAGGTAAGAAATAATAAATATAGAGAGTGAGAAGTGGAGAGAGAGGAGTGACAAGGGAGAGACATAGAGAGAGCTTGTATGTTTGGGGGTGAGATAAAGAGATAAAGAAGGATAGATGGAGATAAGGGGGGAGAGAATGAGAGATAAGGAGAGAGGGAGGGATATAGAAACATAGTTGGTGAGTGAAGAGAGAGAGAGAGAGGGAGAGAAAGGGAAAGAGCATAAGGAAGTGAGAGGATGTGAGAGAGTAGAGAGAGGGAGGGAAAGACAGATGGACTTGGAGGGGGAGAGAGAGGGAGGTAAGAAGAAATACATAGAGAGATAAAAGTAGAGAGAGAGAGTGAGTGATAAGGAAGATGGAGAGAGAGGGCGAGAGGACAGAAGGAGGAAAGAGAGATATTAGCGAGGAATAGGGAGAGAAGGGGAATATAGAGATATAGATGGAAGGTGAAGAGAGGGAAGAAAAGAGAGATGGGGAGAGGGAGGGAGTGACAGAGAGATTGATAGATATGGAGATCGAGAGCATGTGTGTTTAGGGGTGTGAAATAGAGAGACAGAAAAGAAGAGGTGGAGGGGGATATAGATATAGAGGGAGGGTGGAGAGAAAGAAGAATATTTCTTGCACTAGATGTATTGACTTAAGTGGAGATGGTGATTTCTAATCCTATTTGATTATTTGCACTAGGTTCATCGATTTTAGTGTACATGTTTTTTTCTAATGATATTTGATTACTTGCACTAGATGCATTTATTTCAGTGTTGGTGGTGATTTCTAATACTATTTGATTGTTTGCACTGGATGTGTTGATTTCAATGTAGATGTTGATTTATAATTATATTTGATTGCTTGCACTAGATGCATTTATTTCAATGTAGATGATTCCTAATCATATTTGATTGTTTGCACTAAATGAATTGATTTTATTGTTTGCACTAAATGCATTGATTTCATTGGTTGGATGGCGACAAACCACATGTTGCCAGGTGGACCAACCGGAGGCCACCACGTGGCAGAACGGGGCCACCAAAAATTTATTTGAAGTCTAAATTAACCTCCGGTGGATTCAAACACTGGACCTCAAAAAAAACAATGAAACACTCTAAATGTATGGGCTACCATGGTCCTTCTTAAAACAATGACCCAAACCACTATTTAAAAATTGAATCGATGGTGGTTTGGGGTAAGGGGCCAAGTTTTATCCCCTCGCGCTCCACCCCCCCCCCCCCCCCCGCCCAACATATTATATACCATACGACCCAAGGTCTAATCATTGGTGCAACCCCATTATTTTATTTTTTATAAATTATAAAAATTAGACCTTAAGCCTTGGCATGCTTTTTAATTGTTCAACAATTTGCACTAAAAATATGCCAATTTGTTGCTCTGTTAGTGGAATTCAGGGCGAAATTGTAGGATCGTTACGGATTTTGGGGAATTTGTTGAGCGAATAGTAGGAAAGCTAGGTAAACTCATAACTTCTTCAGTTTTTGACCAATTGTGGAGTAGAAAGAGGCTCAACAAGAATTTTTGACAGCTATGAAGCTCATGGAACTTGTTTTGAAGCCATTGGAGCACTGTAAAATGATGTAACCACTATTTTTTAGAATAATTATATAGGTCCAAGCCATTGGAAGCTAGAACAGGAGACATAGCCTAGGAGGAGAGAAACCCTTCATCATCAGTTGCGCTGTGGTTTTTTTTATGGTGCATTTTTTTGTTATTTTCTACTATTTCAGAGTTTAAATTCTTGCTTTATGTTCATAATATTTAACATAAAACCATATAAAAAACAATTTTAACACTTTCAATTTAAACTACCTCAAGCACATTTACATAATGATCTCATACAGATCACGAGGATTCCTATACTGAATGAATCTGTGGAATATTCTTCTGAAGCACTCTCTCCCCCACATGAAGATCTAGCCATGGATGATACTTTGAGTGACATGATTGACAAAATTGTGAGACTAAGTATTGGTTCAACCCCAACTCAGTCAACTGAGCAGCCTGGGCGATCTCAAAACGATCTTCCAAAATGGTTAGCATATGCACTTGAAAATGTTCACCCTGATGAGGGTGGAAAGACAGGAACAAGAAGTTCCACTAGACAAAATGGAGGTGATGTAGATGATTTTGATTCACCTATTTATATGGATGCTTCTTATAATTGTGAATTGAATTTTTCTACAGATTTTGAACCAACTTCTTTCAAAGAGGTGGCTTCTCATGATGAATGGAACGAAGTGATGCAGAAGGAATATTATGCCTTGATAAAGAATGGCACTTGGAAACTGGTTGATCCTCCATTGGGAACCATACCAATTGGATGCAAGTGGGTCTACAAGAACAAGTACAAATTTGATGGCTCACTTGACAATCACAAATCCAATCTTATGGCAAAAGGTTTTCCATAGAAAGAAGGGGTCTAATATGAGAGGAATTTTTCCCCCACAAAAAAATGCACTACCATCCGGACACTGTTTTCCTTGGTAGCTCAAAATGGTTGGAAATTCCATCATATGGATGTAAAAACTTCTTTCTTGAATGGATATATAAAGGAGAATGTTTTTATGTCCCAACGAGAAGGATTTTTTGTGAAGGGTGAAGAAAAAAAAATATGCAAACTTGTAAAATCCTTGTATGGTCGAAAACAAGCACTGCGAGATTGGTATGAGAAGTTAAATTAGCATCTTCAGAAACTTAACTTAAACACTATGATACTGATGATGCAACTTTGGTTGTCAAGAAATTTGGAAAACTAGTTGTATATGTTATGGTGTATATGGATTATATTTTGATGATAGGGAACAATGAGAGCTATATTGCATCCATAAAGAATGAATTGAGGAAAGGTTTTGAAATAACTGATTTGAGCGCTACCATCCAGACACTCTTTTCTTTCGCAGCTCAAAATGGTTGGAAATTCCATCATATGGATGTAAAAACTACTTTCTTAAATGGAGATATAAAGGAGAATTTTTTTATGTCCCAGCGAGAAGGATTTGTTGCAAAGGGCCAAGAACACAAAATATGCAAGCTTGTAAAATCCTTGTATGGCTAAAAACAAGCACCACGAGCCTGGTATGAGAAGTTAACTCGACACCTTCTGTAGCTTAACTTCAAACATTATGATATTGATGATGCAACTTTGTTTGTCAAGAAAGTTGGAAAAACAGTTGTATATCTTGTGGTGTATGTATATTATATTTTCATGACATGAAACAATGAGATCTATATTGCATCCATGAAGAAGTAATCGAGGAAAGGTTTTGAAATGACTCATTTGAGCTATGTTCACTACTATCTTGGTATTGAAGTAACTCAACATCCTAATTTTATATTCCTCTCTTAGAAAGAAGTAAATCGGAGATCTATTGAACAGTTTAGGTATGGTTGAGTGCAATCCTTTGTCTACTCCAATGGAACAAAACTTCAAGCTCACATCCATTTAAGGAAAATAATTTGAGGATGCAACAAAGTATAGACATCTTATAGGAAGTCTCAACTACCTGACTACTACTAGACCAGACATCTCATTTTCTGTTGGAATCCTTACTAGGTTTATGCCAAAGCCATGTGAGGGACATTGGTCTACTGTAAAAAAGATTTGTAAAGTACTTGAAAGGTACTCAAGACTTTGGACTCAAGTATACACAAGTGTGTTATTTCAGCTTGATTGGATACTCAGATTTACACCTTGATGAAGACAAAGAAGCTGGGGTATCTACTTCAGGTGATATTATGAGTCATGGATCAGGAGTTGTCTCTTGGAGATCATGCAAACAATCAGTTCAATTGAATTCTACAACTAAGGTAGAATATGTGGTAGCAGCTTAAGCAACAAAAGAAATTGTGTGGCTCGGGAAAATTCTGGAATATTTACAGATGGAACAAGTGAATTCAACTCGAGTCATGATTGACAACACTTCTACAATAAATATGGACAGGAACCTAAAGTTCCATGATCAAACTAAGCACATCAATACAAAATACCATCTGATTCGACATCGTGTTGAGGCCAAGATAATCCATCTACATCATTGTTCTACACACGAGCAGATTGCAAACATCTTCACCAAAACGCTTATAAGGGAAAAGTTTAAAAGATTCAGAATGATGCTTCGAATCACCAACATCCCTTCATATTAAAGGGGCGGGGGGGAATGTTGACACCTAATCTTAGGAATTGGGTGAAATGTTAAATTAGTGTAAATAGAAAATAAGGAGAGGCGGAAGATGAAGAGACACTGTGGAGATGAATCCCAGGAGTCTCACCCTCCATGCATATATTTGTGAGCATCCTTTAATGAAAATAAATTCAGTTTTGCTGGAGTTACCTCCTGGCATAACAATTTTCGAATGAGAATAATTTTTTTGTTAATTATTTCTATGGAGCAAAACATCCCATTGACACATTTCATGAAAATATCTATATTGTCTTTCCTAGTTTTAAATAAATAACAACACAATTTAACTAGTAATAATTACTAAACCGATGTTCTATATGTGCAACCATTTCTCATCAAATTTTTGAAATTATTTTTAATGTATTAAATCATAGTTACATTTTCTTGTTTTGATGTTTAGAGTTTGGTCACCCATTGATATATTTTATTACATGCAACTTTGTAGTGCCAAAACAAATTTGCATATAATTGATGTGGAAGTGACATTACAAGTCTATGTGAAAGGCTAAATGACTTATGTGATTCATTGGAGTTGTATTTCATGTTTTTTTTTACTTAATCATGTCACTCATTACGAGTTTCATCAGCGATAAGTAGACTTTATTGTGTCACATGGAACTTGACCGACCAAAAATACCTTAACACAAATAGATGTATTGGTATTTCATGTAGTTGATGTCACTTGGTTGCTAAAAACAATCATACAAGTGTAGCAACTCAAGTGGTCATTGGTAATTAAATGCGCATGTAGCCTATGACCCATTTAATTTTTTCTAACCCTAATGTGTTGGTCAACCATTAATGAAAGCCTTAGTGTCGGGGAATATGTGACCCATTGATTATAGTCGATTACCTATAATTTGGTTGGCAATTGACAGAAAGGGGTGGGTCACTTGACTTACTACTAATCAAATATCATCGATCCCCAATGGTTCATCAACAATCAATAAGATATGTCATGTGCAGGGTTATGTGACCTAAAAATAATTTTGAAAATTGATATACTTGTTAGTGATTGATGACACTTTTTATGTCATCAACTATCCTCAGTCATTGAAGATTAATAGTAGCCAATGAAATAAATAATTTTCTTAATTTTTTTTTTTAAATCAGTGTTTGAAATTCCATATTCAATGGTTTTATAGAGATGATGACTAATATTTATGATGAAAATGAAAGAAATTTGGCATAATAATACACCAAAATTTATTGAAAATAAATTTTTTTATGGTGTGTTACATAGTCAACACATATATTCTGAATCAACTCATCAAAAATTGATTTTAATTTATTTAATTTGAATAAACTTTATACATTAATAAAGTATATTCCCATGCATACACAATAATTATGATTACTACCAAGGTTAATATGCTTCTTTATTCCCTTAAAAACATCCATTTAGTTAATATCAATGGTCTCGTGTTCATGCATGGCCTTCAAACACCCATTTTTCATTGGTAGTGAAAATGATGCAATGGTTGAAACCACATAAAATTAACTCATATGACATTTTTCAGACACTAGTGCTCATTAAGGAATAAGGATGAGACTTTATTGTGTACCCCTTACATAAATATTTAAGTGACCAAATCCACAACCCATTGCCATGGACATCTAGCAATTAGGTAAAAGTGTCATGATTTTTTCTAGCTATTAAGTGGGATGGAGTCGCAACAATAAGAAAATATTTATTAAATCCAAAGAAGAATACCGATTACAGTTTTCAAAATTTATGATGGAATAATCCTTTGAGTTATTGTCTTGCAACTTTTGGATTTGTTTGTATGAATTAGTTAAAATGGTTTTTTTTCTCTTTGAGAAGGTTTTTGTTCTTCAAGACGTAAGAAATAATCCCAGTCTCTAGGAGATTAAAGAAATATATTTTAAAAATATAACGCTTAGGATTAGTTAATGGGAGCAACTTATATCTTTTCTTCTCTACAGAATAATTAAGTGAAACAAGATAACTCTTAGGGAAACATATTTTCCAGTAAAGAAAGAGATTAAATATATAAAAGGGCAACACAAAAATTTACCATAAAATATATATGGATTACTTAAATAATTCCACAATGGATCTGTATTAAATAAAAATACAGTATATTCAAAAGACAAAAAAAGATAGACATTGAATAAAGCACATGCAATTTATTTGGTTCGAAATAATAAACTACGATTTTGTTCTATCGCGTGTGATAACATGGTAAAAAACTAAAATCCTTATTCGATGCATACGAAATCAACTCGATATAATCCAAAGAAATGAAGTAATACATAAAAATATTCACCAAAATGTCCCTTCAACCACCAAAAATAAATATCGAATTAATGTTTGAAATAGTTATCGGATATAATCTTATATTTATGGCCTTAGGGACAAAGGATTTTCACATATATAGGTGAAGTTACATGCAAAATTAGAATAAATTGAACAAATATAAAAGGTAAAACAACAGTGTAAGCCATTGTTACAAAGAAAACATGATGTTTCATTTGGTGCATATTCAACACCAAACTTTTTCCATTACTTGAATGATGCATCACACAAAGTTTTGGTAAGTGAATACATGTTTTTGTGAAGGATATTAACATGGGGATATGGGGATATCTTAATATCTTAATGTAATTTTATAATTTTGGAAAGGTTAACTCTATACGAGTGACTAACCTCACTTGCCTTGTGAAAAATCATTAGATATTTTCATCTTCTAGTCAAGATATTCTTTCAATATCTGCTTTATAATGAGTTTTTATATTTTTTAATTCATCAATACTTTAGACATTAAAATAAAACCAATCAGAAAGTTGAATTTTAGAAACCTATAGCATGAAATAGTATATTTGATAAGATCCCATTTATTGATACACAACTTTTATTCATTTTTAATTTTTTCTTAAGATTCTTCAACCAATTGTCTCTAGTATTTTACTACTTGTTATATTTTGAAAAAATATTCTTTGGTGAGCGTTCTAAGTCCATTGTCATCATGTTCTCAAATCTTTCATATTGTCTTGATAAATTCAACTTGATGTCATATCTTTGTTCGCTTCTCTCTCCATATGCTAGTTTCATTATATAAGGTAAATAACTTTAGTCTCACTTCCTATAGTTATAAT
Organism: Pinus albicaulis; assembly: GCA_034641835.2. Classification (NCBI taxonomy): domain Eukaryota; kingdom Viridiplantae; phylum Streptophyta; class Pinopsida; order Pinales; family Pinaceae; genus Pinus; species Pinus albicaulis. The sequence goes on along the minus strand of CM076572.1, from coordinate 20,602,394 downwards.
ACCTTCCACAGGGTCAACTCTAATATTTTAATTTACATTATATTACTCTATATCATGTTTGGAAAAATAATCCACTACACTCTAGGCTCTATTATAGTATTCTAATTGGTTATATAATATAGAAATCTATTTACTCATATTCCAAACATAATCCTACCCATCCTTAGATTTTTTCAATTGTAGCATGAGATATAGTTATCCCAATTGAAGACAAATATTTAGTGTCCTTATTTATCATAACATGGGATCTTTAGTAGTGTAGAGAATAGTATTATCTACATCTACCCATTTCTTTGACTAATTCATCTTATATATGGTATTTATGCACTAATAATGATCTATAGACACCAATCCTAAGATATCATCCAAAGGATATGGAATAGGATAAACACCCCATCACAATACATGTTCTAGACAACATCAAATACTTTTTTCATAAATAACTCCTTTCCTTTATCACTAATTTTACGTACAACTTCATCATCCCCTATTATATCTATCACATTGCCAATAGATAATGTATCCCATTACATTTTCCACTAATATGGATCCTAATTCAATTTTTCCTTTCATCAGCTGGAGTATCAATGGTATTTAAACAAGATTTGGATGCCTTGTATTGCAACCTATTTTTTCATTCTTCTTCCTTTGTTCTAGCTTCTTGCTATTATGCCTTCATCCTCGAGCATTATTTCATTCATCCTCATATCTTTTTCTTGTTCTAATATAATTCCTTTTATTTGAACTGGCGTACTAGTTATTTCATAAATTCCCTCATTTAGGTTCATGGCAGTGAAAGAAACAAAAACTATATATATATTACATCCTCTAAATCCCTTGCAACCTCCTAAGGAATTTCATCATCCCATTTCTCATGGGAGTATGGAAAATACATGGAAATTAATTCACAGTGCTTATCTACAATTCCCTTGGGATCATGTCTTGGGAACTATAAATGAAGGAATTTCTACATGAGATAGAATGCAAAAAAATTAAATTATTTTTTTGGATCCCTAAAGTAGTAGAGACACAAGATGAAATTGTAAGGCATAAATATATTCTTCTTTTCCTCTTTCAACCATGAAAATTTAAACTTTCTAAAATTATTTAATGTGAAATCACTTTCAAAACCAACATGTTGCAATACTATGTGTATTTTTATTCACCTCATTCATACTAAAATAGATTAAATACTCTCATTTAAGGTAATTGTTTCCAATATGCTCAATTATTCTCATAACCTTTTTAGTTACTATTGGGTACTCCTTTTCAAATGTGATCCCATGCAACAAAGCTAATAAATAGTTACAAATAGTTAGGTAATGTTTCATAAACATAATTTACCAAAGAATTTGACAATAAAAAACTATAGGGTATTATAAAACATGAAAACTAAGGTTTGTACCTTCAAAGTCGACACCTCCAAGGTCATTATTGAAACAAACTATATCTAGCAAATACAATTCCCCAAAGGATAATACATGAAGGATGAGGATGAGGATGATGATAAGGAATATAACGATGATGATCATGATGCAAGGATCGTGATCATTAGTGGCCCTATGTCTTTTTTTATGTTTTGTTTCTATCATTGAATGGATGATTACATAATGTTTATATATGCCTAGAAGCTTTATACCTTCCTAGAGACTATTGGGTGATTCAAGAAGGTGTTTTTAAAAAGTATAATGTTAAACTTTATTTCATAAAATACAAAATAATAGTTTCTTCTTCATTCTAATGGTTTCTTTTATAAACACTTTAATATAATATATGTAATATATTATATTAATTTATGTATAATAATGTGCTATAAAAATAGATCTAGGATAGATCTAGGATGGAAAGTTTAGAAATTAATAAGTATAGCTATGAAAGTGTTTCTGGGTGGGGGAGGAGGAGGTAGGAGAAATATTAGGTAAAATAATTGTTAAATTTTATCTAATATTTATTCCTACCTTCATCCACTTTTTACTAGCTAGACATTAATCTTGGGTAAAATTGTAATATCCCTCAGTCATTATAATATTTTTTTTTGTTTAGCGGAAATGTCATGAACATTATTGAAACTATGTAAATAAAAATTTACTAATAATGAATTAAGAAATGTTGGTACTTGGAAATGAGACACCTAGAAATGAGACTCTTGCCAAATAAAATCTCATGGGTGAATGAGAATAGATAACTCCTCCATGATAGGAATCCTAGATGGAATTCTATATAATCTTAATGGATGGGAGATAAATATCCATTATGTTTGTTTACTTGAAAAATATTTTAAGCTTGGAAAAAACCATAAAAGCGTAGCGACAGATAAAAGTGAGATTTTATGGAAAAGCCTAATAAAATGGATAAGAAAATCCACAAAAATTAGATGCCTCTAAAAAGAAACTTTATCATGAAAGAAAAGTATTAAATTCTTTGTTAAAAATCAACATAATCAGTATAGGGTGAGGATTCCTTAGAAACACATTCTCAACTTGGAGTGAATTACAGAAAATAGCTCTAGGTTGGATGAAAATCAAGTGTGAATTTCCATGTAACCCTAAATTTATAGATGTTAACTTACTGATTTAATTTGTATGCCGTTGGTTGTATATTTTTTCAATTAATGGATTATCTGTAATATACTTTAATTTCCATCAGGATAAGAAATGTATTGAATTATTGGAAAAATTATGGAGTATCCTTACGTTTCTTTATGGGTGATATTAAAAGAATTAATAGTTAATTCATTCTTGGATAAAGAAAATTTGTTTAAATGATTATATGTCGAAGGTTTCTACAATAGTGTGATTCTGATGTTGCTATATCTATAGACTCAAAAATAATTCAGGAGAATGGTAGAATAAATTCCTTGTATGATTTATTAACTTTGTTTATGTTACAATATTTACCTACGGGATTACATGTTTTATGTTATTAAATAGGGGTATGCATATATCATGGATGTATGGAATGAGTGTAAATTCGTCTTTATTTTTTGTTTATTGTGTGGAGAGGTGCAACTTAGTATGACTTTGATGTCAAGTATGTCACGTCTTCAAAAAATAATTGCTAATGTCGACCAAAGCATTAATCTAATTTTAAATTTTATATGACTTAAATATTTAAATTTTATATAACTTTTTTAACCTATTAATGGGCTAAGATTAATTATTAAAATAAAACTATGCATTATTTTGTAACATACGAGTCAACCCTATGTATTTACGCATGGTAAATAAATCTTACATGAATTTAGTTTAACTATTGCATCAAGAAAATAAAGAATTTGTTTTATGTAAAATGCATTCTTAATAACGACCTTTGTATTCTTTATTAATAAAAAGATCTCGGGAGGGGGAAACTCACGCCTGGTTTTTTCCTGTCAAGAGATGAAACTAGTTAATACTTTCTTTCGAAGTGATACATAGCAGATCTTCACACCACTATAATTCTGTAAACATGTTAGAGGACAATCCCTCCTTCCCTCTATGCAGACCTTGGGTTGCTTGGGTTGTCGGATTCTCTTATAACCTTCGCAAGATGGTTAATCGTAGAAGTAGTCAATTTCAAAGAGAAGTGACACGGCCAGTTTCATATTCAATCTAACAGTTGTTTGAAGTTGAAAGATAAATAAAACGTGAATGATCTTAAGGTTTCAAGTTTGCATGTAATGTGAATAGCACATATAGTATAGAATTGCAGAACGATAGAGTGTTTTTTTTCAATTTTAATATGCTCAATTGCATTTCCTTGTGTTTATTAACGCGGGTTTTGAGTTTTTGATACTAGAAGATAATTGGCTCGAGAAAAGTTGGAAATGTAGAGAATAGAGGAACATGGTCAAAGACATGGATTCTTTTATAAAAGAAACTCCAGAATCATTAAAAAATCTCGTGACCTATGTGAAGCAAATAATGGTGAGCACTCACCTGTCCAAGCGGGCGTTGGGTTGTGCAAGAGGGTCAACAATTATGATAAAAGATAAATATTTTGCAAAGAAAGTTTTTTTTTATATCAGTATTTTATCATGCTCTTGAAATAAAATAAAGGAGTATAAAATATTTTGCATAATTAATCTTTTATCTAAGTTTTTGAAAGAAAACAAAAGATTGCATAGTATAAGTCATGTTCGGTTTTAGAGAAATACTATGATAAAAGATTAATGAATCAATAAATCCATGGATAGTTTCATAAATCCATGAATAGATTACCATGATATTGGTAGAGATTAATGAATTAATAAATCCATGGATAGTTTCATAAATCCATAAATAGTTTACCATGGTATCGGTAGAGAATAGTATTTAACAAATCTATGAATAGATTACCATTGTGTCTTCTAAATATTATTTATTTAATATATCCATGGATATTTTACCATGGTGTTGGTAAAGTCATGGATAGAGGAACTATTCCATAATATTTCTGAAAAGAATATACTATGTGATTACTTTTATGGTAGCATGATTACGATGTTAATTTCTTTTGGAATAAGGTCATGCATAGGTATGCCATATTTGAATTAGATTTTATTGGAAAGAATATACATTTGTACAAGGGAGATGATAACAAGTTTTGTTATCCTACATTGCTTCTTTGGAAAAAGATGAATTACCTGTAAAAAAACTAAAGTAATGTTTTGGTGCATTGATATATATGTATGGGTAATGTTGGGAATGACATTTGGAGAATAAGGCATGTTTTATGTTATAATTCCTGGAAATATGTGTTTGCATGTTCTTTGGTACTAAGCACTTCTTTGCGAAGACTCGTGAAGGAAGCTATGTGCTTCGTTGTGTCAGCACTCCTTTGGGAAAAATCTTCTAGGAATCTATATGCATTTGCATGCATGGGAGAAACATTTGTTATGTTAGTTTCCATTCCATGCACTAAAAGTAATAGCTTAAGGGTAGCTATCTTGACTAAATTTATGTAAATCACATGCACGAATATCGTAACTAATGTATCAGTTTATTCTAAAGAAACTTTTGGGAGATGAAGCTATCGTCTTGCAGCAACATGTGTGTATGGGATGGAAACATTAGTTAATGTGATTACTCATAACTAACATATATGTAGTATGTGTTGTTAAGGGGTGAATGTCAAGGTATTTTACTTTCATGTCATGAATATACAAGAGTAGATGGAGAAGCCTCTCTAGTATAGATATATGAAAGGGTTGATTAATACTTTATGAATATTGACATCAATGTGTGTTGAAGGCATCATTAGCAGGGAATAATGGTGACATGTACAAAGGAATATTATGCTTATCCTTGTGGCAGGTACATGATTAATGGTTCGAGTAGATGAGTGCACGTTGCAGGATGGTCCAATGATCGATGGTCCATTGTAGGTACATCTATGATACCAAGATATGAAGATATGAAGACCAGAGGGTAAATGGTATCATATTTATTGTAATGGCTTTAAGCTATATATTTCTATATATTTCCTTGTAAGAGATATAGACGATGGTTAAGGGATGGTCTCCCTTATAAGCCATTGAGTGAGGGTTGATCACTCTCACGAGCGTTTAATAATAAAATTAAACTTTTGCTGGTTTTAACCCTACCGGGTTTCCAGGATATATTGGTGTTCAATGATGTGATTGATTATTGTGTCAAGATAATGATGTTGATTCCTTTCTTGTTGTGAAGTTTCATAATGCCAAGTATGTGATGATTACATGAATAATGAAATGAGTGGAATGTTACATCATACAATACTATGTTAATGTATTGTAATGGAGGTTGTTAATGGTTAAGGAGATTGTTACTCTTATTCTAAAGTTACACTATGAACTGTTAAACATTCAATGTAATGATGAGTAAGGAATATTAAATAGATAATGGATAGTTACCCATGAGTAACTTGTATAAAAAAAATTAACTCCTTGCATTTCCATGTGAGGTTAATGGTGTATGTTACAAGTGGTATCAGAGCCAAAGGTTGCAACACTGGCGCCTTTGGGATTTAGTGAAAAAAAATGGAGAGATATGAGGTGAAAAGCGTGTATGTGAAGGAAGGCATTGCATCTCTAATCCAGGTTGAATAAAGAGTTTCAAGAGATAAGTATTATTATCTTTATTTTCTTGAAACAATAGTTATTGCATTTATGGAAAAAAAAATGTGTACAAAGTAAATAGCAATGAAGTTAGAGTTTCTTTAAAAAGGATATATCTTTTCCATGTACATAAAGACAAACTTACAATGTAAGTTCTTGAAAAGATTTCTATTATGTTAATATTTTAGAAATATATTATTCCTAGAGATATACCATGGTAAAAGACCAAAGTACTATGCTAGTTTTTCTAAGAAGAACCCATGTGAGTTCTTGCAAAGATTACTAGTATGTATCTTGAAAGGTGTGAGCAGTAGTAAAACATAAATAAGTAAACTCGCTTGCCTTTATATATATCTTATTTAAGAAAAGATAGGAATTTTGATTTCTTTTAAAAGGGATTTCATACTTGTGTGTTAAATGATAAGGAATCCAAATTCTTTTCTTGAAAATAAAGATAGGCTAAATATAATAACCTCTTGAATATACTACATTGCTAGATGGATTATGTCAACTTCTTGATTTAGGTATATTAAAGGATAAGTTAACCTTGTTAGTGTTGCGTAGTTTTTATGAATAAAAGAGGCTATCTATGGTAAATTCTTGGAAGAAAAGCATGACAAACTTGCATGTAGAATCATAGAGGAACAAGATTCTTTGCATGGATAGAAGATCTATTGAGCATGTGAGTATTTTATGCTATCATAAATATTATGTTATATTTCCTCGAAGAGGAATCATGAGTTTGCCTACTCGATCATGTTAAGTACTCTGTTGGGAAATTAAGATTAGAATATTTATGCATTGTATGCATAGGAACAATAGCCAATGTGTTATATGTATTTATTTGCATGCTCAAAAGGCAAAAGCTGAAGTGGTGGGTCTTTTGTAAAAGTTTAAGTAAAGAGAATGCACATTGTGTCATTTTCCATTAAATTAATATAGCGCTTTGTCTTGTACGAATGTGTGTGTGTGTGAAAAATGTCATAATAATGTGGGAGTTATTTGACATGAATTGATAATTAGTTACTCACACTAATGTAGAGATGTTAGAAGAAAGCATGCTATGACATTGCATTCACATCTTATATATGCACATGAATAGGTGTTAAAGGATCACTCAAAGATTTATTATTTATTGATTAAGGGTTTATCTAATCATGCTACAAAATCTTGTCGTTGTTGCTAAAAGAAAACATTGTTCTAAAGGAGAAATGTGAATTTCATGATGGGATAAGTATTGCAGTAGGGAGAGAAGTTATTCAAATCAAATAAAGATAAGTATTATATTTTACTTTATTTTAAGAAGTCTATGAATATGCATGTTGATTTCCTTTAAAAAGGAATTGTTATATATGTAAAAAAAAATGGCATTGCATGAGATTAGCTTCTATTCAAAATAATTCTTAAAAATGAGCATGCTACTATAATATACTTTTTCTACATAATAATATGCATATGAGATTAATATGTGTATTATGTTTTATCTCTTTAGGAAAGAAAGTATAAAAATCATGAAAGAAAAATAGTTACTTTTCATTTGAGCTTGAAAAGAAGTAACTGTTTTTGCATGCAATAAAATTTCTAAAGTTACCATGCACTACTTTAAATGTGTATAATGATGGTGTGAAACTAATGCATGAATGAAAAAGATGAGGAAATTACTACTATAAGATGATAGAGTGTTAAAATTAAATTGAATGAAGCCTCTTAATGGATCAAGTTGTGAGACTTAACTATAATGACTAGTGACTGACTAGTTTTTGCATGAGTCGTCATTATTAGTGGCATGGAATGACTAGTTTTACAGTGACTCGTGTCATGTTTGCATTAAAATTACTAATAGCATTGATTAGTTATGAATGAATAACTAATCGAAGTTATATGCTCGAATCGATTTTGACTAAAGCTATTTGAAATTTGTGACAACTTCATTAAAGTTAACTAGTATTAACTAGTTAAAGACAATTTGTTTAATTTTTTTTTTATCTTGCAAGAGAAACTTAAATCATCTCTGTTCATAAAGAAAATTATTTAATTTTCTGAAATTAATTAATGAAAAGAAAATATTTTTAAGCTGATGGTAAAAATGTTTCCAAGAATAGGAGGTGGTTGGGGACTATTGGAAATATAGTTACCTACTCCTCTGAGGATAAAGCTGGATCCCAGGGGAAGAGTAGGCATTCTGTGAAATTGGTAAAGGGGGAGTATTTTCTAGAGCTGGTTGGGACCAGTTGAAAATAGCTTACAGCAACCGTTGTAAAACTAGAATTTCTGAGTGTGACTGGATTGGCCATCCAGAGGTCATAGCAAAAAGATCCACTGTTAACCCATGGCACCGTCCAGATTCTGAAACTAGGGGGAAATTAGAGGACGTAATAGCCTCCCTTGATGGTTGGGAGGACCACAAATTGAAAGACTAAATTTCTAGATAAGTATAAAGACTTTTTAGTGTGGAAAGATTGACTGTCTGGATGTGAGAAATGACTCGATCCTATCGATTAGGAGGAGAATTTCGTTTACCATTGTGGTTCTCATAGTGGAACAAGTTAAGTAAAAAGTTATGTGTTGTATTAAAATGAAGTTTTATAAGATTGTGTAAATATCCTATGTAGATATTAAGAGAAAAGGAGCTTAGCGTTCGGAAAATGAATTACTGAATATATAAGTTCATTTATATTATTACTAATTTGTTTGAATGTCTTAGCACATGCTAGGATATGCCTATGGTGCATTGATTGACCATTGGTACGATTTCAGAGCTAAGTGCTCTATGAGTACTTTTTGAAGTACTGCGTGGATGCACTTTGATTAAAACATCTCTTTATATTGGAATAATGTTGATGGTTGCAAGTATTTTCATTTGATTGAAACTATGTGACTAATGTGATTGAATCGTTAGTCATACATTACAGGCTCTCTCCATGGAGTGTTGATGTGTTGTTCAACGATTCTCAGAGAGCTTGTGTAAAAGCCATGATTACTTCCAACAGTAATTGGTAAGTAATGGTAAGTTTGTATAGAGATTTTTCTATTTTTTTATGAATATTATAAGGGATAAGCAGATAGAAAAAGAAATTAAATTTTCTTTGCACTGTACATGCTTATGGATATGGATAAGAACATTATTGTTTCAATTAATGGCATTTAAAGGAAATGAAAGTGTTTCATTGTGAAGGGAAATTACTCCCTTTGGGTTGTTTATATTATTATACCATGAGTATAAAGTTTAAATTTCAGTGAGAGAAGCACACCGAGGACGGTGTTCTCTTAAGGGGGGGAGTATGTAATATACGACTCAACCCTATGTATTTACGCATGGTAAATAAATCTTACATGAATTTAGTTTAACTATTGGATCAAGAAAATCAAGAATTTGTTTTATGTAAAACACATTCTTAATAATGAACTTTGTATTCTTTATTAAAAAAAAAGATCTCGGGAGGAGGATACTCACGCCTGGTTTTTTCCTGTCAAGAGATGAAACTAGTTAATATTTTCTTTCGAAGTGATACATAGCAGGTCTTCACACCACTGTAATTTTGTAAACATGTTAGAGGAAAATCCCTCCTTCCCTCTATGCAGACCTTGGGTTGCTTGGGTTGTCGGATTCTCTTATAACCTTCGCAAGATGGTTAATCGTAGCAGTAGTCAATTTCAAAGAGAAGTGACACCGCCAGTTTCATATTCAGTCTAGCAGTTGTTTGAAGTTAAAAGATAAATAAAACGTGAATGATCTGAAGGTTTCAGGTTTTCATGTAATGTGAATAGCGCATATAGTATAGAATTGCATAATGATAAAGTGTTTTTTTTCAGTTTTAATATGCCCAATTGCATTGCCTTGTGTTTATTAACACGGGTTTTGAGTTTTTAATACTGGAAGATAATTAGCTCAAGGAAAGCTGGAAATGTAGAGAATAGAGAAACATGGTCAAAGACATGGATTATTTTATAAAAGAAACTCTGGAATCATTAAAAAAGCTCGTGACCATTGTGAAGAAAATAATGGTGAGCACTCACCTGTGCAAGTGGGCGTTGGGTTGTGCAAGAGGGTCAACACATATGATAAAAGATAAGTATTTTGCAAAGAAAGTTATTTTTTTTATATCATACTTTTATCATGCTCTTGAAATAAAATAAAAGAGTATAAAATATTTTGCATAATTAATATTTTATCTAAGTTTTTGAAAGAAAACAAAAGATTGCATAGTATAAGTCATGTTTATTTTTAGAGAAACAATATGATAAAAGATTAATGAATTAATAAATCCATGGATAGTTTCATAAATCCATTAATAGTTTACCATGGTATTGGTATAGATTAATGAATTAATAAATCCATGGATAGTTTCATAAATCCATAAATAGTTTACCATGGTATTGATAGAGAATAGTATTTAACAAACCTATGAATACATTACCATTGTGTTTTGTAAATATTAGTTATTTAATATATCCATGAATATTTTACCATGGTGTTGGTAAAGTCATGGATAAAGGAACTATTCCATTATATATCTTAAAAGAATATACTATGTTACTACTTTTATGGTAGCATGATTATGATGTTAATTTCTTTTGGAATCAGGTCATGCATAGGTATGCAATATTTGCATTAGATTTTATTGGAAATAATAAACATTTGTACATGGGAGATGATAACAAGTTCCGTTATCCTACACTGCTTCTTTGGAAAAAGATGAATTACCTGTAAACAAGCTAAAGTAATGTTTTGGTGCATTGATATATATGTATGGGTAATGTTGGGAATTAAATTTGAAGAATAAGGCATCTTTTATGTTATAATTCCTGGAAATATGTGTTTGCATGTTCTTTATGTTTGGATGTTCTTTGGTATCAAGCACTTTCTTGGGAAGACTCGTGAAGGAAGCTATGTGCTTCGTTTTGTAAGCACTCCTTTGGGGAAACTCTTCTAGGAATCTGTATGCATTTGCATGCATGGGAGCAACATTTGTTATGTTATTTTCCATTCCATGCACTAAAATTAATAGCTTAAGGGTATCTATCTTGATTAAATTTATGTAAATCGCATGCTCGAATATTGTAACTGATGTACCAGTTTATTCTAAAGAAACTCTTGGCAGATGAAGCTATTGTCTTGTAGGAACATGTGATTATGCGATGGAAACATTAGTTAATGTGATTACTCCTAACTAACATATATGTAGTATGTGCTGTTAAGGGGTGAATGTCAAGGTATTTTACTTTCATGTCATGAATATACAAGAGTAGATGGAGAAGCCTCTCTAGTATAGATATATGAAAGGGTTGATTAATACTTTATGAATATTGAGATCAATGTGTGTTGAAGGCATCATTAGCAGGGAATAATGGTGACATGTACAAAGGAATATTATGCTTATCTTGGTGGCAGGTAAATGATTAATGGTTCATGCAGATGAGTGCGAGTTGTAGGATGGTCCAATGACTGATGGTCCATTGTAGGTATATCTATTCCACTAAGATATGAAGATATGAAGACTAGAGAGTAAATCGTATCATATTTATTGTAATGGATTTAAGCTAGATATTTCTATATATTTCCTTGTAAGAAATATAAACGATGGTTAAGGGATGGTCTCCCTTATAAGCCATTAAGTGAGGATTGATCACCCTCAAGAGTGTTTAATAATAAAATTGAACTTTTGCTGGTTTTCACCCTACGGGGTTTACAAGGTATATTGGTGTTCAATGATGTGATTGATTATTTTGTCAAGATGATGATGTTGATTCCTTTCTTGTTGTGAAGTTTCATAATGCCAAGTATGTGATGATTACATGAATAATGAAATGAGTGGAAGGTTACATCATACAGTACTATGTTAATGTATTGTAATGGAGGTTGTTAATGGTTAAGGAGCTTATTACTCTTATTCTAAAGTTACACTATGAAGTGTTAAACATTCAATGTAATGATGATTAAGGCATGTTAAATAGATAATGGATAGTTACTCATGAGTAACTTGTATAAAAAAATTTAACTCCTTACATTTCCATGTGAAGTTAACGGTGTATGTTACATATTTATATAATTTGAAAGGATAGTAAATTATCTCACCCATTTAATAATTGCTTTATTATATATGTGAATTTGAATGGATCATAAATTTACCTTTAACAAAAAAAGTTACTACATTGAATTTCCAAATTAAGTAAAATTTTAAACATCTTTACTCTGGACTAAAGTCAATATCATTTCCTGCATCAAAAGAAAAGAATTAATTCAACACAAACAACCAAAATCTAAAATATTTTAATATTTATTTTAATGAAATATTTGTAAAATGAATCTTTAAAAAGAAAACCCGTGTTGTATGGAAATATTAAAATCTTTAAAGATGTAAATATTTCCCCATCAAAATTGAAAAATTTTAAAATTTAAATAAATAAAAATATAAATAAACCAGATGTATGGTAAATAAATAAAACCTATTTTTATACTTACTCCAGAGCTATGGTAAATAAATAAAAATATATATAAACTAGATGTGGTAAATAAATAAAAACTTCTTTTTATATTTACTCCATAAACTTTTTTATATTTAAAAAAACTCAAAAAGCGAGGTTTTATTTAGATAAAGCCTATGGGACAAATACCATGGGACAAATTAATATTGATACCATGGGCTAAATACCATGGGACAGCTACCATATTTATAAAAAGTATGGTAAATAAACAAATACAGAAAATGTATAAAAGGGTAAGGTAAAAAAATAAAAATATATCGAATATGATTATAAATAAAAATATAATTATATAACAAGCCTATAGCCCAAATACCATAGTAAATAAAATAAGTATGGTAAAGAAATAAAAATATAAATAAACCAGAGGTATGGTAAGTAAATAAAACCTCTTTCCATATTTACTCCATAATCTTCTTTATATTAATAGATTTTATTTAGGTGAAGCCTGTGGTCCAAATACCATGGGCTAAATTATTATTAATACCATAAAAAAAAACTTTATTAACCCTAATATAATATTAAAATATTATTATTTTTATTAAACCTAATACTCATATTAATATATTATAATATTAATATTATTAAATTTAATAACTTTCTATTAACACAATATTAAATTTATTATATTATAATATATATAAATGTATCATGATATATATATTAACTCTAGATATATATGGGAGGGAAGAACAAAGATATAGAGTGATAGAGATGGAGATATAGGGGGATTGACAAGGGAGAGATGGAGATAAACTAAAGGAAAGGGGAGAGGAGGAATGAAGAGAGAGAGAGTGAGACACAAATATGGAGGAGGGAGAAAGAGAAGGAGAGGGGGAGCAAAATAGTGATAGGATTAGAGGAGACGAAGATGGATGAAGAGAGAGGGGGGTAAGAGATAAATGGAAAGAGAGATGGCAGAAGAGAGAGGGAGGTAAGAGATAAAAGGAGAGATAGGAAGGACCAGAGAGAGGACTTGAGAGAGGAAGGGATAGAGAGAATTTGGAGAGGCAGAGAGGGAGGGAAGAAGAAATATATATAGAGAGAGAGGGGGTGGAAAGGGAGAGATGGAGAGAGAGCATGTATGTTTAGGGATGAGAAAAGAGACAAAGTAGGATGTATGGAAAGAAGGAGGGAGAAGAGAGAAGGAGGGATATAGTAATGTAGTTGGAGAGAGAGAGATATGGGGAAGAGAGAGGGAGGTAGGAGAGAAAGTGAGAGAGGGGAAGGATGAGAGAGGAGGAGGAGAATGATAGGGGAAGAGAGAGACAGAAAAAGAGATGGGGAAGAGAGAGGGAGGTAGGAGAGAAAGCGAGAGAGAGGAAGGATGAGAGAGAGGAGGAGAATGATGGGGAAAGAGATGGTATTGGAGGGAAGAGAGAGAGAGAGAGATCAGGGAAGAGAGAGAGAGGTAGGAGAGGAAGGATGAGAGAGAGGGCTTGAGAGAGAGGAGGAGAGAGGGATCGATAGAGAGATGGAGTTGGAGGTGGAAAGAGGTAGGAAATAAGAAATATAGAGAGTGAGAAGTGGAGAGAGAGGAATGAAAAGGGAGAGACATAGACAGATCGTGTATGTTTGGGGGTCAGATAAAGAGATAAGGAGAGAGGGAGGGATATAGTAACATAGTTGGTGAGTGAAGAGAGAGAGAGAGAGAGAGGGAGAGAAAGGGAAAGAGCAGAAGGAAGAGAGAGGATGTGAGAGAGTAGAGAGAGGGAGGGGAAGAAAGATGGACTTGGAGGGGGAGAGAGAGGGAGGTAAGAAGAAATACATAGAGAGATAAAAGTGGAGAGAGAGAGAGAGTGATAAAGAAGATGGAGAGAGAGGGAGAGAGGACAGAAGGAGGAAAGAGAGATATTAGTGAGGAAGAGGGAGAGAAAGGGAAGATAGAGATATAGATGGAAGGTGAAGAGAGGGAAGAAAAGAGAGATGGGGAGAGGGAGGGAGTGACAGAGAGATTGATAGATATGGAGTTCGAGAGCATATGTGTTTAGGGGTGTGAGATAGAGAGACAAAAAAGAAGAGATGGAAGGGGATATAGATATAGAGGGAGGGTGGAGAGAGAGGAGAATATTTCTTGCACAAGATGTATTGACTTAAGTGGAGATGGTGATTTCTAATCCTATTTTATTGTTTGCACTAGATTCATCGATTTTAGTGTACATGTTTTTTTCTAATTATATTTGATTACTTGCACTAGATGCATTGATTTCAGTGTTGGTGCTGATTTCTAATACTATTTGATTGCTTGCACTGGATGTGTTGATTTCAATGTAGATGTTGATTTATAATTATATTTGATTGTTTGCACTAGATGCATTGATTTCAATGTAGATGATTCCTAATCATATTTGATTGTTTGCACTAAATGCATTGATTTCAGTATAGAATTTATTTTCTAAGGAGTACTCTATAATGTGACCTTTTGGAGTTTCATGTGACAACTTTATGGATGGTTACATCACATGGTGAAGATGCATGTGGAAGGTTTCTTGATTTTCCAGTAGCGCTTCTTTCGGCAACTCTGACTCGTCCTTACACGCATTCAATGTCAGATTGATGTTGAAAATTCGAAATTTCAAACGCTATCTTCCCTCCTTCAAGCTAAAGGGTTGTGGGCAATGTATTTTTTGCATCCTCGCCATCCAGTCCTTGTCTTCCTCCAGAAACACTCTTCGAATGCCATGGTTGAGGGACAACCTTCCCCAACACTCCAGCGATTATTTTTATTTCTATCGGGGTGTGCTACGAAGTCACATTGTTGGTGGCAAAGTCGAGCAATGCTTGAGCCACTGCACCAGGAATTTTTATGCAGGTAGGACGGCTTTCAGGGCTTTCAAGCTAAAGGGTTACTACTCCTTGTTATAATTCCTGAAGTATTGATCTCGGTCGTTCATCTCCTTCATTTAAGCCGATTGCCCCCATCTTCAGTGGTTTTGCATGCAATGGCCCTGGCTGTATGTTTTCTTTTCCTGGAGGCGGGGGAGGAGATTCATCATGTTCTCTGTCTGCTTGTTTGCAGGGAAGGGGGTGGGTTCGATTTCTCTGCCGTACCCAAAGAGAAAATCCATGGCCCTGTTTCCCACTGTTGTGTTCCATCTGAATATCCTATCGTCTAGGTTTCCATTGTTTCCACGGATATTGGGGCGGTTCGGCCGTGTTGCCATCAGGTACCCATCAAAGAGGTTCATAATTGCAAAGTTGGAAACAACGTCGCTCGTTTCTTGTATAAAGCTTCCACCACAGGAAGGGAAAAAGATGGGATCACTCGCGAATTGTCTGATGAAACAGTTGTAGGAATGACACCAGTAGGAACAAATGCTTATATCACTTATCTTGGTCAGCACCAACGAAAAAAGGTTGTAGCAGAAAGATGTGGGAAATGGCAGTTGTGGAACAAAAGTCAATGGAGTTAATGGTGGAAACAGTAATCGAAATAGTAGAGAACGTGGTTGGAGAAAGTCATCTTAAAGTCTAGAATTTGGAGTTCCAGAGAGTTTGGTATTTCCAGGACTAGACTAAAGAATCCATATATTCCTTGCGTTTGCTTTGGTTTTGGTTTTTGCTGTTTCTCCATTAAAAACTCATGTCGATGGCCGAAACTCCGTCAAATTCTGTGTGGCTCTACCGAAACTCTGGACCATCAAAGTGACAATTTCGATTCAAGAATATTTTATAAATGCTATCGATAAAAGCGAAGTTCACTATTTGATTTCGCTCTTCTTCTTCAAATCTAATAAATATTTCAAAATTTGCAACATTTTCAGTTAAATCAAGTTCAACACGCCAAACTCAACATACGAGTTAAATAAAAATGATATTAACTAATATTTATTTATTATCTTAATACACATTGGTAATTTTATATATGTGTGTGTGTGTGTGTGTGTGTGTGTGCACGTGCACTTATATACCTATAGTTGCACAACTTTGTATCTCAGTCAATCCAAATTCTAACCTTAACAAAAAGGGTGAATAATGTGGGTGAGGGAAAATATTGATTAAAATATTGAACTCCAATAACTTTATGCCTCAATGGGATGGAAAACAGTCATACTATTATAAAATTACAGTACTGTAAAATTACAATAAAACATCTGTAAACTTACCTTAATGTACAATTAGTCTAAACATCTGTAACAAGACACTTCGCCCCTTTTTAATCAATTAGCCTAAGTGTCCGGTTGACATGAGGCATCAATTTTTGAAATATCAATGTATAAGATTCCCAGATTTACAAGTATTTATTTGTTTAATAATTTAGTTATTAAAATTTATAGAAGACTAAATTTTTATTTAATGTAAAATATGTTTGCAAATATTTCACTGCATACAGTAAGAGAATAATTGATTAATTTGGAAAAGCATAACCATACTACTGCCATCAAATGGAATAACAACGTTGCAATTAAATTTTTAACAATTATTACTGGAATTGAATATCTTAAATCAAACCTTAGGTACGTTAAGGTAAGTTTACATATTTTTTACTGTAATTTTACAGTAGTAAGACTGTTTTCCATCCCAGTGAACCATAAAGTTATTGGAGTTCACTACTTTAATCAATATTTTTCCTCACCCACATTATTCACCCTTTTTGTTAAGGTTAGAGCTCGGACTGACTGAGATACAAAGCTGTGCAACTGTAGGTATATAAGTGAATTTGTATATATATATATATATATATATATATATATATATATACCAATTTGTATTAAGATAATAAATAAATATTAGTTAATATCATTTTTATTTAACTCGTATGCTGAGTTTGGCGTGTTGAACTTGATTTAACTGAAAAGGTTGGTAATTTTGAAATATTTATTAGATTTTAAGAAGAGTGAAATCAAACAGTGAACTTTGCTTTTATCGATAGCATTTCTAAAATATTCTTGAATCAAAATTGTCACTCTTATGGTTCAGAGTTTCGGTAGAGCCACACAGAATTTGATGGAGTTTCGACCATCGACATGAGTTTTGAATGGCGAAACAACAAAAACCAAAACCAAAGAAAATGCAAGGAATATATGGATTCTTTCGTCTGCTCCTAGAAATACCAAACTCTCTGGAACTCCAAATTCTGGACTTTAAGATGACATTCTCCACAATGTTCTCTGTTATTTCCATTACTGTTTCCACCATTAGCTCCATTGAATTTTGTTCCACAACTGCCATTTGCCACATCTTTCTGCTATGGCCATTTTTCATTGGCGTTGTGGTAAGCTTTTGAAGGTTTCAGAAATTTTCCGAGATGAGTGATAGAAGCATTTTTTCCTACTGGTGTCATTCCTGCAACTGTTTCATCAGACAATTCGCGAGTGATCGCATCTTTTTCCCTTCCTGTGGTGGAAGCTTTATACAAGAAATGAGTGACGTTGTTTCCAACTTTTCAATTACGAACCTCTTTGATGGGTACCTCATGGCAACACGGCCGAACCGCCCCAATATCTGCAGAAACAATGAAAACCCAAATGATAGGATATTTAGATGGAACACAACATTGGGAAACAGGGCCATGGATTTTCTCTTTGGGTACGGTAGATAAATCAAACCCAGCCCCTTCCCTGCAAACAAGCAGACAGAGAACATGATGAATCTCCTCCCCCGCCTCCAGGAAAAGAAAACATACAGCCAGGGCCATTGCATGTAGAATCACCGAGGATGGGGGCAATTGGCTTAAATAAAGGAGATGAATGGCCGAGATCAATACTACAGGCATTAAAGCAAGGAGTAGTAACCCTTTAGCTTGAAAGCCCTGAAAGCCCTCCTACCTGCGTAAAAATTCCTGGCGCAGTGGCTCAAGCCCTGCTCGAATTTGCCACCAACAATGTGACTTCACAGCATACCGTGATAGAAATAAAAATAATTGCTGGAGTGTTCGGGGAGGTTGTCCCTCAACCATGGCATTCCAAGAGTGTTTCTGGAGGAAGACGAGGTCTGGATGGCGAGGATGCGAAAAATAGACTACCTGCAACCCTTTAGCTCAAAGGCGAGAAGATAGCGTTTGAAATTTCAAATTTTCAACATTAATCTAGCATTAAATGCATGTAAGCAAGAGTCATAGTTGCCGGAAGAAGCGCTGCCGAAAAATCAAGAAACCTTCCACATGCATCTTCACCATGCGATGTATCCATCCATAAACTTGTCACATTAAACTCCAAAAGGTTGCATTATAGACTACTCCATTTTCTAATTTCATTTGACTGCTTGTATTAAATGCATTGATGTCAATGTAGATGTTGATTTCTAATTTGATGTAATTAGATATATGATGGTACATTAATTTTAAAGTGATTGGATTAACAATATGCATTGATTTTAGTGTAAGCACAAAACGGTATTGACAATGCACATTTATTTTTATGCTATAGTAATTTAACTTATTAATATTGGAGAGAGAGACACAAGGTATCATGTTTAATACAACAACTCCAGCTAAATATTTAAATGATTTGCGATTTAAATTTTCTTTTTCATATAATGGATATGAAAAAATGACAAAACTAACAAGGGTGACAATAAAAATAGTAGAAGAGAATAGTTTGAGATTGATCACAATGAAGACTATTTGTAACACTCTTTCAATATTATTATTGTCACTTTGCATTCAAAAAAATTATTTCATAATTTTTCATCATTAAAGTTATGAACAATATTTGTCATCTCAACAAACTGAAGTAATGAAGAAAATAAATTTAAAATTGAAATGACCAAGTTAATCTCAGAAATATTTGGCATATTTAAAATGATTATATTAATATTTGATATATTTACATATTATTGATAAAATTAATCATATCTTCGATAGATTTTTCTTGGCAGCACTGAAACCAGCCTAGATCCATATCAAGCGTCGAGAGGGATCAAATCTCTCCAGGTGCAAACACTTTCTCAATTTTTACACTCAAAAAAGAGGTTTTCACATTGAGATTTGAGATCTCTCCGTGCTTGATAGATTCGGCATTAAGATGAATCTATGGTGATATAATCTAACTAAAGTTTCTAATTATAAGCAAATATTTAACACCAATGATCATTAAAATCCTACAAATATGAATGGATTTTTTTAACAAGACTTCGAGGTTGATGGTTAATAAAATCCTACAAGTATGAATTGAGTGTTTTAACAAGACTTCGAGGAATTAGTTGATGGTTAAGCCATACCTTATAGCTATTTAGCATTTCCGGCAATACTATTCATGGAAGTATGCAACCCTCTAGAGATACATTACCCATGTTCGAGTATGTAAGTGAACGATAACCGGTTGCAATAGTGTCACGAAAAGGAGGAAAAAAACGAGTGGTAGATAGGGTTAATAATATTGCATATGGAAGTATTTATTTATTACAATTGAGTTAGAAGGGAAGAGCTTGGGGCAAATCTTAGTGTTTTATAGGAAAACCAAAAAAGGATCCTGTACGTCTATACTCCTGGTTAGTCTGGGAGAAATATTCCATATCGAAAGATCGAATTTTTAGAGGACCAGGTGTAGTGAGGACCCATCGGAGCCAGTCTCCCTTACCAATCACTAATCATTTTCATTTCAGTCGACCATGTAAAATGGGCACATACACTCACTGAAATTTACGGATTTATACAGAATGAAAATATGAGATTAAAAGTCGGAAGGGGATTTTATTTTACCCATTAAATTGTAATTACCATGTCTCTCTAAACAAAGTTTTTATATAATATAGACATTAAGAATTTTAGGATATCGTGGTACTAATAGTGAATTTATATACATGGTAGCGTGGTGAATGTTATCCCAAGTAAAACTTTTGAAGTACAATTCTTCAATAAACTCAAGAATTGAAACCTTAAGAAACCATGGTATAAAGACACAGTACGAATTTTCCATGTTATGCATAACCGTATACATATTAAGCTTATCAAATTGATAGAAAATTGTTAGTATAGGGTAAACTTGTTATAGGTATCAACTACTTACAAAATTATACAAAATCACACAACTGTGTTCAACAGATAGTAAAACGCATAATGATATTAAGTAAACCCGAAGACTAAGAATAGTGAGTGGTACCATTCAATTTCTGCAATGTATATGACTGCCCATCTATAGATCTATGCCAATAGTTTAACACATATGGTAATAACCAAGGAAATCAATATTTCTTAAATAATAAGACAATCATAGCCAAGCTGTACTCAATTAGCTATAGATATGAAATCATATAACAACCCATTAAAACTCTAGTGGGAACAAGGTAACTTCTGTATGTCATGGTAGCTTTTTAAGTATTGATAAAAATGGCTCAATATTACATAACCAAAATATGACCACCAAAGGTCACACAAATATAATAGGGAACTAAATAAAGTCAATCCAAATTCTAGAGATAAATTATGTTATAACTAGATTGATTGAAGGTAGTTAACCAATCAAATTCCCTAGGATTATCACTCTTCTCGACCCAAAGGAAAATTTGAAGCGACAGGATAAGAATCTGATAAGAGCGGGTGTAATTAGCAAGCCAGGAATCCACCTGGAATTATGATCAACGGTAAAAATGATGATCAACTATGTCATATCGCATTGTACTGAGTTAGAGAACAGACAATTATAAACCCCGGAAGCGAACCATACAAGAAACCTAAATGAGGGTTAGCACAACTACCATTTCCGAATTATCAAACCAAAGGAAGAGGAATTTAGACTGAAAGGGTCAGCTTTTACCTTTCAAGGTAGGAAGAAAATCAGAAGCTTTCACCTAAAATCCTGCCACCATAGAAAAATGCAACAAGTTGTGAGTCGAAATATAGAATACGAAGTAAAGGAAAATAGAACCAATTACAAACTCGGAAAAAGGGGAATGACAACCAATGTTTATGGGAATTTTAGGTAAGCTTTCCCTTATACGTGCAGAAGGAATGCGAGTAGGTGGGCTGCAAACAAGATTCAGAGCGTTGCTCTCTCTTGAGATAAGACCTCCTCAATGAATATCGGATAGGAATTAGTATAAAGTCATCAATAAATGAACATTATGCCGTGTTTTCAACGACAAATGTTCATGTGTCCATTTGGTGTGTTAATACG
The DNA here is from genome assembly GCA_034641835.2 of Pinus albicaulis. Taxonomy (NCBI): domain Eukaryota; kingdom Viridiplantae; phylum Streptophyta; class Pinopsida; order Pinales; family Pinaceae; genus Pinus; species Pinus albicaulis. The sequence continues at coordinate 20,580,800 of CM076572.1, read as the reverse complement.
AGAGCCATCAAAGAATATTAAAAATCCGCTGTGAGCTAAATTCAGTCTTGCTGGCGTTGCTGTAAGAAGCGGAATGCAGTAAAGAAGGCCGGTGTAAAAAGCTTCGTGAGCAGTAAAGAAGGCCGGTGTCCAGGGCTGAAGAAAGAGGCCATAAATGTGCGCTGCTGTGCCGAGTGTTTTTAAACAGCGTTGAAATACAAGTCGTAAGTTCCATTCCAATTGCCATGTTTAAATAATAAGTCGATTGCCATTCAATTGAAGTTTTGTATTGAAAGTCGATTTAAGTCGACTTTGGAGTTTGGTAAAAAGGTCAAACATAAATCGATTTTGAAAAAAAGGTTAAATATAATCGATTATATTTTGATATATATATTTAAAAGTTATAAATCGATTTACAAAATCTCAACAATCGATTTGTAACATCGATTTGTAATTTTTGTTTTAATACCATTCACATATGGTATAAAATCGATTATATTATAAGGGAGGCATTTAAATAATGTTTTGAATTGCCATTTTTATATGGTATTTTGAAGTGGTTATAAATCGATTTATTTTTTTAAAGGAAGTTGAGAAGCACTTTAAAGGAAGGAGTTTAAAGGCATTTTTTTTTTTTTTTAAGGGGCATTCTTTATTTTTTTAAATTGGGTTCTGGAGATTACTGTATTTTTTTGCTGAAACAAGATGGCAAAAACTCAAAATGCCCGGTTTGAAATTGAGAAATTCAATGGCAAGAACAACTTCGAGATCTGGAAGCTTAAGATGCACGATATGCTGATTCAACAAGGCGTGGCGAAAGCGCTGTTGGGGAGGAGCAAAAGGCCTTCTTCCATGACGGAGGATGAATGGGATGAGTTGGATGACAGAGCTCTGAGCGCAATTCGGTTATGTCTGGCAGATGACGTTCTGTTCAACATTGTGTCAGAGAAGACCGCCGCAAGCTTGTGGATAAAGCTTGAAAAGCTCTACATGACGAAATCCTTGACAAATCGGATTCTCCTGAAGCGGCAGCTATACAGTTTGCGGATGAAGGAAGGTACCTCGGTTACTGACCATCTGAATGTTTTCAATACTCTATTGGTACAATTACAAAGTCTAGATGTAAAATTTGATTCAGAGGATAAGGAAATAACTCTATTGTGTACATTGCCTGAATCGTGGGATCACTTTGTTACTTCCATAAGCTTCAATAATGCAGCTGTCCTTGAGTTTGACGATGTGGTTGGAGCCATGTTGTCTGAGGAGACGAGGAAGAAGTCGAATGCTGACACCTCTACATCAGAGGCAATGATGGCTAGAGGTCGTTCAAGAGAAAGACGCTCTGGTAAGCGCATCGATTCGCGTTCAAAGTCGAAAGGGAAGAAGAGCAAAGTGAAGTGCTGGTTTTGTGGCAAATCGGGGCACTTGAAGAAAGACTGCTGGAAGAGACAGCAAACAGAGAAGAAAGGAGACTCTTCGATAGAAAAGAAGGAGGCAAATGCGACAGATACAGGTTCGGCATCTGGTTCAGGTATGAGCGACGAAGTGTTGTCTGTTAATATGTCAAATCATGATCAACATTGGTTGTTAGATTCCGGTGCATCAAACCACATGTGTATTCATAGAGAATGGTTTAAGACGTATAGATCGGTTAATGATGGAGTCGTGTACATGGGTAATGATGTCACATCTAATATTGTTGGGATAGGAAGCATACAACTGCAAATGTTTGATGGCACAACTAGAATATTAACAGATGTGAGACATGTTCCAGACTTAAGGAAAAATCTAATTTCTTTAGGAGCATTGGATACGAATGGATATAAAACTGTAATTCAAGGTGGAGTTATGAAAATATATAAAGGTATTTTACTAGTAATGAAAGCTAAGAAAGTAGGAAATATGTTTCAGTTAGAAGGAAGAACAGGGTCAGTTCATGTGTCTACTGTGTCTGAACATGACAGTAGTTCCATTCACTTATGGCATCAAAGATTAGGGCATATGAGTGAAAGAGGGTTGAAAATTTTGGCTGATCACAAGTTACTTCCTAATCTAAGGTCTGGAAAGTTAGATTTCTGTAAACATTGCTTGTTTGGAAAACAAAGTAAACAAAAATTTAAAACAGGCAAACATACTAGTAAAGGGATACTTGATTATATTCATTCAGATGTTTGGGGACCAGCTCCTACAGCATCATATGGTGGCTCGTCATATTTTGTGTCGTTCATTGATGACTTTTCTAGGAAGGTGTGGGTCTATATGTTGAAAAGGAAGTCTGATGTTTTTTCAGTTTTCAAACAGTTTAGAGCATTGGTAGAAAATAGCACTGGTAGAACAATAAAATGTTTAAGAACTGACAATGGTGGTGAGTTTACTTCCAAGGAGTTTGACAGCTATTGCAAGGATGCAGGGATCGAGAGACATAAGACCACGATTTATACTCCTCAGCAAAATGGAGTTGTTGAACGCATGAACAGGACTCTTCTAGAGAGAGCAAGGAGTATGCTGAGTAACGCCGGGTTGCAGAAGGAGTTGTGGACGGAAGCAGTGGCAACAGCTTGTTATGTGATAAACCGATCTCCATCGACGGCGATAGACTGCAAAATTCCGCAAGAGGTATGGAAAGGACACCCTTCTGATTATTCTAAACTCAGAGTGTTTGGTTGTGATGCATATGCTCTAGTGCCTAAACATCAGCGAACTAAGTTAGATCCAAAGTCTAAAAGGTATATCTTTGTTGGGTATGGTGTTGGAACAAAGGGATATAGATCGTGGGATCCTACTACCCGCAAAATCATCATCAACAGAGATGTAAAGTTTGATGAATCCTCTCTTGTACAGTTAGATGTAGATAGAAAATTGAAACAGGATGATGTATTTGACTTTCAGCACATTCAGTTTGATAGCACTTCTAATGATAGTCATGATGACCATAGTTCAGATACTAGTCATGAACAGGTTTCAGAACATGAAAAGGGTTTCGGTTTAGATCATGAACAGGTCTCAGATACTGATCGGCAAGAAGTTCCTACAGATGGTAGTCAACCAGAAATAGCTTTAAGGAGGTCTACAAGGATAAAACGTGTTCCGAAAAGGTATGATGATTATGTTACTTCAGTTGCTTTGACCGCTAACGATGATGAACCTCTGTGCTATCAGGAAGCAATAGAAGGTTCGAATAGTGACAAGTGGAAAGCAGCCATGAAGGACGAAATGATGGCCTTGAGTAAGAACGGCACGTGGGATCTGGTTGAGCTTCCGAAAGACAAGAAAAATGTGGGGTGTAAATGGGTTTACAAGCTGAAACGCGGTGTGAATGATACGGAGGACAGGTACAAAGCGCGGCTGGTTGCAAAAGGGTTTTCTCATAAAGCAGGCATAGACTTTCATGCGATTTTTTCACCAGTTGTTAAAATAGTTTCAATTCGAATTGTGTTAGCTTTAGTTGCTTTGTTTGATTTAGAGTTACAACAACTAGATGTTAAGACTGCTTTTCTACATGGAGATCTAGATGAGGAAATATATATGGAACAACCGGAAGGGTTTGTTCAGCATCGCAATGAGAAATTTGTCTGCAGGCTCAAGAAGTCATTATATGGCCTGAAGCAGTCGCCTCGGCAGTGGTATAAGAAGTTTGATTCTTTCATGTTGAGTCGGAAATATGTTAGAAGTGAATATGATCATTGTGTGTATTTCAAGCAATTGAAAAATGGCATGTTCATTATCTTAGTGTTGTATGTTGACGATATGCTTTTAGCAAGCAAAAGCATCGGTGAAATCAACAGGTTGAAGACTCAGATGGCAAGGACATTCGATATGAAAGATCTAGGAGCAGCAAGACAGATTTTGGGCATGGAGATTTTCAGAGACAGGAGTAATGGTAAGATGTGGCTATCACAACAGAAGTATGTTGAGAAGATACTTTTGAGATTTGGTATGAATAATGTGAAGCCTGTGTCAGTCCCTTTCGCTTCCCATTTCAAGCTTTCTTCGGGTTTATGTCCTAATACAGATGAAGAAAAGGATTATATGTCTCGAATTCCATATGCCAATGTAGTAGGATGTTTGATGTATGCGATGGTTTGTACTCGACCAGATATTTCACATGCAGTTGGGGTTGTCAGCAGGTATATGGCAAATCCGGGTAAAGAACATTGGTCAACAGTGAAATGAGTGCTTCGGTACTTGAGAGGCACAAGTAGTTATTGTATCACTTACAATAAAAGTAGTGAATTTGTTTGCGGATATGTTGATTCCGATTTTGCAGGTGATTTGGATAAGAGAAGGTCAACTTCAGGGTACATCTTTACTCTTGCAGGTGGAGCTATCAGCTGGATGTCAAAGCTACAGAACATTGTTGCTTTATCCACTACTGAAGCAGAATACATTGCTGCTTCTCATGCTTGCAAAGAGGCGGTTTGGTTGAAAGGTTTGCTTGGTGAATTTGGTAGGTTGCAGGACAACATCAGGTTACTTTGTGATAGTCAAAGTGCAATACATTTGGCTAAGAATCCAGCCTATCATAGTAAATCAAAGCATATTCCAATTAAGTACCATTTTGTAAGACAGGTTATTACTGAAAGGGGAGTCTCTCTTGAAAAGGTGCATACAAAGGAGAATTGTGCAGACATGTTCACGAAACCAGTTTTGTTGGAGAAGCTGCGTTGGTGTTTGGCTTCTCTTGGCTTGCAGAAAAGATAAAATAATAAAGAACAGGGCATCAGGCTAATTGTTGTCAAGGTGGAGATTGTTGAGATTTTCTGTTTTGAATAGAATAGGAAAAATCTCAGTAGGTGACAAAAATTAGGAATTAGTTCCTAGATTAGCTCCAGTTTGTTGGGAGGGAGTTAATGCATCCTAAATTTGAGTTGAGAGGATTTATGAGGCTGTTAGATTCTCCTGCTATATAACAGGTATCCATACGTTTGTTTTGGAGAGTGTGTGAGAATTGTAATCTCCTGTTTGAATTAATAAAGACTGTCAATGCCCTGTTGTGTGGACGTAGCCCAGGAGGTTTGGGTGAACCACGGTAAAACTCCTGTGTCTCTTATGTGATGTGTTTTTCTGCTGTGTGTTAATTTAATGTTTGCGCTGTGTTAAACTCCAACAAATATTAAATATTGAGAGTACAAATACATGTAGATGAAACGTGTATCGAAATTATGAGAGAGAGAAACACCCTACTTGACATTTACTCCATGAATCCAAATTCCAAAAGCTAATATAAATAAGCGCAACGGTATACCTGGCAGCGTTTACAGGGAAAACTGACATACATTACCTGATGAATTTTTTTTGAGCTAATTGTTCCATCTCGTAATATTTACTACAGTTTTTCTCTGTAATAGTAACAAACAGAGAAGAAAGATACATGGACGTTGGTTTGTACTTCGGATGAAAGCGTAGCTGGAGCAAACTAATAGAAAAATGGTCGGTAGACTGCGAACTTCATGAAATGAAATGGATGCCTCTGCGAAACCATCATACTCCTGGAGCGGCGGCAAAGGCTGTTGTGGGGAAAACCCATACTAACTCCAGGAAAAACCATTTAGGGTTTGGAAGGATGGATCACAACCGTAGATTTCATTACTTTTATCTCCACCGTAGAACAGTTCCGAAGTTTCACCGCATTAATGGGCCGATGGCATAGAAAATAAGCGTCACCAGCTTGCCGCTGACCACTCCCTTCTGGCACAGAAAATTTTGAAAACACGATTTTCTCAGTCCGTTTGATGTCGCGGCTTACTGTCCGTTCAAAAAGTAAACACAACTTTCAATTTAACCCAGTCAACTATTTTCCATCCATCATACCATGACGTTCATCATTTCCTGCATCATATGAAAATTTGAACTTTGAAATTCACAGGAAAATTTTTATTTAACAGTGTGTGAATACACAGGGAATGACGGGCTACTGAACCAAAGAATGCAGGGTGAAGGGTGAAGATGATGGTGGCAGCAGGATAGATGGTTGAATAGATTCTCGCGTACTTCATACCAATATCCATTGGAAAACTTGGGAAGCTTGTCATTTTTCTGTGTGAATGGTTAAATGAACTTGATATCGAATAACTAAAGAAACTCCAAGTGCTTGACAAGAGAGAGTATTTTGGTTTGAGAAAGCTGCCTAAATCAGTTGAAGGCATGTTCTCTACAATGACAATATTGGGTAGCAGTGGCTGCCTGTCAAGAGATTTGTTTTGGAATACAGGTCATTTTCTCTGTGGTGGCTGGAACTTTCTTTCCTGCAATGCTGGAGGTAACAGGAATGTTTGAAAATGAGGCTACTCCAGTAACAGTAATGAATCAACTCACGCAGACAGTGAGAATGCTAGCAAAAATGTAATCTTTCTTTCTCTTTCTTTTTCTTTTTTAAAATTTTGATAAATTTTGTCACACAATTCTTTTAATAAAACACACATTTTTTTTAATAAAACACAAAAACGAATGAGAAAGTGAGAATTAGATATGTGTGGAGAGGAAAATTTTCCTTTATACAAAAATGTTATTATCAAATTAATAGTACTTATAAATGATAATTTAAAAAAAAAGAAAATTAAAAATAATATTGAAGCAAAACAAGAACATATTATTTCTCAAAAAAATATTAAAGAAAGATGACATACTTCAAAAACTAACTAGTACTTATAATTCCTTGAAAATAGATATGCATTTTATAATTAGAAACAAAAGTATTATATCAATTTATGATATATGTTTTTCAAAGAAAAAACTATGTAACTTCATATTCCATTAAGAGTTAAGAAATGCACTAGTTAATGGTACTAAATCTAAGTTATGAGGGAGAAAGGAAAATGTCCTAGGAGATTAATGTATCTTTTATTGTTTCCTTAACATAGTAGAAAATATATTTTTATTTAAAAACTTATCATAATTGACATAGTAAATAGTTTTTAAAAGAGAGGATATAAAAATGGGGAAAGGTCTCATCAAAACCCAATGCCCAATGGGTGAATGTTAAAATGGAGGAATATAGCTAATTGTAGGACCCATATTTCCTCAATATGTTTTCTTTAGTCCAAGAACTTGGAGGAGATAGTTTCAAAGGAAAAACCTCACATGCTTACCTTTACACAAACAAGATGCCACCTTGTGAACATTTAAACCAACCATACCCTTAAAGAGGTGTTTCTCCAAAGTAGAACAAATTATGAAGCGTAGAAATGAATCCACAAGAATGAAGTGAGTGAGTAATAAGACCTCACATTTAGAGCAATCTACAAGCAACCTACTACCATCCCAAAAAATATATTAACCATGCATTAGATGAGAAATAAATAGATCATTAGAAGAAGTATAATCAATCTTCTTCATTGACACCAACAATGTGTACAATGCAATTTAAAGACAACTCTCAGTTGATTGAAAATCAAATCCACTTGAATATTTAACTAAAGTAATAGAAAAGGGGCCATCATCCTACACCTCTTTATCCATCATAAATTTTTCCTTCCACTAAATAAAAGACATAATTACCATGAACATCCCTTGCTGAGAGCACATAAAATCCTAAAGGAGAACCCTCTCTAGTCATCAATGACACCAAAATAATGTCAAACCATAGCTTTAATATTATTTCAAAGTCCTCTATAATCTTAGATAATAAAGGAAAAGGATGAGGAAGGGAAATGGTCTAAGAGAGATGCACCAAAAAACTGACAACTAGAGTATTCACTCTAGGAATTAAAATGCCACAATGACTTTTAGATGGAGAATGGTTTAATGTTTGGGGATGGATCTATTCCCATGCCTAGAAAATCATTGTGCTGATGACCAATAGATAATCCCACACCCCAAGAGTTTGTAGTATCATCCCTCATATCATTAAAGAGACTAAATTACCCACATTATTTCATTTTGTGAAAGAGACGAGGAAAATAAACTAACTACCATCCACCTTTTGTCGCTAAGGACCTCCTCAATAAATCCCACAAAATATAACTAGCTACTTGACAATATATATATATAAATGAAATGATCTCATAGTTTAGTTCTAAAGTCTATTCGTTCTTCCAATACTTTGGGGATATTGTTTATAGTAATCCACCATTCGATTTCAATAGAACTTGAATATTTGAAATGAATTCCCTATTTAGGATTGATGGTTTCTAGAATAACTTTATAAAATTTGATCAATGAGTCATTTATATCTCTCAAGACTTCTCAATACCAAAGGTGTGAAACAAACACATAGAACGCACCCATAATAATTGAAATTGTGTCACCCCTAAAGAACCAAAATGTTCCAAATAAGTAAAGACAACCAAATTAACATTACCATAGCTCCAAGGACCTTCAGTTAAAATGACTTGAAAATCCTCTAATATTGTGAGAATAAAAGAGGAAAAAAGCTATCTTGAAACAACATATGTAAACCTTCATACAAATAAACTTCCCCCATACTTCATTTACCTTAAGCCCCATGTTTGAGTAAAAGAGTTTTCACCTACAAATGTAACCACACATAGCTTAGTCTAACATCATTTACTCACCCTCCATGGTCACTCAAAACAATTTTTTTCTCATCATCAGGATTGTAGTGTTTCTTATGCTTATAGAGAAATCCATACACCATAGACATCTCTTTGTGACACCACATGTAAAATTCCTCTTAGCCTCATCTTTTCCTGAAACCCTACGTCCCTAAAATTCCATACTAAACCACTCTTCAAGATATTTCTTTCTATATATATATATATATATATATATATATATATATATATTAAATAATAATATTAAATATATAAGTAAATAATATAAACTAAAAATTGCAGTTAAAAATAAAATATTATATTTAAATAATAAAATTTCAATATAAATATCAATGTAAAATTAACTCAATAATCACTTACAATAGCATAACATCAATTTCTAATCAAAATCCTACTATCTATAACAATATGACATAAATATTCAATAAGAAAACTAAAAACACTCCATAAAAAAATACTACATAAATATTCAATTAATATTCAAATTACATACAAAGAAGAGTCAATTTTATTCAATAACTTAATCTTGAGTAAATTAGATTGTATGAGATGATATGTTAAAAAATAAACGAAATTATCTGAGATGAAAATATTTTGAAATAATTCAGATGAAAGCGTCTTTTAATTCTTCCTATAAATCCTACGTTGCTTGAGAGGAAAGCGTCTTAATTAAAAAATATTGGATTCACGTTTTTTGCCGAACATATTATGATATGGCTTATCAACCGTAGAGCGGTTGGTAGACAAATCCGCAGAGTTTAAAATAAAAATGGCTATAAATTATATTTTAGAAGGATAAATCTTAGATATAACTTAGACAAATTGGGAGAGTTGAAAATAAAAATGACTATAAATTATATTTATTTAAAATGATAAATCTTATATATAACTTTAACACCGCTGAAAACCCCGTCGTGAACTTCATTATCAGGTGAGGCAAGACGAGAAGCAATGGCACAATGATACACAATGTCATGACGTCTAGAAGTTTCCCGAAGGAATGTTTTCAGTATTTTGTCAAAGTTTGAAGCTAAACGCACAAGTTTTCTAATGAATGTTATTAATGTCACGACGTCTAGAAGTTTCTTGAAGGACTTTTCTCAGTGTTTTGTCAAAGTTTGAAGCTAAAAGCACACGTTTTCTAATGGATGTTATTAATGTCACGACTTTTTAAGGATTTTTCTCAGTATTTTGGGTGTCTTAAAGGTTTTTGATAGTGCGGAATCTATTTCTACCATAAAAAATGGAATTCAAACACTCCAACTATTTTATTTCTTGAAATTTGTTTTACCGAATTTCGACAAAAAAAATATAGTCCTCGCTCTTATGTTACTTCAGTAAACAACTCCTCTGTAATGTGTTAGTATTTGGAAACTGTGCAGTATTGCAGAAGGACAGTACATCAATATGATTAGACAACAAAAGAGAGATGAATTTAATGTTGGAATTTCTCAATACAACAAAGAGAGGAAATTTGTTTCCCTCACAACACAAAGAACACAAATAATTGCGGAAATAAACAGTCATACACAAAGACAGATAGTGTAATACACAGGAGAGGGATGAAATTTGTTTTTCTGTTCAACTCACTCAAAACAAATGAAAATTGCATTTCTTATACAAAACAACTAAAGCCTGTAAAAACTAATTCTATTCAATGCTATTCAATTGTTGAACAAACGTTTAACAACCAATCGTCCTTTGGCTGTCGAAACCCATTATTTCATTAAAACGGTATGCATACCATACTTTGGTTTACACATGAAACACATACAAAACACGTTCAAAACACAAAAGGGTGGACTTGAAATTTTATTTGTTCTGGCTCTGAGTCCTCATCGCATCCATCATTTTATCGCAAATCAAAGATCAACGATATTAATAATTAACATATACACGAACAAGGGTAAACACTAAACCTTGTGATGTGTGATTGTGATCACATCACAATACAAATAACATATGCTGCAGCACTTAATGGGAAAAAATAAAAGGTTGAAATAGCGATGTGCAGTAGCATGATCGCATTGCATGTCAAATAACTTAACTTGCGGATGACAGAAGGTAAGTGCTAAACATTGCAAAGTGCGCTCTGTAGGCAGTAAACATTGGTAAGTGTGGTAATGGAAATACAAAGGAAATAGAAGATAAAAAAATGATTGTGGCAGATTTACAAAGTGTGGTAAGGTAAGGTGGGTCCCGTCAATATCGCATCAATGGTAGAATAACATATGGTGAAAGGGCTTAAGGTTAAAACAAAAAGTTTGCGATTGCGCGTTGCAGGCAAAAGGTAAGTCAAACTAGTGTTTGAAGAAACAAAGGCAGAGTATGTCTTCGTACTCTGTTTGTTGTGGTTGCGTGAAAACGTCTCTGGCTCTATGGATCTGTGCTTGTCTTTCCCTCCAACAAAATTGATGAAGCGTGAGTTGTTACCACCGCTTATTTATCGCAGTGGTTGGGAGTATAATTCCAACACTCCCCCTTAATCACAATTTCCGCCATAAATCATTCCCAGATAATGTCTGAGGTAAATAAAACTTCTTTTTCCTAATGGCTTTGTGAGGATATCAACAAATTGTTCCTCTCTCTTGCAATGCTACAAAACAATCTCACCGTTGTTAACGAGTTTTCTTATAAAATGATATTTGCAATCTATGTGCTTTGTTCTCTTGTGGAAAACATAATTATTTGATAATGCAATTACTGAGCTATTATCACAATAAATTGTGGTTCCTTTGTCTTGCTCATGACACAAATCTCTCAGCATCCTTCTCACCCACACTGCTTGGCATGCTGCTACTATTGCTGCCACATATTCAGCTTCTGTTGTTGATAATGCAACTATTGGTTGCTTCTTGGAAGCCCATGAGATGGCTCCCGATCCCAAATGAAACACATATCCAGATGTGATATTTCGATCATCTGCACTTCCATCCCAATCATTGTCAGTTTAACCAATCAATTTAAAATTATCAGTTGAGAGGTATATAACACCATACTCCTTTGTTCCATTCACATACCTCAATATTTTCTTGGATGATTTCCAATGTGTCTCTTTTGGTGTCTCCATGAATCTGGAAATTAAACTTACAACATACATAATATCAGGCCTAGTTGCAGTCAAATACCTTAGACTGCCAACTATGCTCTTGTACAATGTCAGATCAACATTCTTGCTGCAATCTTCTTCGCTTAATTTGAACCTCATGACAGTTGGAGTTATTGTTGCTTTGTTGTGCTGTATGTTAAACCTCTTTAAAAGTACTGCAACATATTTTTCTTGAGAAATAAAATTTCTCTTTTCATTTTTCTTTATTTCTATTCCCAAAAAATATATCAATAAACCCAAATCAGTCATTTCAAATTCACTCTTCATGACTGCTTAAAATCAGCAATAAGAGAAACTTCATTGCCTGTGAAAATTAAATCATCTACATATAAAACAACAATAAAGATTTTATTGTTATTTTCTTTAATGTAGAGTGTGGGTTCACCATCACATTTTTCAAACCCATTATCCATCAGGTAAGCTTCAATCCTATTGTACCATGCTCTTGGTACTTGCTTAAGTCTATGAAGAGCTTTCTTCATCTTACATACTTTGTGATCTTGCCCTTCTATCTCATAGCCAGGAGGTTGTTCAACATATACCTCCTCTTTCAACACTCCATTCAAGAATGATGACTTTACATCCATTTGATAGACTTTCCACTTTTGTTGTGTTTCAATGGACAACACTATGTGCACTATCTCCATCCTTGCAACTGGTGCAAAGGTTTTCTCATAATCTCTTCCTTGTTGCTGCTTGTAGCCTCTCACAACAAGTTTTACTTTATACCTTTCTATCTTACCTTGAGCATTGATTTTGGTATTATAGACCCATTTCACTCCAATAACTGTTTTACCTTGTGGGAGGTCCATTAACTCTCATGTATAATTATTTTCTATTGCTCTAATCTCTTCATTCATTGCTTCAATCCATTTTTCTTCTTTTACTGCATCTTCAAAATGGATTGGGTCATCAACATGACAAAACAAAAAAAATAAAGAATTTATACCAGCATTATTATCAGCTTCTTCTTGCTCATAAATTTCACTCAAATTTCTGAATCTTGGTCTTCTTGGTGTGCTTCGAATTCCATTTGAACTCGAGGGAGTTTTAGATCCCTGTGGTGTGCTTGGAGAAGCACTTCCATGATTTCTCAATGCTGTTGTATTTACTTCTTGTGGTGTGTTCTACTGAGCTTGTGTAAGTGGAGGAGGAGCTACCGTGGAGGAATTATTTTCTGCAATCAATTCCTCTCGATCTTCGTGAGACATACATGTCTTCACATTTAACGTATTCTCTAAACTTCCATCCCAAGCTTCTTCTTCTTCAATGAATTTAACATCGCTATTGATTATTACCTTCTTGGTTGATGGATTATGGAGCTTTTAGGCCTTGGATTCATCACTGTATCCAAAAAATATACACTTCTCCCCCTTGCTATCCAACTTCTTTCTTAGGTAACCCAGGATATGTGCATATGCCACACATCCAAATACTCTGATATGAGTGACAAACTACTATGTTCCATTCCATGCTTCTTCCGGAACTCTATTCCTAACAGCTTTGGTTGGAAATCTATTTAAAATATAAGATGCACAATTTACAACTTTTGCCCAATACTCATTTGGAAAATGCTTTGCCTTCAACATACTTTTGAACATGTCCATGATGGTCTTATTCTTTCTTTATACTACACCATTTTTTTTTATATATACCTTGTGGTAAATTACTTGTGTATGTCATGCTCCCTGTAGAAATGTAGGAATTCTTTGGAGATATACTCTCCTCCTCTTTTAGTTCTCAACACTTTTATGTACTGTCCACTTTGCTTCTCAACAAGAGATTTCAAGTGGTAGAATTGTTCAAACACTTCACTTTTCAGTTTTAGAAAGTACGCCCATGTCTTCCTTGTATAATTATCCATAAATTTCAAGACATAGTGACTTCCAACTAACGATGGCGTTTACATCAATCCACACAAATATGAGTGGACAATATTTAAAGGTGTCTTTTCTCTTATACTCTTTCTTGCTGGAAAGGATTCTCTGTGTTGTTTGCCTAAGATACAACCTTCACATAGGCTATCTGACAACTACTACCACACCTCCTTCCTTCAAGTCTATTCTGATATTGAGAGGAAACATCCTATTACTTGTCATATGCATTTCTGCAATGACCCTTTTACTTGGATTTATGTCCATGATTGTGCACAAATCATTCTTAAAAAATACATTGTTGCCCTTATACACGAGTTGTCCAATGCTTAGAAGGTTACATTTTAGGACAGGTACATAATAGGCATCTGGCACACACTTCTTTTCTCCCTTACTTGTCAGTATTGATACTCTTCATTTCACCATGACAAAGACTTTTCTATCAGTCCCTGTTGTCACTTCAGATTTAACACTCTCATCGAGATTCACAAACATTGTTATGTTTCCATTCATGTGGTTACTACAACCTGAATCTAAGAACCATACATCTTCTTTTTTTTCTTGTGCTACATTACAAGTCAAAAGCACGTTACTCTCATTCTAATTTTCTCTTGAAAAAATTACATTTTGTCTATTACTCATGTCATTTTGTTTCTTTATACATTCATTGGCATAATGCCCATACTTTTTACAATAATGACATTGGACTTGGTATTTATCATACCTTTGTCCTTGTGCTTGATTTTTTTTTTAGCCTTCGCTTTGATTCTGGTTGCTGCCCCTTCCACTTGTGCTTGCAGGGCTATTTCATCCACCTCTTTATGGGCCTCTTTCTCTTCTTCGGTAGTTTGATCTTCCTCGACCTCTACCTCGACCAAAAGAAATTTATGTCTTAAAAGCATGCTCCAATGAGGAGTTCGTTGTTCTGTTCATTCTATGTCCATGAGACATCAGGGATGCGCAAAGCTCATCCACTAAAAATATTGAGAGATCCTTTGTCTCTTCTATTGTCACTACTATGGCATTAAATCTTGAAGGTAGACTTCTTAAGATTTTCTCCACTATTATTCTTTCCTCAAATGTCTTTGCATGAGACCTTATCTAGGTAACCAACCCAATCACATGTGTGAAGAATGAATCTATGCTATCACACTCTTTCATACAGATAGTTTCAAAAACTCTCCTCAGCATTTGTAATTTTGTTGTCTTCACCTTCTCCATGCCTTGATAGGCTGTCTTGAGAATATCCCATGCCTCCTTAGACTTTGTTGCTGCCACAATACTTGGAAAAATGCTCTCATGAATTGCTTGAGAGATATAGAAGAGGGATTTGGAGTTCTTCTTCCTATTTTCTTTTAGCAAGTCTCTTTCTGTTGCTCTCAAAGCAGTAAACGTCGCTACATTTTCTAGTTCTGGCAAGACATTTTCCACCAGCTCCCATATATCTTGTGAAGCAAACATGGACCTCATTGTAATGGCCCAATAATCATAGTTTTTACCATTGAACTCTGGTAATTGCGGATTTTTTAGGCTTGTGCCTAATGCCGCCATTATGACTGTGTAAATTAAAACTTTTTTCTGTAAAAGATTTCTCACTGCTGGAGACTTCTGCTTCTAAAAACAAAAACAATCTTACAACTTCTTCAATAAAGAGAGCTTGTTCTTTTACTAAGAACCTAGACCTGCTCCGATACCATGTTGGAATTTCTGAATACAACAAATAGAGGAAATGTGTTTCCCCCACAACATAGAGAATACAAATACTTTCAGAAATAAACAGTCATACACACAGACAGATAGCGTAATACGCAGGAGAGGAATGAAATTCATTTTTCTATTCAACTCACTCAAAACAAATGAAAATTACATTTCCTATACAAAATGGCTATAACATGTAAATTCTAATTCTATTCAATGCTATTCAATTGCTGAATGAACGTTCAACAACCAATTATTTTTGGGTTATCGAGACCCATTTTTCTTTAAAATGGTACACAGACCATATTTTGGTTTACACACAAAACGCATACAAACTCATTCAAAACACAAAACGGCAGACTTGAAATTTTATTTGTTATGGCTCTGAATCCTCATCTCATCCGACACTTTATCGCAGATCGCAGATCGACGATCTTAACAATTAACATATGCGTGAACACGAGTAAATACTAAACATTGCAATGTGCGATTGCGATCGCATCGCAATACAAATAACATATGTTGTGGCACTTAATGGAAAAACATAAAAGGTTGCGACTGCGATGTGCAGTAGCACGATTGCATCGCACGTCAAATAACTTAATTTACGGATGGTGGAAGGTAAGTGGTAAACATTGTGAAGTGCGTTCTGCGGGTGGTAAACATTGGTAAGTGAGGTAATGGAAATACAAAGGAAATAACAGATAAAAAAAGGACTGTGGGAGACTTGCAAAGTGCGGTAAGGTAAGGTGAGTCACGCCGATATCACATCGGTGGTAGAATAACATATGGCGAAAGGGCTTAAGGTTAAAACAAAAAAATTGTGATTACACACTCTAGGCAAAAGATAGTCAAAGAGGTAGTTGAAGAAATAAACGCAGAGTATGACTTTGTACTATGTTTGTTGTTGTTGCGTGAAAATGCCTCTGGCTCTATAGATATGTGCATGTCCTTCCCTACAACAAAATTAATGAAGTGTGAGTCGCTGCCACAACCTATTTATGACAATGATTGAGAGTATAATTTCAACATTTAACCACAAACCACTCAAATAAATAAAATTAAAATATTAAAAAAATTATTTTATTTCTAATGTTAACTTGATATATTATGATTTCATTTTTGTTCAAAGCTAAAATTAATGGGAATTCCATGCCAAATCAGATACGTTCTTCTTGCCTTGAGGAAGGTATAATAATAGCATTCAACCTTTAGTGCTTGAAATTAATCGCCATGGAGCTTGGGGATTAGAATCTACCTTGGATATCGAAGAGTGTGAAATGATTGACATACGGTTAATGATATGGCATAGCCTTCAGAGTCCTGGAATAACAGGAGTAGGGTAGTCATTGTATATCTCCTTCCGGTGGCACGAATGGAAGACTAATATTAACATATATAAGTGTGAAAATAAACTAAATTAATGGAGACAATATATATATATATATATATATATATATATATATCAACTATTTAAACAAGAAGAGTAGGGTAGTCATTGTATATCTCTTCCAGGTGCACGAATGGAAGACTAATATTAACATATATAAGTGTGAAAAAAAACTAAATTAATGGGAATATATATATATATATCATCAACTATATCAAGGAGGTGTATAAGGTAGTAACAATAAACTCGTTGTAATATTGAGGGACATTACAAATATATAAAATTATATTTTATTGAACATTTCCTCTTCATTGGTCTCTTTTTTATTGTAATGTTTTCTTATATTTCAAATTTAAAAGTAAATAAACTTAATTATAAAATTATAAGGGTGAGGTAAAATATTAAATAAATTGTAACATTTAAGTGGATGGTGATGAAAAATATTATGTAAAACACAATAATATTATATTTTAATTAGTGATTCTCTCACATCCAGTTACTTTTTACTAAGTGAAAGTAGTAATAAATATTGGGTAAAATCTAATACAATATTTTTATTAAAAAATTCTTTATATTTGAGGTTCATAAGTAAACTTAATTCCTATGTAAATTGATGAGAGATGTAATGTTTAATTTGATGAGAGATGTAATGTTTAATATTTTGACTAGATCAAAATAAAATAAAAATAAAATTAATGATTATATTTATAATTAATAATTAAATCACCCTATATCCATTTTAACTCTAAATTTAATCAAGAATGATAAGAAATCAATTTTTTTAAGATGAATTTTTTTTTTAAATGAAAAAGATTTGAACTCTCTAGACCTTTAGTAAATCTAGAATTAACTTGAATCTAAATGATTTATCATCAATTTAAAATCCATAAATTAATGTTATAAACACTTTTGTTTAAAAAAAATTATCACATTTCTAGATAGCAAATGTAGATAAAAATTAGTATATCCTACTATCCTTAACTCTTAACTACGTAAACATCTCTATCTGATAAACAAATTTATGATCAATATAAACATCTCAAAACTCATAACAATACTGAGAAAAAAAAAAGACCGTTTAAATAACTATTAAATATATCAATAGTATTCGATATATCCATTCTATTTAATCTTGCAATCTTCCTCTTCGAAATAAAATTTATTCCTATATACATGACGATAACAATAACGATGCTCACACGCATCAAATTGTACGGGCCGGCCAAGTTTCTCTTTTCTTTTAAAAGGTAGCACTATATTCAATAAAAATGACATAACAAGGAAAATGATTTCTTTCTTCAAGCCATCTTTTCGTTTAATTGCATGGGTGTATCAGAAACTGTGCATGATTGTTCTCATTAGGTATGAAAGACAAGGGGAGGATCGAAAAGTATTTGCATCCAATCTCAATACCTCCTTCGCCTTCTGCTTCGTTTTGTCTGTGTGACTGAGTTGTTGAATCGAGAACAGTTTAGAAACAGCTCCACACTGAAGCCTCTCCAAAAGAATCGAAGCAGTTCAAGAATATATGCAAAATGACCAAAGGATTTGAACTGCTTTCTCAGTGGCAATTTCTGAAACCCTAATTTTCGAGACTACAACAATACCCATCGCGTGATCAACCATGGCAGCCCTTCCTTCTGTATAATCCACTAGCATCTCCAACAGTTCTAATATCTTTTCACACTTGGGATTCTCAGCCTCTGGAAGTAATTCAATCAGAAAAAATATGGCGCCTGCCTATATTGCCATTAATCTATTCTTTCTGGACTTTTTACATATTGCTACGAGGACAACCTGTTGAATGTATAGTAATTTCAACCTACGCTGCTGACAACAATTAATGTGTCTAGATGTTGATGGGAGATAAGATTGTTTCTCGAGAGATTGTTTAGATTCTTGAGGAAGCTATCTCCATCGACAATGAACCTCGAGAAGGTTCTTCTCTGTGTATATATTTCTATATCCGGTAATGCAAATGGCAAGCCAAGTTATTGTGTTCATTTTTCTGTCATGGTATCAGAGCTCCTTCATTGGAGTCGTTCTGATTCTTTCATGGTATCAGAGCCGGTAGTTTCGGCTTGGTTGAGTGTTTGCAGGGGTTGTGCCTGTAGTAGATTGTGTTGTGAGGAGTTTTATGCTCAGTGAGAGCTGTAAGTGCTCAGGGAGGGAGTTGTGTGCTCATGCTTAATGGTGTAGCCAAGTGTGGCAGAGTATCCATCCTGTGTGCTCGGTGTTTTGTGAAGTCGTGCTAGATTTGAGAGCCGTTTGGTGTGAGGAGCTGGCGTAGTGAGCTTCTTTTCGGTGGTTCTAAGATCGCACTGTTTGGAGAAGTGCAGACGTTGCCATTAGTATATGCAGCATTGAAATTTGTTGAGAATCCCATTCATAAGAAAGGTGTGTGAGGTAGCCTGTGTGGCTTTTGGAACAGTTGTCGTTCCTTGTGCTAGAGTCTGTGAGCTGATTGACGGTTAGAAGGAGAGTTGTTGTGAACTTGTAGTCGGCATACAAAACTAGTGTGCAGATAGTGTAGGAAATCGCCCAAGGAAGAGATTTCTTCTCACCGTGTGTAAGAGATTTTCATTGAAATTGGTGTTGCAATTATAAATTTGTTGGTGTACTCACTGGAGTAATGTGTAATGTGTTGTGTTCCACGAGTATGGAGATACTTGTGACCCTGAGTAGTGCAGCTCAGTGGGTAAATTAAGGCGAAGAAGGCATGATTGATGTGAGAGGACCCAGATTTGTGAAGGTGTTGTTGAGCCTTCCATAGGCCTTCTGCGTTGGAGCACTATGCTACTTATTTTCTGAAGGGGGCATAGTCGAAGTACTTGTGCTGGAGGTGTTGAGCTCTGCCCATTGAGACTTGTGTGCAAGCAGACGTTGCCGAGATTTTCTTTGCGTCGGAGGTGATTCTGGTGCTGAGCGTTTAAGAGCGTGAACTCTTGATGTTGCAGGAAAGCGGTATTTGCTGAGGGTTGAAGCGTGTTCTGGCAAGGAGGTAGAGTGATCCCCTGTTGTGCCGAGGACGACCGCACCTTGATGTATCTGTGACGGTTCGTGTGAAGGGACTGGCCGCGTGGAACTGGTGCATTAAGTCACCATTGCTCTGTGAATGTCTTTCGAAAAGCTGAAAGAGTAGAGTAGCGTGGCTCCAAGCCGCTGTTAAAGCCTTGTGCTTGGTCCTTGGAGCGTGCTTGGTGTGACTGGTGTGTTGAGGATTTCATTGTGTGAGAGTGTGAAGACTAGTTCAAGAAACCAATGGCCGTGATGTGAGCAGTCCATTTTGTTGTGACCAGAGGAGCACATTTTTGGTGCGCCCGTGAGGAGCTGAAACCGAGCTCATTGCTTGGAGGCTTATGTATTGAGAAGTCAAAGGGGCAGTTACATAGTGTTACGAACGGATCTGGCAACGGAGGCCAACTAGAGATTAGTAAACCATGTGAAGTGTTTCACTTTGGAGTATATTGCGGTGGTAGCCATTTCAGATCATGATGTATGTGCCACTATTTTTGAATCTATGTTGTAGCTGTGAGGTTGGAAGCAGTGTGAGTCTATGCAGCTGTTGAAAATGTGTTTAATTGATGTTGGGAGAGGCGCAACCTTTTGGTAGGTTTTGAGATCCTACTATTCAAGAGTTTTGTTGAAGTGTAGACTGTGTTATGATGAGAGATCGCTGGTAACTGGGGTTCGATGTAATCACTGGCTCTAGAGAAGGAAAATCTAGAAAAAATTCAATGGCCCAACGTTGCCAGTGAATTCAGCAGAGAGGCGAAAGACAGTAAGGTTTTTTCTGCGCCTGGTGTGTTGGTCACGAGATTGAGTCCATCCTGTAGGATTTGAATTGGAAAGGGAGAAAATTAGGCTTTTGAGAAAACTGTGAAGAGAGGTCGAAAAGTTCTTGCATGAGGCCGAGTAGTGCTCGGAAGAGAGATGTGTATATGGAGCAGTTGTTGCAGCAGAGGACACCGAGATTGACGAGTCAGACGTGAAGCCAAGTCTGGTGAAAAATGATTGAATGCAGAAATGTTCAGAAATTTTTAATGTTTTGTGTTTGTCCTGTCCAAGTGTTTATTTTCATATGAGCTATTGCAGAATTGTGTGAAGCAATCTTTGCATATTTTAATTGCTTCTAAGTTGAAGAAAGTGGAGCTATTGCTGTGGAGCTGAATTTAAATTGGGGAAGAACGTGGACTTGGAGCTGACTGAAAGCATGCGTCGGCAAAGAAGACTAAAACAACAAAGGAGAAACAATGAGAGGATAGAGGCAAAATCTGAAATATTTCCAACCATAGAATTTATGCTCAATGAAGATATGAATATGGATCAGCCAGAAGATTTTACAAAAGCTGATATAATACTGAAAAGATTAATGGCAATGCTGCCATCATTCTCAGGTAAAAATTTTGAACTTTGGGCTATTAAAATGGAAGGATTATTAGGTTCAGTAGATTTATGGAAATTTGTCCAAGAAACTGATATGAATTCTAAAAATAAGATCAGACGTGCAATAACATTGTTTCTTATTATATCATCTCTAGAAGAAAACATCCTTTCCAGCATTTTAAATGAATTTGGTGAAAAAATTGATCCAAAAATGTTTTGACATATTATTGAAATGAAGTATAGCGTGAAGTGGAGTGAGAAAGGAAAAGTAGATGAATTTGTTGTTAAAAATAGTGATTGTGTTGAAAGCATCATAACTAAGATCAAGACGGAAAGTATGTTGGTAGATGACAATAAAGTAGCATGTGATAGTCAAGAAATTTCCTCTCATGCAAAAGCTTGTGAAGTCAAATATGATGAGAATTATGTATCTCATGAAGAGTGGTTTAGTTTGATGCATGAAGAGAAACTCATTGATGAGTTGTTGTTTGGTGAGAAGATATGCCTATCTCCATCTACAAATCAAATGCAGGATGACATGTTTGTAACAACGAAGATGATTAAAGAGGTTGAAAACATGAATCAACCAACTATGAAAGATGAAGATCTACAGAATGATGTAGATATTGCAGAGAGAAAATTTGTGGAGGATTCAATAGTAACTCATAAAGCTGTAGAGGTCTTAATCGTTGTTGATGAAGCTGTAGAAGACTTAATAATAGTTGATGAATTAAAGAAAGTTAATAGACTCTTTGAAGAAGAGTGTGCAGATATTGACAGTGAGGAAAAAGAAATAAAACTTGAAGAAATTGCAAAGGACAAGTTCCAAGAACCTACACCGATGGTGAATGGAAAGAATGTTAGACTGCAATCAAGAAAGGAGAAACTTCACCACTATCTTATGGCAGGAAAGGTGAAGATGAAACTGCGTCTGAAAATAAACAAGTATGGACCTTTTACAAAGAAAACAAAAATGAAACCCTTGTTCTCATGTATTGTTGTAAGCCTAGCTAAGACTTGGACCAGCAAGCATGTCAACGAAGGCACATATGTTTGTGTCTTATGTATTGTGTCATTGTGTATTTTGTGTGTCTGTGATATGGTTGAAATTAAGGAGGAGTGTTGAATGTATAGTAATTTCAACCTACACTGCTGACAGCAATTAATGTGTCTAGATTTTTCTAGGAGATAAGCTTGTTTCTCAAGAGATCGTTTAGCTTCTTGAGGAAACTATCTCCACCGAGGATGAACCTGGAGAAGGTTCTTCTCTATGTATATATTTCTATATAATTCAAATGGCAAGTCAAGTTAATGTGTTCAGTTTTCTATCATGGTATCAAAGCTCCTTCATTGGAGTCGTTCTGATTCTTTCACAACCAAGGCTGCAGTGATTGCCTGATGGCAGGATTCACCCTCTATGATTTCTAGGAGATCTTGGAAAATATCAATATTTTCGCTACGATAAATTCCCAATCAGGTATCCACGTGGAAACCTTCTGCAATGAAACGGAAGCGTGAATTCTAGCTTCAATGTTTCCCATATGCAAGACCAAGGCCATTGACCTAATGCATGCTGCCTCTGAAAAAGATCTCGCAGTTTCGTGGCTCATAGGAAACAGATGAAATATACCCAAAGTTTCTTCACAAGACCTGAACTTTTCATTATCATTCTCTTCACAGCAAGACGAACTGAACAGAGATGCAAGAACCATACTAGAACTGGCCGCCGCCATGCACCGTCTATTTACTTCGCTCTCCCGCGCAATGGACCGCAATTTCTTCTATGCACTGACGCCTCCGACTGCTGGAGATGTGAGTGCCGCTTGAAGTAACATGGAGTGGGGATTTGCTCTACGGCCTTGGAGTTGTTTGCAACACACCATCCTTTAATGAGGCGACGCAACGTGTGGTTGGGGATTAAATCGAAGCTCTCCAGTTGTTGCATGGTGGCAGGACATGTTTTGTTGTTGCACGGTGGCAGGACATGTTTTCCAGTGCTCTATGCTTTCTCGATCGTACGTCATACCGGTGAAAACAGTTACCGGGTCTCTCATAAGATCCATGGATATGGGGCACCTGAAGTATGAAGGCACCTCCACCTCGAAACAATGTTGTGCTGAGTTATTGAAGCTTAACATCGTAATGTTGCTAACAATACAGCGAGATAACCAGTTCTTCAAATCGACGAGATATCAGTTATTAAATAAGGAGACGATCTAAGGCTTCAATATTGACCTGAGCTATTCTTGAACTCACATAATTGAATCTTAGCGTTTATGAATATATAGTCTCTCTGGCAGCACAATTGTGAATGTCAACACGCTGGCTCTCTGAAGGTTCTACTGCCAACTGTCACGCGGTCAAATATTCCTGTAGTCTGCAATTCCACGGCGAGCCTTATTTCAGCTGCTATCCGCCCATTAATGCGCCCAGGGGTGGAATGGCCACCGCACAATGATCTACGGTTTTAATCTGACGGCGGCACGGCGAGCCTTATTTCAGCTGCTATCCGCCCATTAATGCAGCCAGGGGTGAAATGGCCACAGCACGATGATCTACGGTTTTAATCTGACAGCGGCCATTCCACCCCTGGGGGCATTAATGGGCGGATAGCCGCTGAAATAAGGCTCCCCCAATTCCACTATTAATTTACGAACGTTCCAATTAGAAGACTGTTTCAACTTTCAACGCAGACACAAATATCCGTAATTTTTTGTACCAGTGCATAAGCCACTGCAACCACATATATGACAGTCTTGACTTTTGAAAATATAGGAGGAGGGAAAGCAAGGCAATGTCATAATTGAAATCCCAGCCTATCGCAAAGCAGCATTTAAAACGATTGAATGGCCGAGACATTCGACCTTTCCCTAAATCTCTATTTATGAACAGGAGCGAAGGATAAGGTTTATTTAAAAGTCAATCTTTATATGTCCACGTTTATCTACCGGTATATTACGGTATTTGTCACCTGAAAAGCAAGTTAAATGTGGAAAATCCAACAATTTAGGGGTCTACTATTTTAATTTTGATTTAATTGATTTTTTGAAGTTATAATTTTATTCCTTTGATAAGACACGTTTATCCATGGGTATAGTAGTTTATGGATTATTCAAAATTAATTAAAAGCGATTATTTTTTGGTCTGTTCACTTTTTATTAAAGTTAACTGATCTTTTTGAATTATGATTTTAGGTTTTGTATTATAGGTTTTAAATTTATTTTTGTTCTTTTTATTAAATTTGTCTAAAATTACAAGATTCATATATAAACGAAACATAATTATGGAATTGTTAAATATATATATATATATATATATATATATATATATATATATATATAGGCTTTGGAATTGGTATAGGTAAGAGAATCCTTTTTGGGTTATGCAACTTCTTTCTTCCTAAGAGTTGTTTGAGAATCTTTTTTGGGTTATGCAACTTCCTTCTTCCTAAGATTTGTTTGAGTCTTGTTACAACTAATAAACTCACGTTACAACAGATAACTCAAGCTATATATTTATTTTTTTCAAAAGTTGATTCCAATGTATTATTTCATTTCAATTTGATGAATACTGAACTTGGTATGTGAAGAGTGTTAACATAAACTTTAATTTGAAGTTCTTATGTAGGAGCAATGTCCTCTTAGATTTAATTTAAGATTGTGGTAAACTATTGGTTGAGAAATTTAATCTTTTTCTTAGAATTAATTATCAATAGAAAAAAAATAACTTATTAATGAAATAATGATATTTCTTTTCCTAAAGATATACAAAAATTCCTTTTCAAAATCACCATAATGAATGATTAATTTTATTAGCAATGGGGAGTACTAAGTATAAGTGGTGTTTTCAAAAGTGTGAAGAAAGAGCCTTCATGTTGTGCATCCAGTAATCTAATCACTATCATTAATTTCTTAATACACTTTTTTGGTAAACTAATTAAAGCATATTTAAAAACAATTCATGGGTCAAATCGCGAAGTTGGGAAACAATTTTTGGCGGATGGTTAGAATTCGGGAGAAATTTTTAATTTCTCAGCCGAGAAAAAATTCAACTAAATTTCTCGGCCAAGAGTTTTCAAAATTCTTGTCCGAGAGATTTTAAATATTTCGGACGAGAGTTTTTTCGAGTTTAACATGAGTTAAAATTCTCTCGGACGAGAGTTATGCATTTTCTCATCCGAGAGTTGTGGTCACAAAACTCTCGAGAAAACTTTTCGGACGAGAATTGGAGAAACTCTCGGACGAGAGTTGGAAAAACTCTCATCCGAGAGTTCTCCAAACCTCCCTATTTTTATTATTATAGCATGAAAATATTGTAGTAGACATGTGTGGAATAATTTTATTGACATCATGTTGTTTTCAACCTTGTGTGAGTGCTTCTTAAATATCATTAATACGAGTCGACATGGATATTAAATATAATCTAGTTTTCAATAGTTATAATTATTATCATACTATTGAATACATAATTAGAAAAATAGTTATCATAATAGTAGTAGCAATAAGAACAACAATAACCATAGTTGTAAGTTGAACACATGAAAAAATTATTTGGTATAATAAATATTTATTAAAATATTAATATATTTTATAAATAATAACCAAGCATGGGATACCCTTGGATATTTCACCACCATTGAAGTGGTAAAAATGCTAAATAATCAACGACTATGATCCAAGCAAATCGCCTTATGGATTAATAGAGTTAAACCCATGACCTCACCAACATTGGAGGACATATATCACATCATGCTTGTATATGCCTAAGGCAACCTTAAAGGATATAGAAATAATAATATAATTGAATTTCATATCCTAATAATGTGTAAAATTACAATATTTATCTTATATATGAATAAAAATATATGTACAAATAATTCTCAACTAAAGCTTAAATATTATGGGAGGAATTAGAGAAGGGGCTTTGACAAAGGATAAATAATTTATCAAAGGATTAGATCCTAGAATAACTGAAGGGTTGGGAATCTAACCTAGTTTATTCTCATACAAGGGAAACAATATTATTTAAGACTGTTGATACCTATTGATTTATGAAGACCATAGTGGCTCAATTGATTGAAATAAAATGGGAATTTCAAGAAGGAACCCTACACACAATTATCATTTTTGAGGGAAATTTCGAAGTAAAGTGTTAATGGGTTTTGCATTAGGTTTTAGGTAGCACTAAAAAGAGATTGAGAAATAAACTAGTGACGGGGTGAGGAAGTAGGTTTGACAACATCCAACCCCATCATCCTTGAGAATGAGGACCAAATCCTAGGAAGAAGTATGGAATGAACTGGATATGTAAATGAAGGTCGTAAGGATGACAGGGAATACATTTGAGAACTATTATCTTTCTTCAGAAGGTTTATCTAGGAATATTGGTAGACATAGAAAAATGGTTTGTTTATTTCTTGTGATCCTATTTGGAATTCCTATTGACATAAGGGATCATGTGTGGTCCTTGATGTTAACATACACTCACCACAATATGATTGTTTGGTGTGTACATGGATCATTTGATGGAATTATCAATTTCTTGATGCCAAAATGGATTGTTTGATGGTCAACCATTGTAGTGAAAATTGTTTTATGGAATCATTAAAATATGATTGTTTGATGTCTGCATGGATTTTTTGATGGTAAAAATTTGAAATAGTTGTAGTACAAATTGTTTTGTGGACTCATCACAATATCATTGCTTGATACCTACAGGGATTGTTTGATGCTCAATAGTTTTAGTGCAGGAAGAGGTATAGGTTTGGTTGTGGCCTACATAAGAT
This sequence comes from Pinus albicaulis, assembly GCA_034641835.2. Classification (NCBI taxonomy): domain Eukaryota; kingdom Viridiplantae; phylum Streptophyta; class Pinopsida; order Pinales; family Pinaceae; genus Pinus; species Pinus albicaulis. The sequence goes on along the minus strand of CM076572.1, from coordinate 20,554,066 downwards.
TAATAGGATTTTGTAGAGGCTAAAATCAGTTATATAGGTGTTTCAGACCAAAAGGAAGAAGTATGCCAAGTTTTGTACTGTGTAGTAGTGTTGACCTAAGTTAGGAAGCATATGTCAATAGTGGGGCCACAACCGATGGGAGATATATATCATCCATGTAGCTCTTCTTGTAGGTGATGAAAATAAAAAACCATGAGTGAAACCAAGGTTTCACCCATTAAATATTTCCATGTGAGGTTGAGTGACATGGTCAACATTACCAAAAACAAATTATACTTTGGTTTTTGCAGTGATGACTGTTGGAAATAATTTTTTTGAGTGTCTTTGTGCCTTTGGGAGAGCATTTGGATTCTTGAAGAAGTATGATGTATGGGTGTAGCGAGAATAAGCAGTTTTTCAAGATCCTTCTTTTGGTGGTGCCGTTGAGCCCCCTGATGTTCCAGGTTGTGATTTTCACTGAGCTACCTTTGGAGCAGATAGGACCAAGGCCCTGATTTTTCCTTCATTGATTAGGCGTCTACCTAGTTCTTTTATTTGGTGTCTTGTGGATTTGCGCCCTCTTTTTCTTCCTGGTCCTTGTGGCTTGTATTGATCCAAATCCAAGTTGGCTTGAATGCTCGTTTGGATGTTATTTCCCCATTGCCTTTTGGCTACATTTTGGTTGATGTATTCCAGCTGCAGTTATGCCATTTCTATCTTCTCCAAGTGTTCTTGGGGAATGGCATCGACTCCCAGTTTGGACCATTGCTCATTGACCTTTTGGAGATCTAGATCGCCTAGGATCTCCTCCAGAGGATTGTTTGAAGTGGTTGAGGATGGCTGCTCTGTTTTCATTTCTGTGGATTGAGGGGTTTGCAGTGAGGTGTGGCTGGTATTAATCTGAATGGGAGAGGATTCTGGTTTGTGTTGCGGTGCCTGGGCGTGGATTGAATCCGAGGTTGTGCTTGGGGCATTGGTTGTAATCAAAGATTGACTTAATAATGAAGGATCTTGATCAGTGGGGGCCTGGGAGACTAATTAAAGAAATAGTCGTAGGACACACAACCTATGTGTAATTTTTGAGTAATTGGAATTCCAAAAAATCATAGTTAACATCAAAATTTCATGTTTTCCATTTTTAATAAAATAGAAAAAATCTAAATTTATTGATAAAATTTATCAGGTTTAAAAAAATGCAAAAATTCACTTATTACTGAAAATTTCCCTATTTTTACATCTTATTCAGAAATCTCAAAAAAAAAAAAAAAATTATTATTAATTAAAATATTAACAACCTTAAAAGAAAGTACGATAGGATAGTCTTTACAAAAATAAATCAACTTCAAATGTAAAATGATTCTTGGTGAAGTTAGAGTTATTAGTGATATATCTCTAAATTAGAAGTTATCTTTGCAATTATAATTGTAACTTCATATTTATATTGTTATGTTTTATTATGTTAAAATATAAGTTATCTTTGCAATTATAATTGTAACTTCAAATTTATATTGTTGTGTTTTATTATGTCAAAATATTATCAAATGTCTTTATTGTAAATTCATTTTATCTTTAAAATTAATATATATTTTTGCTAAGTTCAATAAACCTTCAAATAATTAAATGTCACTTTTTAGATTCATTTTAACTTTTAAAAAATTCCAAATCTAATAAATTTAAACGCACGTGCTTTCTTTATATGTCTATACAAAAATAAATATAAATATATATTTTAATTTAGTTTAAGATATAAATGTGTTCAGAAAGATATAAAAAAAAAAAATTCCTAAATGTCTATTCAGAAATAGATATAAATACATAGGTTAATTTAGTTTAAGATATAACTGTGTTCAGAAAAATTTAAAAAAAAATTATAAAAAAAATTCCTAAATGTTTATTCAAAAATAAATATCAATACATATTTTAATTTTGTTTAAGATACAACTGTGTTTAGAAAGATATAAAAAAGAACATTCCTAAAGCACATAATTTCTAGAAGTTTAAAATGTTAAAAAATATATGATAAAAAATATTTAGAATTTGTGATATATTATATATGAAAATATTTGAGTATATTTATTAAATTGATTAATAAGATTTTAAATTATTATTTTTCAATTTTAATATAAAGTTTTTTATTAATAAGGTTAAATATTTATATAGATATAAAATATGTTTTATAATTTATATATATTTATTATTGTTAGAAAATTATGTATTATAGAGTAATGGAACACATAAAGTATGGGGAAACACAAATACAGAAAATAACATATAAAACAATAAAGACATATATATGTGATTAATCCAAATGTCTACTCAAACAACGAGTTCTTCGTTTAACATATAAAACAAGAAAGACATATATATGTGATTAATCCAAATGTCTACTCAAACAACGAGTTCTTCGTTTTTATTATCTAACAAAATGAAGAGACATAACCTATAACATATCCGTTATAATATCATCTACAGTCTCACACATTCCCCCTTTGTATTTCTTGATTAGAGTATACACAGAATACACAACGAAATACAACTCCCTCATACAATTATTTCGGGAAATAACTCCCTAGAGGTTTGTTGGGTCAAAACCTCCACAGATCAGGCCATGCTATTCAAGAAGGACTCACACAACCACACTTGTATGCAAAAAACTAGATAACATCGATAGTAGAACTCACCCGTAATCCTACGTTTGATGTAGATCCCGTGGGGTCCAAACCCCCAGCAACCCTTCTTCCTCCTCAACCTAAAAACCAAGAAGAAACGTGCATGGAAATCTAGTTGTACAGCATATATATATCCTAAATGTCAGTGAAATCCATGTGAAATATCATATAAACAATAATAAATGCTTAAATAATAATATTTTCACATATGCAAGCAGATATTAACACGTGAATCCAGGAACAAGATGGTTCTTCTTCATTACGAACAGCATGAACAGTAATAAAAAGTGGAGAGATCACCTGAATCCTTCCACGATATTCGAATAGACCGTCGTCCGGATCCGTCCCGCCCTTGCCTTGCTAGTATACTTTCAAGACTTGTGCAAACGAGATGACACATAAACGGATGAACATCTCCAGGAAATAATGGTTTCCTGTAAAAATCTGGGAAAGTGCGGGAGGCACGGGAATCAGACTTGAATTGGGATTCCAATAGAGTATAATGTCTATAAATTTTTCTCTCCCTTAGGCCATGCACATGAGGGGCTTTTATTCTCCCTCAAATTAGTTTCAATCAGCTGGAAATAGTTGGCCATGTGCTGGGGTGGTTGAACTACTGGAGTAACCATCAACCCAGCCCAAAAATAGGGAATTTTATATATTTTTTAATGATTTTAATGGCATACGCGGAAAAGTGTGTATGGACTCGCGTATACACGCCGAAAAGTCTGGGCATACCCGCGTATGGGATTTTTAACACTCTTTTTTATGAATTTTTTTCAAGTCTGTGGGAATGGGTGCCCAAGGCCAAAGAGACAATCATGAATCACATGAGGGTGAAAAATGATGCTATAACAAAAACTGAGGGGTTTCCTTCTAGCGAAAAAACCCTAAATTAAAGATAACTTCTACAGTCATAAAATCCACCTAATGAATGACACGAATTGACTACAAAATTACAATATTTTACAAGGCAATTTTACATATTTTTTTAGCTTTGCCCCCTGTGAACCCCTGAAGGATATTAATTACATTATTTTTAGCTTTACCCCCTGTGACCCCCTGAAGACTATTAAAAGACCTGACACAGGTCCCGTTAAGGACCAAATTCCACACCTAACAATTATTTTCTATAAATGAAAATGCATTTTTTAACAACAAATTAATTAAAAAATCTATTCATAATATTCAAAACAATAAAGAAATGAAAAATTATATAAATCACTTATTCACATATCAGAGGAATACCAAAAATTTTGGTTTAGGAAAAGAGATGATTACCTACTTTGAATCCAAGGTTGGTCATAATGAAGGACTAATATAGGCTTAAAAAAATGTTGTCTTATTATAAGAAATGTTTATATATATATAATTAATTGCTAATTAAGTTATTTTGAGTGATTGGAAGTAAGGAATCAAATTATTTTCATCTAGATTCACTTTCAGCAAGTGACAAGATATATGTAAGTAATATTAAGTTATATTAACAGTGTATATATATATATATATATATATATATATATACTCAATATTATTTTAATATCTTACTTTTTTTTAATAATTTGATATACATATTTTTGTGGTGTCAAATTTGTTAGTGTAACTGATAATATCATTTGATAATTTATTTTGGTAAGTGGATAATTACTAAATTTCAATAGTGTAAATAAATATCACTCTCCACTCACCTTATTGTCTGCTAATAATATTATTCATGAATTATCTCATAATAATCAAGTATCTTCACCAAAAATATCATTACTATTTTTTATAACCATTGTATTTAATCTTGCACTCTTCCTCTTAGAACTAAAAATGTCTATATACATTACAGCAACAATAACGATGCTCATACGCGTCGAATTTGTACGGGCCGACCAAGTTTCTTTGTTTTCTTAAAAAATATCACTATAAAAGTCAAACCCATTCAATAAAAATGACATAACAAGGAAAATGCAATTTTTTTGAGACATTTTTTGTTTAATTGTGTGGGTGTATTAGATCAAATTTCAAAACTATGGATGACAGTTCTCATTAGGTACGTAAGACAAGGGGAGGCTCTAAAAGTATTTTCATTCAATTTCAATACCTCCTTCTCCTTCTGCTTTGTTTTGTCTGTGCAACTGAGTTGTTGAAGCATGCACAATTTAGACATAGCTCCACACTAAAGTGTCTCCCAAAGAATCAACACAGTTGAAGAATATATGCAAAGAGACCAAAGGATTCGAACTGATTTCTTAGTGGAAATTTTTGAAACACTAATATTATTCTTAGAGACTACAACAATACCCATCGTGTGATCAACAATTGCAGCTCTTCCATCTGCATAGTCCACTAGCATGTCCAATAGATCTAACATTTTTTCACACTTGGGTTGCTTGGCCTCTGGAAGTAATTCAGTTAGAAAAAATATGGTGCCCGCCTCTATTGCCTTTAATCTGTTCTTTCTATAATTTTTACATATTTCTATAAGGACAACCAAGGCTATAGTGATCGCTTGATGGCAGGATTCACCCGTTATGTTTTCTAGGAGACTTTGGAAAATATCAATATTTTCCCTGTTGATAAATTCCCAATTAGATATCAAGGTGGAAGCCTTCTACAATAAAACGAATGCGTGAAGTCTAGCTTCAATGTTTCCCTTATGGAAGACCAACGCCATGGACCTAATGCACGCTACCTTTGACAAATATCTCGCACTTTCCTGGGTCATAGTAAGAATATGATATATATCCAAAGTTTTTTCACAAGCCCTCAACTTTTCATTTTCATTATTTGCATAGCAAGACAGATTGATCAGATAAGCAAGAACAATACTTGAACCTGTCGCCGCCATGCACCATTTTTTTACGTCACTCTCCCACGCAATGTATCGAAATTTCTTCAATTCACTAATGCCTTCGACTACTGGAGATGTGAGTGCTGCTTGAAGTAACATGGATATTTGAAGAGAGTCAACGACTGGCTGAGGAGTGGGGATTTTCTCTATGCCCTTGGAGTCGTTCGCAATGCACCATCATTTAATGAGGTGACGCAGCGTATCATTCAGTATTATATCGAAGCTCTCTAGTTGTTGCATGGTGGTAGGACATGTTTTTGTTGTTGCATGAAAAAATATAGTGCTCTATGTTTTCTCACGCATATGACATGCCTATGGAAACAATTACCGAATCTCTCATTAGATCCATCTAGATGGGGCACCTGAAGTATGAAGGAACCTCCACCTCCGAACAATGTTTTGTTGAGTTATTGAAGCTTAACATAGTAACATTGGTATCAATAAAACGAGACTCTCTAAAGGCTTCAATGACAACCTTTGCTATTCCCCAACTCAGATAACTGAATCTTGGCGTCTATGAATATATATTCTCTCACAATTGTTAATGTCAATGAACTCGCTCTATCAATGTCCTGGCTCTATCGACGAACTCGCTCTTAAAGATATGCCTTGGCTTTAGCTGTTAGCATGAGAGAGAAGTGCAATTGTCCTTTCGAATGAGCAAGCTAGTATGCCTTGTGTATGTTCAATTTTTGATGTATCTAGGTTCTTCTACTGTGGGGAAAATCTGATGTGAACATCTCAAGACATAAGTAATACTACTAGCTTTGTAGCTCCCTTTACTGTTTTAAGCGCACTAAAAGGGCATGAAAAGTAAAATCTGCATAAAACATGGTAGAGTAGGATATTTTCATATTAATGGTTTCTCGTCATGAGTGATTTCAAAAATAGGTATTCCAGTGATCTCATGGAAAGCACATAAAAGAATATCGGTCAAAGAGTATAAACAATTGAAGTAGGAAAAAAATCAATAATGCACTTTAAACTTGATGATCAAAGTACCATGAAGACTCTACTATTGAAGACCCTTTAGAGAGTGGAAGCACCGTGAGTAGATGCTAATAAATAACATACACAGTGGCAACCACATTACCACTAAAGTGAGTCCATGTCATCAGCCACTGTCATTCCCAATCATCCCAGATAGCGACCTATCAAGTGTCATCATATGTTGATATGGAAGACAAAATATATTATTGTAATTATTGTAAAAGCAAAACAAGTATAAGTCCAAGAGTCACATGTAAAATCAAGGGTCACATAATTCCAATTGACATGTAATTCCAAAAGTCATTTGGAACTTCAAAGGTTGTAGAAGTCCAAAGGTCACTAGAAGCTATAAATTCAAGAGTCATGAGGATATGAAAGGTCACTCCTCAAGTTATAAGTAGATCATCATTTCTATTGTAAAATACTTTTAACCTTTGATTCTCCCATAAGGCATAAGAGAGATAAGTTGGTATTTTTTTTGAGCAAGTAGTCGCTCCAACGCTCCACTATTGGAGCAATTGATGTTCGTTGTATTCGTGCATCTTGGGACTTTTACTTAATCTTTGAATCTTTAATGGCCAAAACGTTTTAACACATGAATTATGGATGTTTGTAAGACTATTATGTGAATGTTCATGGTTCATGCTTTCTTTCACTAGTACTAAGCTAGTTGAACTATTTCATTTATGGGTAAAAATGTGAAGTTGGGTTACACTTTTTGCCTTTTTTTCAGAAAAGAATATCATTTTTTTTACTGTTCTTCAACTTTATGCAAGCCAAAACAAATTTTCTGTTAAGAATTTCATTTTGCGATAAAAATAAAGTTGTCAAAAAATTTATTAGCTTTCTATTACTTATTTTTTTGAATTTTTTTATACACATTTGATATGTCAAATTAACATTTATTTGACATTAGGGGAATTTTGAGGTCTGAAATGGGCCTCATAAGAAAAATGTACAAAAAAAATAAACTTTATAACAACCAATAGGATTCAAGATGATGATGTCATCCATAATGGATGATTCACCATTTTTGGAGTAAAAAAGTAAAAATATTAAAAAATAATAAAATAATAAAACTACTTTTTCAACTCGTATTTTAAACTTATCTCCAAAAAATTTTACTCAAATTTCGAGCGGGAGTACTCGTTGGATGCGGAATTTAATTCCTCATCCAAGGAGTACCCATGTTGCATACTTTCGATGAACTCTTCTACATGAAAAATGAGAAATACATAAAAAATGTGATTGTAATCACGTTTTTTTATGTATTTCTCATTTTTCGTGTAGTAGGACCCATCGAAAGTATGCAACATGGGTACTCCTTGGATGGGGAATTAAATTCCGCATCCAACGAGTACTCCCGCTCGAAATTTGAGTAAAAACTTTGGGAGATAAGTTGAAAATATGAATTGAAAAAGTAGCTTTTTCATTTTTCCCTCTAAAATTTGATGATGTCATCAAATCTTATTAGATTTTTTCCACTATTATTTTATAATTTCCTTAGGAGGCCCATTTTAGACCTCAAAATTCCCCTAATGTTGTGTGTTCTTTAACAATCAAAGGATTCATAAAAATTCATGTTCAAATGTGTTGGTGTATTCTTTGAAAACTTTGTGTTTTTGAGAAACGAAATGTGTTACAACAACCTAGACAGAGTCTACTTTGGTTTTGTTTTATTTACGAAATCAACTGATTCATATCATAATTACTAGATTTTTTTGAACTGATCCAATATGAAAAATGTGCATATTTTGAATATGTTTCAGCTCACAAAAAAAATTTCAACATATAATTTATCAACTAAAAGTCTAAAAACTATCCATTACAAACGATGGACCAATGTAATGCACCATAATTTTTTCAAATTTTTTTACAGTGTATTTTGGAAGATACAAAATATTGATTTCACTAAATCATATTGTCCTTCACAAATTGTTTGGACCTTTTTATTACAAAATTAATTAAAATTAGTAAATATTTATGAATTTTGATAAAAGTTATATTTCCTGAAAGTATATTGAATTCTCGAAATTCTTTTCTTTGTTCTGATAGTTAATTCAGAAAGTTTCATGGAGTTTAATCAATCCAAAGTTGACTAAATGTGTTCAGAGCCGATTTGCTGCATAATTGCAGAAGTGTTAGTTCAGCCGAACTTTTTTAAAAGTTTGGTCGAATTGTTTTTTGTCCCGATGACCCATCAATTCTAACAACACAAAAGTTCGGCCGAATTTTTTAAAAAATTTCAGCCAAACTTTTAATTGACTTTACGTCAGACGAAAAATTCAATGAAGCCCCTCCAAACAAAAATTTCGCAGCAGTAGAAATAGGTGTACATGGATTCATTATTTTCGCATAATTTTGCACATTTCTTCATTTGGCCTGATTTTGCAAAGGATTTGGCTTAATTTTCAGAGTCTTTTTGGCTTAATATTCAAAGGACATTTTTTGGAGGTATGCGATACATTTTATGGATGCTTTTTGGGCTTAATTTTCAAAGGACATTTTTTTGGAGGTATTTTGCTTTTAGAGGTTTTTGGGCTTAATTTTTAAAGGACATTTTTTTGGAGGTATTTTGTTTTTAGAGGTGTTTGGGCTTAATTTTCAAAAGACATTTTTTGGACTTTTTTTGGGCTTAATTTCCAAAGGACTCTTTTTAGGCTTAATATTCAAAGGCGATTTTTTGGAGGTCTTTTTTAAAGTGATATTTTTTTAGAGGCTTTTTGGGCTTAATTTTCAAATGAGATTGTTTGAAGGTATTTTTTTAGAGACATTTTTTTAGAGGTTTTTTGACTTAATTTTCAAAGGGAATTTTTTTGAGGTATTTTTTAAACTGGCATTTTTTAAGAGGTTAGTCTTAATTTTCAATGGAAATTTTTTGGAGGTATTTTTTGAACTGACATTTTTTTAGAGTACGTGTTTTTGTCTAACTTTTTAAATAAATTTTTTTTGCAGGACTTAAAAGGAAATATTTTGAGCTTCATTTAATTTTTAAAAGATGTTTTTTTCTCAAATTTTTTAAGGTATTTTGGATTGATGTATTTTGTGCAAAATTTTTAAAATGAGTTTTTTTTTTTTAAATCAAATCTTTTGTGATGCTTTTTTTAATTGAGTTTGTGTCTAAATTTTGAAGGAAAATTTTTTAGCTTCATACTCAATTATCATGGGCAATCGAATGACTTGCAAGAGAAAATATGATCGAACAAGAGACCCTCGGGAACGTAGAGAACAGGGGAGAGAATATCACAAAACAACAAAGAGAAGAATGTTGTTCAATATTGAAAGGTAAAATCAACCTCAACTAGAAGTTGAAGCAGGTATGTAAATGTAATTATTATAAATTTGATATTTATAATTTTCCTAGTGTAAATTGTGAAACTAAATTTTTATTTGATGAACTAATTTGAAAAATATTTTGCAATGTAAAGAGAGAGAGATATTCCTCAAAACATTGATGATGAGATGCAAAATTTTGAAAGAGAAAGTGAAAGATGTATTCAACCAATGATTGAAGATGGTGAAAATGTTGAAATAAATTCAAGTGAAGAAATTGAATCACCAGGTATGTACATATATATATGTTGAACACATGTGTATTATTGAAATTATACATATTTATTAACTTAGTTATGTATTTAATATGTAAACTTATTATGTACATTTAATTTGAATATGTATAGATGAAATCAATATTGATGGTGAGATGTTAGAAAATGTTGAAAGTCACACATATGGAGATAAAAAAAAATTGACCATGTTATACGATATTGTGTTTATCGCATTATTGATTTGTTCTTCAAAAATGAAACTATGCAAACTCAAGCCCAATCGTTTAAAGGTCTCTTAACATCAAGGAAATTAAAAGAAGCTACTATTTTATTGGGTATTCAAAAATCAACAAAAGATAAAAAAATGAAGGAAGATGTGATAGTAAATATAAATAGTGCTCTAAATTCAATTAGAAGATCTGGAAAGAAAAATGTTTCAGATGTACATAGAGTAATACATTTGGCAGTGGTTTCATCAAGTACTAAAGAGAATCTCTTAGTAAAATCTATGCCACAAGCATTAGGAACCTCACAAAAAACTTTACACAAACATCAAAAATTTTGGTTGCAAATAGATGTAAATGATGAACTCACTTGTTGGATAGTTATCTATAGGAAACCATACAAATATAGACTTAGATAAAATGTTAAAAAAATAATATATGAATATTGGATGAAAAATTCACGTGTTTCACTAAAAGAAAGGGATGTGATGCGAAGAATAATAGCCCGAAATCAATACGAAGAACATCCAAAACATTTCTTGAACACCACTTAGATAGATTTTTTCAACAAGTTCAAAGAAGAGAATCGTGAAATTGATGTCTCAATCAGTTCCTTTGTGCAACAAAAACCATGGTGTGTAAAACCTATCACCGTATGCGACACTTGTTGTTGTCATTATCATGTGGAATTTCAGTTATATTATAACACATTCCTTAATTTTGGTAAAATTGTTTGGAAGGATTCACCTCCTCCTTCTACTATCCATGATTTCATATCTCAAATTCTATGTGGAAGAGAAAGCCATGAATTATTTTACCAAAAGAATTTTTTTGGTGGTAAAAAATGTGATGATTGTGGAAATTTGACTAAATTTCAAAACAAATATTGTACTGATATAAATTATCAATAATTTTCCAACATAAAAGTGAAATGGAAGAAATATGAATATATCCATACATCTATTCAAGGTTCAAGTGCTAAAAGAATTGATTTACAAGAAGAAGAAATTTTTGTGATAGATTTTTTGAGAAAGTTTGAGGCAGAAATTTATAAATACACCAAGCATTCCCATAGATATTGATGGAAAGACTTGCAATTCAAAAGATCCTATGAATTTTTTCCACTAGGGACCATTCTGTCAGTGTTTGATTTTGTAGAAAACTACACATTTGTTCCACAAAAATAAATTCAGAGTGAATATTATCATTCTGACCAAGTCTCCATGCTCGTCCGTATTCTATATAGACATGCTGAAAAAAATCTTGATCATATAGAAAGCACTAGTGAAAATCAACATGTTATTCAAGGATATCACTTTTATATCAGTGATGATCGTACACATGATACATATTTTGTACAACACTGTTTTGAAAATACTTATGACTCTTTGAAAATTCGTGGAATAAAATTCAATGAACATTGGATATGGTTATATGGATGTGTAGTTCAATTCAAATATTCACGATCATTCTTTTGGTTGTGTCATCTTCATATGAAAACATGCATTAAACATTGTTCGAATTTCTTTGAGACTGGTCATGGAAAATGAGAACATGGCGGTGAAAGGGCATGCATAAAAAGAACACTTTGAAGATATCAAATGGACCACTCTGCAAGCTAACTTGTCTCAGCTGAAGAAGTTGTTCAATGGTGCATCGTTGCACTAAGCCATGAGACTAACCGATCAAGGGAAGTGCGAACGTACATTCAATTTAATTTTTATTGGATTTCTAATTTTAAACAGCACAATGATTTGTTAAACACCATGTTGAACACACACATGGTGTATGAGAAGGAACATGCACACACAAGAGACTCAACACACAATGAAGGATAAACGTGAGGCTTTCTTATTTTTCCATTATACATGATGTACATTTATAGTACAATGGTGTGACTCTTGGTTTCATATTCCAAGGTCACTTGGACTCCATTGTGACTTTTCACATTCCACACCTACCCATGTAGGATTAGGTGTTCCAACATCCCCCCTTAATCCGAAGGGGTATGTGTGAGTCCAAGAAGAGAGTTGTAATACAAATCTGCAAAGTATGCATGGCAGCACTTGGGCTGAATCAACTCTTTGAAAATGTTGGAAAAAAGAGATGGTTTAAGGATGACCACCAACACTGGAACGCAATACTTGTTGTAGTTCCCGGAACTCTTCCAAAACTAGCAAGAAGCTGAAAGCTTCTACTAGAGGAATTGTCCCTCATAAAAAAGGGAGACCTTCAACCTAAAAGAAGGGAGGTCTACTACATGTGATGGTTTTAGGATTACCAACAACTCTGGAATGCTTGAAGCATTTCCTGGAACTCAACCAAAGCTGGCAAGAAGCTGAAGGCTGCTAAGCTGAAGGCTTCTGCTAGAGGAAGTGTTCCTCATATATGAAAGGGAGACCTTCGACCTAAAAGAAGGGAGGTCTACTACCTGTGATGGTTTTAGTTTATCCACCAACCAAAGATGATGGTTTAAGGTTGCCCACCAATTGAAGGCATGCTCATGGGCATCCGTGTCTCTGGCTACATCTCTAAATCTAGAATGACGAATTATGGCTCAGGCTCGCTTGAACTGTTGTGTCTCTGGCTACAACTCTGAACATGGAATGAGAGATTGTGGCTCGAGCTTGCTTGATTTGTTGTCGAAGCTTGTACATGACCACCATTTTCCCCCCTGTCAGGGAAAAGGAAAGGTGAGATGATGGCGAAAACTCAACTGCAAGTTTGCTCAATATCCGTGAACATGTTCTGACATGTGACTTAAACATCTTCTTGGCTGCTGATGCCCATTGCCAAGAAGCGATCCATCCAAGATGAATATTTTTTCTTGCAGGAGGCTTGTTTCTGAAGCATCTGTCTGAAGAATGGGTGTGCCGACCACAGTGCTTGCATGGATAAATATCAAAACAATGATCTTTCATATGGCCAACTCGATCACAGTGTTGGAATTTTACAATGTGTTGTTGTGGAAGCGGAACAAGATCTGGAACAGCTGCAGGCGAACTGTCTTACATGAATCCGGCACTCTGAAATATGATGGGATTGGTGTAGTCTGGAATATGAAAGGACACATCCTTGTCATATCCAAGACCAGTTTTGTGCTTGTTGTGGACAAGCTCTTCCCAAGGTCTGATGATGGGCTTGAGAAGTGTAGGTTGAACTGCTGCATCTGCATGTAAATCTATACTAGTACAAGGAACTGAATGAGGATCAACTGCAACTTTATCTTCTTTCTTCTGATGAGAGTATTTCTCAATCTTCTGAACAGAAATAGGTTCATAATGGTGACTCTTTTGCTGAAGTTCATCTTGCTGAAGCTGAGTTTCCAACTGCAAAAACTCAATCTTTTCTTGTGCATCTTGTAAACAAGTTTGAATGTTACAAAGAGCATCCTTACTTATTTTTATCATGTCATCAACATTTGAATGAATGAGGTTATTCAAGAACTCTAATGCCTCATTGATTTTAGCCATTTTCAACAAATTAGGCTCAAAAAATGAAAGGGTGTCGGCTTCAACCGAAAATGCACCCGTTTACAATGTGATTCAACAAGTACAAATGACTCTAAAGAATTTCCAACTATGGAAATCTCAAAGTAAAAAATCTTCTCCTCAAATGATGGAGGGCAATCAACAATTTTTCAACAACACAAGTACTGATTGCAATTATGAAGAATCAATATCTACTCACAATACAATGTCAATGCAATACAATATTTCTGCAAAAATATTTTGTAAATGTGCAGCTGAAATACTTGTGCGAGAGGCCTTTAAGGCAGCTGAATTTTTTCTTCAAAATGATGGAAAACTTGTCTTCTTTCAAAAAATCACCCTTATATCAATGCCACAAATCATATAATGTAATCTGCACTTTTGTCTATGTATTCAATCCATTTTCTCTTCGTTTCCTGCTGTTCATTTTCTGCTCTTCCTCTCTTCCTCTCTCTCTGGTTTTTTTTTTTTTTTAATTAATTAAAATATTAGAATTAATTAAAAATGGGAGGAGGGGAATTAAAAGGGAAAGATATTACTTTAAAATGGGATTAAAAAAAAAAGGATTATAAAAATGGGAATGTGGGAAACAATTTAAAAAGGGAGGAGGAATTTCAAAAATTAAAAATTGGGGGGCAGTATTGTAAATGGGGGCGGTTTTGATAATGTGGGCAGCAGTATTGTGAATAGAATTCACTGATTTAAAAGGTTTTAAAAATTAAAAAATGAATTTATATGGCATAGGTAGGAGGAGGAGGGCAAGCGGCCGAATGGAGTGGTCGGATGGCCGGAGCGGGATGGTGAGAGGGCGGCGTTGGAATGAGTGTTTGCAGAGTTGAACGGTGTGGAAGGTATCATTCGACGCAGAGAAGGGCACGTAGGATAAGCCGTGGGGTGTGAGGGGGGTAAGACAGTGAGGGAGTGGCGTATTGAATGAGGGATGGGATTGGATTGTTGGGGACTCGAGCGCATGGAAAGGAGGACGGGTAGTTGGGTAGGGAGCGCTGTGAGGTGAGGCGAGTGTGTGTTTGTAGGCGGAGTGGGGAGGGAGCGTTGGGTAGTGTGAGGAGTTATGGCGTTGTGTGAGGAGATGGGTAGGGTTGTGTGAGCTTAGGGAGGGCACGTGGGTTTAGAGGGAGAGCATATAACAGGATTCGTGAGGCGCTGTGAGGAGAGGGGAGCGTATGTTGTATGTGAGGGCTGTAGACATAGGCCGTGAGGTGTGGAGAGGCCGCGGAAGGGAGGGCTGTAGGTGGAGCATTGGATAGCGAGGGGGTGGGTAATGTAGTGCGTAGGAGCATAAGGGAGAGAGGGCTGAGTTGTAGAGAGGTGGCTCATAAATTTTTATTTTTATTTTTTTTATTTTTTTTTAATATAACAGCAGAGAGATATTGACTTTAAAATAGCAGGCAAACATTGCAGAAATGAGGGCAGCAGTGAAAATTTCAAGCACTAAAACACAATAGCAGTTTGCAGAAATTGCCAATAAAGCCCATAAATTTTTCCAATAGCCCAGCAGCAGAGAAACCCAGAATTGCAGAAATTTTTCAATGGAAAAACTCATAAACTTCTTCAAAAATTAACTTTAAAAAAAAATTCCAACAGCTCTCCAAAATGCAGAATTTAATGGGTAGAAATTGCAGGAAGAAATCAACCTTCAAATGTGTAGTGCTGCTCTTCTTCAAAACCAATGCTGCCAAATTCTGAACGCTGCTCTTCTCCAAATAAATTCTTGAATGCTGTAGAAATCTTTGAGTGCTGAAGGCGGCAAAAAGCACTGCTGCAGAAACTTTGAGTGCTGCAAAAATGTCAAGAATTTTTGCAGATATGCACAGGCCATAAACACAAATGGCTCACTCAATTTGGAGCAGGGCCAGCAATCGCCCGCTCTGATACCATGTTAAACACCATGTTGAACACACACATGGTGTATGAGAATAAACACACACACACAAGAGACTCAACACACAATGAAGGATAAATGTGAGGCTTTCTTATTTTTCCATTATACATGATGCACATTTATAGTACAATGGTGTGACTCTTGGTTTCATATTCCAAGGTCACTTGGACTCCATTGTGACTTTTCACATTCCACACCTACCCATGTAGGATTAGGTGTTCCAACATGATTATCTTTGATGGTATTTTTATATCATATTTATATTCTTCTTTCATTTTCAATATAGGTTTTTTTGGCATATTGAGGTTTAAGATGTAGATAGATCGATTGGAGATGACATTGAAACAATAAAAGGGACTCGAAATTTGCATTCAATTAAAACAAAGTTGTCCACAAATTTGTTTGCAGTGGATAAAATAAAATATTCTTGTTTTTGTCATGTTTGCATAGAAAACACAGAATCCAATGATTTTTGTGAAAACAAAATGTATGTAAAATATTGGCAACATACAAAACTAAATATAAAGGGGAAAATTTTTGTTGCAATATTTTAAGAAATGCAATTAGAGGAGACTATAACATCATCTGATGGTGATCGAGTTTCTGATCTTGTTAGAGAAGGTACAACATTTCAATTGCTTTCAAAAGATAGAGATCTAGAAATAGATAATAAAATCAAGTGCACATGTTAATTTTAAAGTTAATTTTTCATGTTAATTATGATCTGAATTTAAATACATAATTTTTTTTATTGTGCAGGAGATGTTTTTGTTGTAATTTGACCTACTATGAACGATGAAAATGTGAATTATTATTTCATGCATTTCACTCAACGAAAGATGAAATTATTAGAAAACTATCATGATCATGGGTTTACATATGACAGAGGGTCTATTATACTGAAAGGTCATTTTTTCAAACAAAATAATCAAAGTGAGGGTTTTTTCTTACTTTCAAGGCTATGAACCTGATGTCATAAGTTGTCAATATAGTCACTTGGTGTGTGCAGTATGCATACAGTTGATAGAATTTCAATCAAATAAAAAAAATGAAAATTAAGAAATGGAAAATGTCAAAAGCCGATCATGAAAGGATCATTGAAGATGGCATTCCATTGGAATTTTTTTTATTCAACTTCCCAACAATTTATTCTTTTTGGATTCATCTTTTAGAACGTTCAGATCTCAACTAAAAATTGAACTGCCTTTTTATGTTATCTGTACAAGTGTTTACACATGTACATTGTTTCAGTACAGGCACACGAGTAATTTATACATGTGTACACATAAACATGTCCAGCTTATCTGGTCTAAACAATTTCATACATTCTCTAGTACAATTTGTCATAATGTCATTATTGCAAAATGTACATATCTGTGTATCTAGCATAGTTGATATAATGCAAATTTGAATTTGCACCATTTTGTTTTAGACACATGTCTATTAAAAGTAAATTGTAATATTCATTCTTGAATGAAAAATGTGTGGTACGTGTTTTGTAATTTCTAGTTTACTATCAATTAAAAGTAACTTTTCTAACATTTGCATTAATGAAAAATGTTGTGTACTCAATATATATGTTCTAGAATGCAATTTTAAAATTTTATGATTGTTTGACACATCTAAGAACACCTAGAATATTATGATTATTTTTATATATATGCATCGATATGTAGTGTACTTCAATCGTTTTAACATATATTCAAAAATGTACTTCAATAATTTTTATGTACATATATTCATGTGAATTTTTTTTTGTTTGTAACTTGGGCTAAACTATATTAAAAGCATGAAAAACTATACAGAGGCAATGGGTAGAGATGGCAAGAAGTTCTTAGCCTATCCCTGCCTTGGTAGTGTTCAAAATAAACCAATTTTGGGTTTTCCTCAAAGGAGGAAACCAACCCCTTAAGAGTGTCATCCGGTCTTGTAATACAAAATATTCAGTGGCCCATATAAAAACAATAGAGATGAAGTATATCCTGAGGTGACAATCATGGAGTTCATTCATCTTTGTCCATTGCTTGGTCCTATTCCTCTATCAGGCACGCGTATTCTATAGCACTGGCTTCATCCTCAGCTGTGGGCATTCGAGGAGGATTCGTAGGGGTCACATGGACAATGGGAGTGACTGGGTACTACGCATCGTAATCTCTAGTCCAGACACCATTTGAGTCCATAACCCAAATTTCTATCTCCTCCATCATGGGCTCATAACCTGAAAGTGGGTTGGTTTTCCTGGGTAAAGGCTACACAAATTGTGGAATAGTGGATTTCTTGCCTCTTCTACCCTTGGGCTTCTCCAGAGGCAAAACAGTCTCCCAATGAATGTTATCAAGATCTTGAGGAGATATCACCTCATGGCTATCATATGTAGAGCTCTCAGTGGATTCTAACCGTTGGTCGTTGCCACAGTGAGATCAACCTGAAAAGGCACCTCTGTAGCTGCCTCTAATGGGTTTTTTTCGCTGGCGAGGGGCGATGGTATGGCTTATTACATGTACATTTTATGATTTTTTAGATTTTAAAACATCGATATGTATCATACTTAAATATCACCTAAATAATAGATGATCCTAAAATTATATAACATTCACACTTCATGTACATCCCAACTTCATTTTATATTTAACAAATATAGTGACAAATTGAGTTATAAAAACAAAAAATTATATCACAACATGTGATCACATGCCAAATTTAGTTTAACTATCCAAAATATACACATGTATACATGGTTTGTAATTCGAAATTTCCACCTAGAGAGAGTCATTTCAAATTTTTAACAAGTTTATACAATGACAACTTGAATTTAAAAAAAATATATATTATATCACAATCAAATGCCAAATGTAGTTCAACCATCCAAAACTTGAGTTTTAAAAACAAAAAATTATATCGCAACATGTGATCACATGCCAAATGTAGTTCAACTATCCAAAATATACACGTGTATACATGGTTTGTAATTCGAAATTTCCATCTAGAGAAATTCATTTTATATTTTTAACAAGTTTATAAAATGACAACTTGAATTTTAAAAACAAAACATTATATCACAATCACATGCCAAATTTAGTTCAACCATCCAAAACTTTATTTTTGAAAACAAAACATTCTATCACAACATGTGATCACATGGAAAATGTAGTTCAACTATTCAAAATATACACATGTATAAATGGTTTGTAATTCGAAATTTCCATCTAGAGAGATTCATTTTATATTTTTTATAACAATTTTATAAAATGACAACTTGAATTTTAAAAACAAAACATTATATATCGTAAAACAAAAAATTATATCACAACATGTGATTACATGCCAAATGTAGTTAAACTAGTTCCCAAATATACACATGTATGTACATGGTTTGTAATTTGAAATCTCCATCTAGAGAGATTCATTTTATATATAACATATTTATAAAATGACAACTTTTTAAAAACAAAACATTATATCACAATCACATGCCAAATGTAGTTCAACCATCCAAAATATACACATTGTGAAAATGTAATTTGAAATTTCCATCTAGAGATTGATTTTGTATTTTACAAATAAAATGACAACTTGTGTTTAAAAAGCAAAACATTATATCACAACATGAGATCACATGCCAAATTTAGTTGAAATATCCAATTTAAAAACAAAACATTATATCACAACATGAGATCGCATGCCAAATATAGTTGAACTATCCAATTTAAAAACAAAACATTATACCACAACATGAGATCACATGCAAAATGTAGTTGAACTACCCAAAATATACACATGTTTTGTAATTTGAAATTTCCATCTAGATTTGAAATTTATATTTAACAAATAAAATGACAACTTGAGTTTAAAAAAAAAAAATTCATTATATCACAACATGTGATCACATGCAAAATGTAGTTCCACTATCCAAAATATACAAACATGTACATGTGTTTTGTAATTTGAAATCTCCATCTATATTCATTTTATATTTAAAAAATAAAATGACAACTTGAGTTTTAAAAATAAAACATTATATATCACAACATGTGATCACATGCCAAATGTAACTATCCAAAATTTAAAATCATTCTTAATAAAAGTAAATGTAGTTTAAAACTATTTCCAAATAGTAAAATATGTCAAAATTTGTATCTCACATTAACAATAAAAGTAAATATATATATCTAGTTCAATGTATAGTGTTACAAGTATCAAGTTATATAGAAAAGTAAATATGATTGCATATAGATAAGACTATATATAAAAAAATAAATTTAATACTAGATCTATCAAATATAATGTTGCTCGCATGTGCATCATCCATCAAATACAGATGGATCTAGTATCTTTGCCAATAAATTCCTGATCCTCGTGCTATCCTATGAAGCATGGGGAACTTGTATACAATGTGTACAAACATTAAAATTTAATGTTTTAAAATTGAATGAGCATATAGAACTTCATGTAAAAAAACAAAATGAAAAAAAAAAACTCATGCAATGCCTCATGTGGTTCCCTCTCCATTGTGTTTTGTTGCTCGTCCATTAAAACTTCCTCCACGTGAACATCTTCCACAATAAATTGTACAATATACATGTACAATAATATATATATACATGTACAATAATATATATATATATATATATATATATATATATATATATATATATATATTTCAAATGAAAATGCATATATATATATATATATATATATATGTATTCATTTGAAATATATATATATATATATATATATATATATATATATATATATATATAAAATAATTTTCAATAATATTAAAAAAAAAGTTAGACAACTTGTTCAAATGGTTCAAATGGTGTGGATGTTCCTATATCCATCATACACTCCATCACTAGAGTCTGTGGAGAAGGGAAATCATCTCCAAGAATCTAAAATTCAAAAATTTTAAAAGAATAAAATAACTCAAGCTCTAGAACTCAATTTATAATAAAAATTTTGAACTTCAATTTATAACTTATAACTTAAACATATTTAAGTGAAAAATATAATACTTGTGATGGTGGATTTGGCACATCTCCTAAGGGTGGCTCCAAAAGAAAATCTCCAAAAAGCTAAATTTCAAAAAAATTAAAATTGCTCCAGTTCTAGATCTCATTTTTTAATGGAACTTTTGAGTTGCAATATATAACTTTAAAACATATTTAAAAGTGAAGAAATGTTCATACTTGTGATGGTGGATATGGCACATATCCCAAGGAAGAAGAAGGTACCTCCATCCCAAAAACATCGGACAGAATCAGAATCTCTTAACATTTAATTATATATATACATCTACATGTGTGCACAATTATTTATTTTAAAAATGTCATCATGTTTCAATATATATAATAATAGATAAAAAATAATTTTACATCATCATGTTCACTTAAAAAACACTAACATGTGCCAACATATCATCTTGATGGTGAGAAACATCTTGATTTTTTGATTGATGGTGAGACTCTTTTTGATTGTGTGAAACAGAGACTTCGACCATGATATTAACATCTTCGTTCATCCAGTGTGAGAACTACAAATGGTGTTAACATATAATGACAATTTTTTCTTAGATTAATGTATAAAAGTAAATGTATGTATATATGTATTTATTACAAATTTTACATGTGTTAAAATAATCACCTTAGCCATTAACACATAGCGATCCCATGCCCTCTTGATCATGAATAATTAGGTCCTTCCAACCATTGCAACAATTCTTTGCATAATCTTTAACAATCATGTTGTCTATCACATCATATGTATGAAACACAAAATTAGCATGTGCATTATCTCATGCTATTTGTCGATTCAGACAAACATCAACTCCACCCAGCCCACTCTAAACATTTTAAATGATGGAATCCCTTGCTTCTCGACTAATTTGAGAAGTTGCAACCATTTCTAACTGCAAATTTTCGACACAAAGAGGTCGACTAACCAATGGTGGCTCAGGGCGAGGCAAATCAACATCACGCTTAGCACCCCTACAGTCACATAATTTACCTTTCCCAAGACCAAAAAATTTAGAGGGAAGGTCATTATAATTGGGTTTCATTCCCAAAAACGATTATGCATAAAATAATTTTTCAAAATAAAGTGGAACCCAAACGTTCCATGGGAGTCTTCGATAGGCAACAAGGTGCCTATCATACAAATGGCTAGCTCTATCAGGGTTCTTGAAATATTTCCCTTTTAGAATCTTTCTTTTTAGACTTTATTTGAAACTAAACATAGACTTGGCCATTTCTATTCTAACTCTTTGTTTAACAACCTCCCATGTATCGAGACCCATCACTATTTCCTTTCTTTTTCTCATCACTTCTACAAAAGTATCAGTGGTTGTCTGAAGCCTTAGATACACATCTACTACTTCACTTAAAGAGTGAGTAACTATTCCCAAGCTTTCCCGACTCTCAGGGGGAGTTTCAAAGACAAGAGATCTCTCTTCAATTTTGAATGAATATTTTGACACCTTTGTAAAGTGCATTGCAGAATTTTTGATTCTCAAGGTATATGAGAAATCTTAGACAGATAAGTTGTGGTTTATATACAGCCTTCTTCCTGAATAACACATTCTGTTCTACGTATTTTTCAATCAAAATTTGGAGCAAAATTTTCACCCTCTGCATCAATATATAAAATTTTGTATATTAGAAATACATGTAAACAAATTTGTACAAATTGAATGAAAATCATATTCAGATTGATGGCCACCTCGATATTCGTTGGCTAGATCCTTACCCACCCTGTGATTGTTGAGAACCATTTAAACGACCATCAAATGGTTGAGAACCAACACGACCATCCATTGATTAGCCTCTGGGGGAATGCATATCACCACCTTCCCGGAATTGGCCACCACCTATTGATGAGTCTCCAAGGGAATGTGTACCACCACAAACCTCACATGACGAGAGGGGATCTTCATAAAAAAATATGAATTTATAATCAATTCAAAAATACATTCATAAATATAAATACATGTACATGTATGATTGATTAAATTGTGTGAACCATACCACGATTGCATGAATCATGGACATTCTCCATTGATGGTGTAGACACCCTCATCCTCCTAACTCCTAAAAAAGAAAAAATGAAACTTATTAAAAACTAATTTAACTCACAAAATAGATAAAAACTAAATTCCATATGTACACACATGTATGTATTGAGATAAAATTATATTTAAATACCATGAAAATCCCTCGATCCATGATCCCCCTCTCTCATAGAGGCATGGAATTCTATTGATATTCCCCTTTCATCCTCCATGATATATATGGATATATCTACAGTGGACATTTACAATTAAAGAAAAAATTCTTAAAATAAATTCAAAAGATTTTTAAAAATTAATGTAATTTAATACACAAATTATGTATAACACAACTTTCAAATCACTACAATTGATGTGTGAAACCCATTTTAATAAAAAACTTGTTTAAGTCCTCACATTTTAATTTTTATAAAAATGTGAAGTTCACCAAGTTTAACTTTACATGGTGGGAGAAAAATTGGTATGTAATTGAAAAAAACACATGGTTATTAAAAATGACGCATTTATAAGTAAAAAACACACACATATCAAAGATATGTTACAATGTCCATCAATAAATTTTTAAGGAGAACTTCTCAACACTAATTCATTTTTGAGAGAAGAATCTTGAATTGGCATTTCCCTGTATAATAAATGAATCTTGAATTTTTGAAGGAGAGCGTCTCAACACTAATTCATTTTTTAGAGATGAATCTTGAATTGGCATTTCCCTGTATAATACTATTTCATCTAGTAATTCATCTTTGATAGATGAATCTTGAATTGGCATTGCCCCACACAATAGATCACCAAACATCTTATTAACATTTTCACAATGTCTTGTACTAAAAAATTTAAATTGGCTAACAATATTGTTTTCTTTTCCATGCAGTTGTTTTAGTCTCTACTTCTTAACTTGGTACACACCTTTCATCTAGTTTCACACAAGTTCAGAATTGGTGAAAACAACAATTCCATTTGATCCATACTCCCTAGTTGTTTCCAAGCCTTCTATCAATACAATATAATATGCCTCGTTGTTTGTTGTTCTTCTCGGTATATTTATTTTCCTTTGGAGGATCTTGTTAATCGTAATATTGCAAAGCACATATATAATCATTGTTTTCCCTATATATTGGTACAGCAATAAACATCTATGCATAATGTCCATTTTTCAACCTTATTTAGTGTGTTTTTTTATCCTTGAAAAACCAAGTTCAATAAAAGATACTAAATTAAAATTTATTGCAAATGTATGGGAGAAATGACATGTGCATGCTTTTCCTTAAAGTTTATGGGAGAAATCACATCTAAAAATGACATGCATTAAATTTTTCCTTTCCTAGAGTTTAAGGGAGAAATTACATGTACATGGTTTTCCTTAAAGTTTTCCTTATATTTTATGGGAGAAATGACATAGAAATGGCATGCCTTAAATTTTTTCCAAAACGTTTATGAGAGAAATGACACATGTGCATGGTTTGCCTTAAAGTTTTCCTTAAAGTGTGTGGAAGAAATGACATGTACATGGTTTGCCAAATTATTTTATGCACCTACTGAAATTTATCAAAGAAATGGGAGAAATGACATGTATGTACATGGTTTACCTTAAATTTTGCCTTACATTTTACCTTAAACTTTATTGGAGAAATGACATAGAAATGACATGTACATGGTTCCAAAAACACTAGCAAATGCCTTAAATTTTATGGAAGAAATGGCATGTACAGAAATGGATATTACAATGAAGAACTAATATTTAGATCTGTTCTAGAGATTGACTGTGGGGGCATTTACTCGACATGTCACCTTTGAGAAAGGATAAGATCCAGAGGATACCTGGCCCTTTACAGAATTTTCCTTTAGAACTTGTATATGTTAACACTCAACAGACAGACTAAAATACAATGGAAGTTCAGCCACTTTAGGTTTGGTTTTTAAGCCTTAAATCTTGCCTTGAATTAATGGGAGAAAGCCTTAAGTTTGTGGGAAAAATGACATGTGCATGGTTTGCATTAAAGTTTGCCTTAAATTTTATGGGAGAAATCACGTCTAGAAATGACATGCCTTAAAGTCTGCCTTGCCTAGAGTTTAAGGGAGAAATGACATGTACATGGTTTGCCTTAAATTTTGCCTTATATTTTATGGGAGAAATGACATTGCCTTAGATTTTATGGGAAAAATGACACATGTACATGGTTTTCCTCAAAGTGTGTGGGATAAAGGACATGTACATGGTTTACAAAATTATTTTATGCACTTACTAAAATCTATGGGAGAAATGGGAGAAATGACATGTATGTGCATGGTTTTCCTTAAAGTTTTCCTTAAAGTTTATGGGAGAAATAACATGTACATGGTTCCAAAAACACTATTAAATTCCTTAAAGTTTATGGGAGAAATGGTATGTACAGAAATGGATATTACAATGAAGAACTTCTATTTATATATGTTCCAGAGATTGACTGTAGGGGCTTTTACTGGAAATGTCACCTTTGAGAGAGGATGAGATCTAGAGGCTACCTTGCCCTTTACATACTTTTCATTTAGTAGTATAAGCTAACACTCAATAGAAAAACTAAAATTCTATGGAAGCTCAGCCACTTTAGGTTCGGTTTTTAGGCCTTAAAATTTTCTTTGAATTAATGGGAGAAAGCCTTGAGTTTGGCGGAGAAATGACATGTGCATGGTTTTCCTTAAATTTTGCCTTAAATTTTATGGGAGAAATCACATCTATAAATGACATGCCTTAAAGTTTTCCTTGCCTGGAGTTTAAGGGAGAAATGACATGCACATGGTTTTCCTCAAAGTTTACCTTATAGTTTATGGGAGAAATGAAATTTCCTTATAGTTTATGGGAGAAATGACATATAAATGGCATGCAATAAAGTTTTTCTAAATTTTTATGGGAGAAATGACATATGTACATGGTTTTCATTAAAGTTTGCCTTAAAGTGTGTGGGAGAAATGACATGTACATGGTTTGCAAAATTATTTTATGCACTCACTAAAATTTATGGGAGAAATGGGACAAATGACATGTATGTACATGTTTTGCCTTAAAGTTTTACTTAAATTTTATGGGATAAATGACATAGAAATGACATGTACATGGTTCCAAAAACACTAGAAATTGCCTTAATGTTTATGGGAGAAATTCCATATACATAAATGGATCTTACAATGAAGAACTTATATTTAGATATGTTTCAGAGATTGACTGTAGGGGAATTTACTGGATATGTCACCTTTGAGGAAGGATGAGATCCAGAGGCTACCTGGCCCTTAAAAGACTATGCCTTTAGAACTTGTAGAAGTTAACACTCAACAGACAGATTAAAATCCTATGGAAGTTCAACCACTACAGGTTCAATTTTTAGTCCTTAATGTTTTACTTGAATTAATGGGAGAAAGACTTGAGTTTGTGGGAGAAATTACATGTGCATGGTTTCCATTAAAGTTTATGGGAGAAATCACATCTAGAAATGACATGCCTTAAGGTTTGGCTTTCTTAGAATTTAAGGGAGAAATGACATGTACATGGTTTGCCTTAAAGTTTTCCTTATATTTTATGGGAGAAATGACATAGAAATGACACATGTATAATATCCCAAAATGGGAAAATCAGCAATACATGCATGAAAAATTATTTTTTTAGAAATATAAGCATTACCAAAAAAATGCAGCCCATGGATCCTTTACATCTGACATTATTACAACCATATCTGAAAGGAAATTAGAAACAAATGACTTTTGCGTAGTTAAAAAGGCCTCCCATGCTCAAAACAACCTAAAAAGCTAAAACCCCAAGACTACTACAAATAGAAATTACTAAAGAAAGAGAAAGTGTGGTTTATTGAGGGTTATACTCAGAAAATGGAGAGACAAATCAGATCTAATGATTTATTAATAAATAGATAACAAAAACAGAGATCTAGTCTCTTTTTACATAGATCCAAGATGACCCGGCAAGGGTTTCTTGACAGAAATGATATACATGAAATATCTACTGCAGATCTATGGCTGAATCACATTGTATGGCTGAAGCAATGCATAAATATGGTTGATCATGCAAATAAATTCCTATATCTCCTTTTACTATCTTTTCCAGAAGAGGGCTGATCCTCCTCCTGGGAAACTAGTTCTCAAAACAAGGGATTAGACCCTCCACTGCATTACCTTAAGAAATAATGCAGTTTCTGAAAGGGAATACACTATTGCTGAAGGTACCTACTTGGCATAACACCAGATAGTGGAAAATGAAGCACAAAATTCTCTCCTTAGATTTCTTAAACAAGATCTCCAAGCAAGAGTGGGGAATTCCCGCATGAGAAAACCCTTGCACTAAACAGTGCAACAAACTTAGCTAAATAGCAAAAGTATGAAAATAAGTCTAAACAAACCACATACAAAATATATTTTTTTATCATCCCCATATGGTTTCCATACCCTCCATTATATAGTTGATGAGATTCCTCACCAAGGGTCCCACCCCATTATGAGGTTGCTTCCATGCAAAGGCTCCTCCACCAAAATTACACTGTCTCCATTAGTCTTGCTCATCTATTTATAACAGTGTTTGGTTTAGTCAATCCTGACTGGATCAACCTTGAATTGATATTCATGCCTTGCCTCCTTTCACACTCAAGGTGTCTTCATTTTGACTAGCTAGATTGATCTTCATTCACATTGAGTTGCCTTTATTTAGGATCCACTCCTCATATAATAATGTTGTTGACTTGGTCAAACTTGACTTTTTCCACACATTTTAGACCTTTTTCACACATGTGGATGCTTGATTTGGTTATTACATGATCCCTTTTCACATTATGAGAGATTTTATTCCTACTTTAAGCAACTTATGAGCCTCTTTGCCCATTTATTCATCTAGCTAGATATTTCAAGCAAAATTAATATTCTTATTAGCTGCATGATAAATTAGGAATATTACAGTCTTCCCCTCCTGAATTTTTCTTGTCCTCAAGCAACTGCAAGGGTGCTGTAAAATATCCCCTCCTCCTCTTGGGGCCTCCATGTCCAATAGTATCCACCATTGCTTCAGATATTCTGCAACAATTCTATCTCCCAATGGTTCCTCCCAAGTGTACAAGTTGGCCTTTGGTGAATAACCCAAGTGGCTCTCATCATGAAATACTGAAAGGTCTATATGGAAACCTTCTTGTTGATCAATGGCCTCCTCAAGATATAAGTGATGACAATCATGGGGAATTTCATCATAAATGAAGGACTCCCAACCCCATGTTGTCATCCAAATAAAATGAATCACCTCCCAGCTTGGTAATTAATAGAAAAGTTCCTCCCAATGGCTTATGAGAGGTATGTCCCAAGTGTTCCAAACACTCATATGATCCACCTCATGAAGAAATAAGTGATGTAATATAGTGGCCATATTTTTTCCCATGCTCCCCTTGAAACATGTAGTGCAAAAAGTGTGGGAAATTTCTCTCCCCAAGGACACATCCAACCAATGTGTCTCTCCTCCAACCATGTCCTCAACAAAGATAAGAACATTTTCATCATATGGAATCATAATAGAGTCATGATAGCTGCCATATATAGTAAAGGAGAAGGAAAATGGTCCCTCATGTGCAACCAACGTAGTTTTACTCCTAACTGCCATAGAATAAAAAATGACAAGTGTTTTTCCTAGCACTTGTTTGTTGCCCCATCCTTCTTACATGCTTGGAGAAGGTGCATGATGGTTGGTGTTAATGAATCACACCATGAATAGTACATCATATCTCTAATATCTTTCAATAAATGACCAACATCACCATTTCCCATGGCCTAAAGTGGCCTATGAAGCCCATAAGAAAAGGTGCCCCCACTTGGAGCAAATCCCTGTACATGAGTGTTAAGAAAATACAAGCATATAGCAGATACATTATGATGTTCATAAATACAATTTTCACCATATAATTGATTTAAATCAGTGAGATAGCTCATGGATGAGCTCCTTCTTACACTTAATGAATAAGGAGGGGATAATGATAACTCTTCCCAAGAGCTATGTTCCTCCTCAACCAACAAATGATCCATGCACTTCCTCATATGAGATGACATATCCTCTTTTAAGTTCACCAACATGAATCCATCTAAGATAGTATGGCATGTTCTAATGAAACTAGTGGGTTTAGAAAGTAAGATCTCATACGTTGCATTAAGTATTTTCTCCTTGAGCTTGGAATCTCTAGTGAGATAAATCTGATCATGAGAATATATGACTCCATCAAATACCTTATACCTCCTATCCATCACTTTCCCATCAAGAACCTTACATGTGAAGAGGTCCTTGGAATATTCCATCAATAGTTGGGACTCCCAATAAGGATCTAGGCTCCCCAACAATGACAACGTTGTAGAAATCTGAAATGCAACCCCTGTCATAACATGGCTCTCCTCTTTGTCATACTTGATGCCAAAGTCACATGTAGGAGTACTATCAACTTTCTTTTGTTGCCTCTCTTGCATCTGATATTTTTCAAGACAAGATTGAAGCAGATGGAAGTCAACCTCTCCTTGAAAAGTTTTTTCTTTCCAAAACTTCCTTAATTTGGCCCATGCATGCAAGAGTGTTGATATCCTCTTGTCATGTTCATAAATATCTTTTGTGAGTGAAAATATCAGTGGCTGCCCCAAGGGTATGGAGTGGCCATGTGATATCATGTCCATGCCCTCATAGACTTCTGAATTCTCCTTTTTTAGTGCAAATAGCTGAGTGGGAGATAACAATGTCCATTTTAGAAAATTTCTTATCTCTCCTTTGAAGCCATGAAAGATTATTTGCGTTGTGCTAGCTTCTCCCAAGGCTCCTTCCTTAGCCAAGTATGTAAATGCTCCCCATAGTTGAGAGAACACTTTAGTTTTTCTCCAATCAGGAGGTATCCCTGGTGGAATGCCTCCATGCAAAGAGACATCAAGGCATAGAGCAGGATGTGTATGTGTGTGGATAGTTTTTTCCTTGCCTTCCTTGCATAGATCCTCCTACCTTCTTTGTTTATCAACCCTCTAAAATAAAGAGGGGTGTATTCTCCTCATCATGTGATGTTTCCTCTCCCCTTTACCTTCTTCTATCTTCAAGATCTCACCATTTCATAATGATGGCACATGCTGCACATGGATTGTGCCACAATCTCCATATGTGAGATTCTTTGGAACTCCTTGCAAGAGTGCAAGAGTTTCTCTCCTTGGAGCAAGTGTTCCATCTTCCTCTTCATGTGGTACTAGTGTTGTAGCCTCGAAAATCGTTGCTTCAAACATTGGGGGAAAACCACCCGATCGGGACCTTAAGACAGCTCCTCTTCCATTTCGTGTGGTGGCTCCGACTGGATTTATAGGACCAGTTTCCTAATAATAAATGGATTGGTGATGGAGTGTTTGTGCAAGTGGGTAAATGGAACTAACTAACTGAATGAATTTATAACTTGCAAATAATTCTAAAATTAACCCAGGTATTAAGTATGAATACGACTTAAAGATGTTTTCAATTAAAAATATAACCATGAAAATGTATTATTATTCAACAGAAAGATGCAGTATCATATAATGATAACTCTGTTTAAGAAATTAAACAGAGTTATAATAAAACATCGCATTAATAATTCTATATATCATTTGCACATACTATGATAAATGAATATTTCTATATCTTCAGAAATGATATGATAAAGAAATATTTGTGAAAACAAGAATATGTAAATGATAGAAAATTCCAAAGAGAATACTTCATAACATAAAGAAAATAATAGTAAATCGATAGAAATACCAGATTCATTTAGATATTTTCTTGATGCAATTCAAGATCTA
Source organism: Pinus albicaulis (assembly GCA_034641835.2). Classification (NCBI taxonomy): domain Eukaryota; kingdom Viridiplantae; phylum Streptophyta; class Pinopsida; order Pinales; family Pinaceae; genus Pinus; species Pinus albicaulis. The sequence continues at coordinate 20,523,554 of CM076572.1, read as the reverse complement.
GATCCTACGCTTTAACTTAGAACAACCTCCAAGGTACATAAATGCAATTCTTAAGGATAATTCACCATAAATAACAAGATGTGATCATTTATAAAAATAAAATAGTCAATAGAGTATAGAAATGTATCATCCAAGAAAAAATATTACAAATTCAGGACCTCTTTCTAAATGCATGAAAGGGGTTTAAATAGGAAATTAACAAAACAGATTATCTATAACTTATGCTAGAAACTATAATCAGAGATCCTAAAAAAACCTTGTGATATCAAAATAAAATAGATTAATTTATTTTCTCTTGTACTCAATGTGCTGAGATGGCAGATTTTGAGCATATCCTTGACCTCAGTTGGATGACTCAGCCTCGAATGCAACTGACCTGTGTACGTGGCATCGGATAACTCTGGAACGATGCAATTGATGGTGTTTGGAAGGCATTTGATTGCCATCTGTTGACTGTGTGGTTTAATAAAATATGTCCACATGACATCCCATGTAATTTCTTGAATTTTGTTGATTTTCTTATTCTTGTTGATTAATTCCTACTTCCACCTGGTATCAGTTTCTTTCACCTTTGGTAATTTACCTGGAATACAATCTGAAATTAAATTAGTAGCATATAAGCTATCATTAACTAATTTTGTCATATTGTTCATCATGGCTTTAGCCGTTGATGTAGCTCGTTCTTCTTTAATCAACTGTTTTTCCCATTCAGCAAACAAAATTTCTTTATGTCTTTCTTTGATTCTGGGAAGATTTGCATTTTTTCCTTCTTTTGAGTCTTGACATGAAATAAATTTCGAAATCTTATCATCTGCATCATCAAATTCAAGTCTGAGGCTGACTGGTTCATCAATAAGGGAAGATTTTATTTCACATAAAGGCTCTACTTGTGCAATATTTTGACAGAGATCATCTAACTGTTGAGACAATAGCTTAATTGATTCCAAAGCTTTAGTTTTAAATTGGTCAATTTTAGGATAATCCTTAAATTTATCCAATCTTGCTTGAAATATTTTTCCTTGCTCTGCTTTGGCAGTTTTCTCATTTTGCAGCAAGGTTTGTAACTTGGACACCTCCTCGAAAAACTATTGTTGCTTATTCAAAGCTTGTTGATCAAGCTTTTTATTTTCCATACTCGGTTGTTCTTCCAGCTGTTTGGCTCTAAGTTTTTCTTCTGCTAACTGCTGCTCCAACTGCATTTTATTTTGCTGATCATTTGATGTCTTTTCTTCTAGCATTGATATTTGTGAGTCTTTTTGTCTGATCATTTGATTGACTTCAGCAGCTTTATCTATAGTGGTTTCACTGTAGGCACCTACATATTGTGAAAATTTGGTAAGATCCTTTGAAGGATTTACCTCAGTATTCTTCCAAACAATATTCATGAATTCAACTTTTCGGGATCAAAGTGGTTCTTAATCTATCCTCCTTCTTTTCCTTCGTTTCCTAACAATAGCCCTATGATTAGGACTATAAAAGATATCCAGAGAAGCGATTTCTTCAACTTTCAACACAATTTCTTCTGATGGATGTTCAGGAATTATCTCCATATCTTGATCTTTCGGATTATCAACTTGAGGCTTATTTTGTCCTCCAATTTGTTGCTCAAATTGCTCATATTGTCTTAACAATTGGGGAGTAAGAATAATTTCAACAGAATTTACCACTCTTTTTGTGGTTGTTTCTCTTTCAAGTTGATCATTGGGTTTATCACCTGCATTTCTTTCTTCAGACTGCATATCGGTCTTGGTACCTGTATTTTCTTTCTCTGTCTAAATATCAAGCTTGCTAGCTGCATTTTCCTTCTCAGTATGTACATCAGGCTTTCTTGTAGACACTTCTTTTTATGTCTTGCTAGATGTGTCTTCCTTTTTCTTTTGTTCTGTTTCTATACTTTCAGCTTCTTGCAAAGGAATCCTTAGCTGGTCAAGGGGAGCTTTCAACAATCTCTGACTTTTGAACTGCATAAATTTGTTCATATCCTCTACTTGAAACTTGGATTTATCCAGTTCATAAACTTGGGAAAATTTCCCAATAGAGACAAATAAATCATCAAATTCATTGGGTTCATGCACAAACCTAGCAATTTGAACCAAAGTTTTGAAATCAAAAGCTACTTTATTTGGATCATACTGTCTGGCTGGTACAGTTGAAAGCTTAAGATCTCTTATTTTAATGACTTCCTTCTCGGCATGTTTGAAATCATTCAGAGTATAATTTCCACAATGAAAAGGAAAGGTAGGCCACATCAATTTCTTGGTGTTCTTTAAACATCTTGACATACCTCTTTCTGTCAGCTGGTAAGAAATTTCTTGGGCTAACATTTTGTCAGGGACATAAAGAGGTAAGATATGAGGTTCCACAATGCTTCCAAAAACTTTGATATAAGTAAACCTTTCTTCTCCAAACAAATTTCCAATTAGGGATATATAATTTTTTGCTTTTTTAGAGAGCCGGGGAGGAAATTGGTTAAAAATGGTCTGATAGACAGGTAACATAAAGCCATGAAAAATCCTATATACATGATTTTTAAAATGGACCTTCCACAAATACTTATGGTAAATATGTATAGAGACAGGGTTTTGAGGGGTCCATTTCCAACCTAGAATAGGAAATTATGAATTGAAACATAGAGCATCTAAGATATAGGCACAAAAATGAAAAGGGGTTGTATTTCTGGTGTCTTTATCCTTTCTATATTCCAAAATTCTATTAGCTATCTTGTCAGAAAGGATAACTGACCAATCCATAATCTCAAAATTCAGAGGAGAATGAATCAGGGGTACCATTTGGATTGAAAACCTTGCAGAATTATCATTTCCGAAAAGCCTACACATCATTGCAGCAGCATAGAAATATGGGGGTGCAAGAGACTCCATGGAGTACATACCTGATGCTTCATTTTTGTGTTTTTCTGGAGCTCGTCTCCAATCCTTAATAGGGTCTAATTGAACTTCATTTCTTGTGGCTAAATCTTCTATGAAAGCTTCGTTATAGATTTTTTGAGGGTCTGGAAGATGGTACATCGCTTTCATATCTTCTGCTCTGAAAGACCCACACGTTGTTCCCGCAGCTGAAACAAATGTTCTGCTTTTTATGATGATATTGTCTATCAGCCATCGTATTACATCATAATTGGGGAACATATTTTCTCGAGCCGCAATTCTGTGAAGAAAATAATTTTCAAGTGCTTTGAGAGGAGTCTCAGAATCAGAATCTGAGTCTTCTTCATTTGGTATTGTCGCCTTTACCTCTGTAACAATGGGTTTTTCTGCTTCAATCAAGTTATACACTTCTTCCCAGGAAAGCTTCCCGAGACCCTGGCATGTCGTATCTATAACCAGCTTGATTTTGGCTAGTTTTTATTTTGGTACTATGGGAGTGACAACAGTCTTTGTGGTGGTGGCAGTTCTTGCTTTCTTAAATTTCTTAGACATTTTCTCATCTGGTATCATTTCCTCGCTCAGTGAATGAGAGGGTTGGATGTTCTATGGCTTTGCAAATGATAAAAACCTTTCAGACGCGAGAAGAAACAAAGTTAAAAGAACAACTGTGTGAAAAGATTTTATCAATGATCTCTAATTGATTAACCCCGTATTAAACTTAAATTCCCTCCATGAGAGTCACATTCACGCATTAATATTAGAATCGATCACCATAATTCGTTTGATTTTATAATTAATGATGATCGTACAATTGGAGGTCAACAATATTAAATTGTTAATATAAAATTTTCTCTTTGAATTTTCCAATTGCGATTTAATAAATAATATATGCACAATGAAAACGGTGATAAACAAAGACTAACTATCCATCGCATCAGAGATTTCAAAAGGGAATCAAATAACATCTAATATTTTCCTCCGATTTGCGATTGCAATGATGGTATATTGCATCGGATATTTCCAAAGGAATTAAGTTATAAATGATTTTCGCCCATTGCGATTGCGATGATGATATATTGCATCGTACATTTCCAAAGGAATTAAGTTATAAATGATTTTCGCCGATTTTTTATTGCGATGATGGTGGGGTCCATCATATCGGAGTTTTGCAGAATAAGTAAACGTGATGTTGTTCCTCCGAAATACGATTGCGATGAATCGCATCGCATCCACGTTTATGAAATAGACCGAATGAAGGGTATCCTTTTCAAAATGCGATTTGCGATAAGTTCTATCGCATCAGAGTTTTTCAAAACAAATGTGAAACCATAAGACTTTACCGATTTGGGATTGCGATCACATTGGACTTTTTAACATGAATACTTCTATTCTTTGTGTTGATGCGATATAAGACTTAAGTTTAATCGGATCGGAAATATTCAAGGTCACATGCATTTGTGGTATGCGATATGCAATGTATTAATTTTAAACAATGAATATTTTTATTGTTTTATTTAAAATAATTGGGTTTCTTCAAAGTATTTTATTTCTATCTAAAAGGAAAGCGGACCTATTTCTAAAGTAAAATTTATTCTAAAATTTTGAAATGGGGAGGTTTGTTGTACCGTAAAACAACTAGATATGCTCATCATGACTGCGTTGTTATCTCCAGCCTTCTCTTCCTCCTCTTCAATAATTGAGAATGTCTCATCATCAATAAGAGACCTTAGATCTTAGTCTTATTTTGAAGGAGGAATCTCCATGTCTTCCTCTTGAGAAGAAATCTCCTCACATAATGGGGACTTTGCCCTTGGCAAGGTATACAAGTGATCATCCCCTTCAATGGTATTCTGAAATGGATTTGGATTTATAGATTCTCCCAAATCATGCAAAGGTTTTTTTTTATATGGTTTGATAGTCTCCATAGAAAGTGTTTCATAATATTTTTCATCAAACCTTTCCACTATTTTTCTAATGAAATTTGCATAAGTAGATGTATTTGCATTATTTAAGGAAAAAGATTCAAACAACCACCAAGCATAAGCCTCACCCTCAAGATGCATTGCTGCTACTTTGATGGCTTCCTTTTCTGAAACTTGATGTTGTTGCACATAGGTTTCTAGCTCCTTTACCCAAGCCCTAGCTGGACATTTAGATGACCCATCAAAAGTAGATAGAAAGAATCTACCCACACCATGTTGCTTTCTCCTTGTTCTTCTTTCCTCCTTGATATTGCAAAACCCTTCGAATTTCAAGTTATCTTTGAATCCCTTAGCTTGAGCTTCATACTCTTGCAAATAATCACCAAGAGTCTCCTTCCTTGACACATCTTCTTTCTTCTTTTTCTTTGTCATGAACAAGTGGCTGATAGAGCATTGTAAATATGATGATGTGGTTGAATGCTCACACTCGTAACATGAGGAATTATAGCTCTCCTCATGTATATATCTTGCTGATATTGTTGAGGGACTTCCATGTATTTCCCTCCTCATTTCTTTCATGTCTTCGCTTATACCCTGCAGATTTTGAAAGAGAAGTTTTGAGAACCTCTTTCCTCCAGACAATAAGGGTTTGCTATTATCTCTCTTTCATATCTTCTCTTTCCCATGAGAATACTTAATAATGGTTGAAGAACACAGGTTGAGCCAATATTAGGGCTTTGATACCACTGTAATATCCCAAAGTGGGAAAATCAGCAATACATGCATGAAAAATTCATTTTTCAGAAATATAAGCATTAATAGAAAAATGCAGCCCATGGATCCTTTAGATCTGCCATTATTACAACCATATCTAAAATTAAATCAGAAACAAATGACTTTTGCCTAGTTAAACAGGCCTCCCATTCTCAAAAAAACCCAAAAACACTGAAACCCCAAGACTACTGAAAACAAAAATTATTGTAGAAAGAGACAACGCAATTTATTGAGGGTTATACTCAGAAAATGGAAATAAAAATCATATATAATCATTTATTAATCAATAGAGCACAAAAACAAAGATATTGTCTCTTTTTACATAGATCCAAGATGACCCAACAAGGGTTTCTTGACAGAAATGATATACATGAAATATCTGCTACAGATCTATGGTTGAATCACATTGTATGTTTGAAGCACTACATAAATATGGCTGATCATGCAAATAAATGGTTGTAGCTCCTTTTACTATATTTTCCGGAAGAGGGTTGATCCTCCTCTTGGGAAACTAGCTCTCAAAACAAGGGATTAAACCCCTCCACTGCAATACCTTAAGAAATAACACATTTTTTGAAAGGGACTGCGTTGTTGCTGAATATAAATGCCCTTCCTAACACCATATAGTGGAAAATGTAGCACAAAATGCTCTCCTTATATTTCTTAAACAAGATCTCCAAGAAAGAGTGGGGAATTCCCGCATGAGAAAACCCTTGTACTAAATAGTGAAAAAAACTTAGCTAAACAACCAAAGTATGCAAAGAATTCTAAAGAGACCACATAAAAAATATATTATTTTATCATCCCCATATGGTTTCAATCCCCTCCATTATATAGTTGATGAGCTTCCTCACCAAGGTTCCCCACCCTGCTGAGGCTGCTTTCCATAAAAGGCTCCTACAAAATTTCGTTATTCCTCATTAGTCTTGCTCACAGTGCACATGGCACATGATTTGCCAACCTTGAATGACTAAACTTGATCTGATTTGCGTTTTATCCTTTGCACTCATGTCTTCATTTTGACTAGCTGATTGACTCTTTATTCACACTATTGTCTTTATTTAGGATCCACTTGATATAATAATGTTGTTGACTCTGGTCAAACTGACTTTTTTCCACACATTTTAACTGTCTGCCACATGTGGATGCTTGATTTGGTTATTACATGATCCTCACATTTATGAGGATTTTGTCTCTACTTTAAGCACTAATATGAGCCTTCTCGCCATTTATTCATCTCCCAGCTAGATATTTCAAGAAAATCAATATTCCAATTAATTGCCACAAATTAGGAATACACAGGTCTCAATTTTTTCCCAAAATTTTATGTATAAAAATGAGATGTAAGGGAGAAATTATTATATGCAATGGTTTGTTCAAATTTTTCCTTGAAGTGTGGGGAGAAACACACAGTGTTTTAAAATTATTTACAATTGAATAAATTCTATGGGAGAAATGAGAAATGACATGTGTGCATGGTTTCCCTTAACCTGACTCAAAGCCATGGGAGAACAGAGAATGACATGTGATGGTTCAAAACACTAGCAAAATGCCTGAAAGTTTATGGGAGAAATGTATACATAATTAATATTACAATGAAGAACTTTAGACAGATCCTGCCTCAGAGATTGACCGTAGGGGGCATTGTATTTGATATGCTCATCTTTCACAGTTAATATATCCTGCAGGCTACTGGCCTTATAAATCTTAGCTTAGACCCAGAAGTTAACACTCAACAGACATACCAAAATATGGTAGTTCACCCACTTTGCCTTGGGCCACAGGGCTCCTAACGTTTATTTCCATCTAATGGGGAGGTGCTCTGGAGCTGTGGGAGAGATTACATGTTCAGTATTTTTCCAAATTTTATGGGAGCAGGAAATCACATCTATAATATATGCCTTAAAGGTTGTCTGCCCAGAGTTTAAGGGAGAAATTACGTGCTATAGTTTGCCTTAAAGTTTTCCATATAGCTTATGGGAGAAATGACATTGCCTTATAGTTTATGGGAGAAATACAAAGAAATGACATAGAAATGATATGTCTTAAAGTGATGCCTAAAAGTTTAAGAGATAAATGACACATTTATACAGTAATGACAAATGTACATGGTTTCTTCTTAAAAGTTTTCAAAGTTTAGGAAAATGACATGTACATGATTTGCAAAATTATTTTATGTACCTTTTTTACTGAAATTTATGGGAGAAATGGGAGGAAAATGACATGTATGTACATGGTTTTCCTTAAAGTTTGGCTGCTTAAATTTTGGAGAAATGACATATAAATACATTTACATGGTTCCAAAAACAATAGAAAATGCCTGTACCTTATGTGGACAAAATGGCATGTACATAAACAGATATTACAAATGAAGAACTTCTATTTAGATATGTTCCAGTAGATTTAGATTAGAAGGCTCATCGGATACTTCACCTTTGAGAACGACAGAGATCCAGAGGCTACTCTAACCTTTATAAACTTCCGCTTAGAACTTGTAGAAGTTAACACTCATCGTATAGACTAAAATCCTATGGAACTTCAACCACTTTAGGTCGGGTTTTTAGGCCTTAAATTTTGTCTTTGAATTAATGATAAAATCCTTGAGTTGTGAGAATACATGCATGGTTTGGCCTTAAATTTTTCCTAAAAGCTTATGAGAGAAATAACATCTAGAAATGACATGCCTTAAAAAGTTTTTCCTTGCCTAGAGTTTTATGTATGAAAATGACATGTACACATTTGTCTTAAAGTTTTCCCTTTCTTTGCAGTTTATGGGAGAAATTACACATTGCCTTATAGAAGCATGTGGAGAAATGACATGAAATTATATATGCCTTACTTCCTTCTTAAACAAAAATGTATAAGGAGAAATGACACATGTACATGATTTTCTCTTAAAGTGTGTAGATAAATGAGAATACATCGTTTATAAAAATATTCTTATGCACTTACTAAAATTCTATGAGAAATGGAGAAATGCTATGTATGTATATTTATTAATTTCACTAAAAGTTTATGGGAGAAATGATAGAGATAACATTTGGAGAATTTGGTAAACACCAATATAAATGCTCAAATGACATGGGAGAAAATGGCATTTACAAGAATTTGATAGTATGAGGAATCCTTTGTTGACTTTTTAGAGATTGACTCAGAGGGGAGTTTTCATCGTATATGTCAAATTTTGGATAAAGGTGGTGAGATCCGCAGGCTACCCGGCCCTTTATATACTCTCCGCCTTAGAACTTGTGTAGGAAGTTAAAACTCAAACAGACAAACTGTAAAATCCTATGGAAGTTCAACCACTTTAGGTTCAGCTTTTTAGGCCTTAAATTTTTCCTTGAATTAATGGAGAAAGCCTTGAGTTTAGGGAGAAATGGCATGTGCATGGTTTTCTGAAAGTTTTCCTTATGTCATGGGAGAAATCACATCTATAAATGACATGCCTTAAAGCTTGACTTGCCTAGAGTTTAAGGGAGAAATGACATGTGCATGGTTTGCCTTAAATTTTTCCATATAGTTTATGTGATAAATGACATTGTCATAGTTTATGTGGAGAAATTAATAATAAAATGATAGAGAAATGACATACAAATGACGCATGCCTTAAAGTTTGCCTAAATTTTAATGGGAGAACAGATACATGTATGGAGAAATGACACATGTACATGGTTTGACTTAAAGTGTAGTGGTTTGCACTTTGATGAAACAACTAGTAGGTAGTATTAGGCGAAGTTATGTCAAAAGTCATAACTTGATGAGTTTGTGGGAGAAATTATACGTATGATTTGTAAAATTATTTTATAAATTATTGTGCCTACCATTTGTGTTAGTGGTTGACAAGGTGTTAAAAGTCACACCTTGATGAGTTTGAGAAATTGCATGTACATGGTTTTCCTTAAAGTTTAGCTTTCTGCTTTATGCTTATGGGAGAATCATATCCCAAAGCTTTGTACTTTGACATCTATAAATAGGTTAATAACATTAAGAAAGAATTTTCAACTTGCACCGGTTATATCCTTAATAAGAAGTATGATTTAGCACCTAACATATTGTCTAATAATTTATAATAATGTCATTTTTAATACTCATTCATCCTTGATATGTACAAGAAAATTTAGTGAACTTGAAATGATCAAATTTCAATGACACCATATCACCGTACATAATCTAGATTATTAATGTCCATTACATCATAAAACACTTCAATTTTTAGACATTTTGGAGCAAGACAAGAAGCATCACAGAAGGTGTAAATTTAGTATATTAATAAAAATAGTTCTAGCATCAACATAAACTTGTAGGCATTATGGTAAGGTGTTTATGTCTTTCATTACTCTGAATAAACCATTTCATCAATTCATTCTACACACTATCTTCCAAATTCATTAAATGATAAACAAACTGGGTAATGGTTGACAAGTTATGTCAAAAGTCACACATACAATGTCCCTACTCTACATAGGTATCATAATAATTTGGAACTTAATAATGTCAATACTTTTGTAACTTCTCACCATTACTAATCTGCTGTCCTTTGTAGTATCAAAATTGGTAAATAAAATTAAATAAAGTGTCAAGATATATACATCTCACACATTTTATTAAATTTCAACTACAATAAGTCGTATGTATAATAAGCTCAACAAATTTTAGAAAATTAGCTTGAAATGAAATAACAAATTTGGGGAAGATTTAGGAAATGCCTAATGTTTTTTTTATTTCTCTAGTATTAGTACTTTCTAACCATACCACGGTTGTTTATATATTAATGTTGCTCTTAGTTTTTCTCTACCGTATTTTAGTTGTGTTTCATATAACATAGGGATTCAATACATAAAGGTTGATGTATCTCCACATTCATTTGTATTTATAGTAAATTTGCAAGCATAAGAAATCGGCTATAATTATTTGAAACAAGTGCTTAAATACAAACTAATTAAATAAATATAAACATTCACAACAAGAAGTTGGAGAAAATCCCCCAATTATGGTGCTTTTGCCATTCAGCAAAATAAACAATTAATGTTTACATGAAGAAAAAAATCCTTAAATTGTTAAGAGATTGATTATTTTTGTTTAATAGTCAGAATACAATGATTGTGGAACCATTGGTCTGATATTAGAATGAATCGATTTGTTAGAGAGGGAGAAGGAAATAGATAAAATGGAAGTGTTTCTTAAACAAATCATTGTTGAGTATTTATTGATCCTTGTAAAAGATTTGAACTTGTTTCCAATGATGAAGTAGACTTAAAAAATATTAATAAAATCCCAAAATATTGTGGGTGAAGCAGTGATTGTGGATGATTATCAAAGAAAATTGATAACTATGGTAGCTGGACTAATGCCATAGTAAGTGGGCAAGTGGGCTTCTAATGAAACCAAAGAGGATATTAAGAATCAAAATATTTAGACACAGGATTAAGAGTAAATTACTTACAAAGTACTCAATGTCCATAACAAGATAGCAGTATCTTGATTTTGTTGAAGCTAGATATCTACATGATAATGCTGGGTATTCCTAAGTTCCTATATGATTTGGTAAAACTTTTATTGTTTATATTTTAACATCTTAAAAGAGGCAATTACAAGTCAGTGTCAGATGTTGGAAGGACATAACTAAGATGAAACTCCACCGATTAGAATATCGTGTTTCATTTATATGAAGATAAAAGAATTTAATAAGTGTGGCTTATTCTATGGAGGATGACAAAGCTACCGTATACACATGGACAAAATTGAAGAGGGAAAATATCGGAGAGATTAAACAACTTTAACCCCAGAAGATTTATGGAAAGAAACCTCACTTTTAGAGGAAGAATTTGTTTCAAAATCTTGCACTTAGAAGGTATTAGAAGCTCTTGGCATTGCATTGTTAAAGAATTTGTGAAATCGATAATTTCTAGTACTACTTCCGTATTTTGTACAGATTCAAAATTACGTATAGGGTTGCCCCACGTTATACTCATTAATTTCTGCCTTTGTTTTCTTTCAGCACATTAATCTTCAAATAGAGAAAAGCCAAAATTATCTGAGATAACTAGAATACGCAATAGATGTTTCCACAAATTGATGAATATTTAGAGCCGATAATCATCATAATTACAAATATTAAGCAAGGCCAATTAGAATAACATTAAAGGACAATTTAGAAGAAACAACACATGTATGATGATTATTATTTATTTCTACTATTGGTTTATATATATAGCTTGATTTTTTTTCTTTTTTTTTTACAACATAGCTTGTATACGAATATTATGTCATTTTAACAGTTGAAAGTTTTTAAATTTTCAATTTTAAGGAGGTTTTTTTTCTTAAAACAGTAGGTCAAGGCGACGCATAGAGGACTGCCCACCAAATTGAGATGACAAGGATGAGGTACGTAATGAGAAGACGGGGTAAGAGATCACTTAGACGTTTTGAGACGTGACAGCAATTATATGAGAACAAAAAATAGAGCAATAAATCAACGAACAAAAAAATTCACTAAAAATAACCAAGCAACAACTTTCTTCTCACCTCCTCGCCCATGTGCAATAATTAATCCCCTACCGTAAAAATATGGCACACAAACGTAAAACAAAACAAAAGACATACATAGCAAAAAGAAACAAAGATGCTAGACAATAGATGACATAGATACAACAACTTAATAGCCCAAACCTCAAGGTTTAGCGCTAGCATATTTAGCAAGAATAAGTCAAAGGAATGGTTTTAAAAGTTCTATTTTCACTGTTGTTCAGACAAACTTTGGTTTTTGGTTTTCCCATATGTGGCTGTGGGAACATGTTTGCCCACATTTTCAATATGTCACACAAACGATAAAAATTAGATTAACAGAATCAATTTTGGCCCTTTGCCTAAATGTTGAAAATGATATTTTCCACCCCCAATTCTCACAAAAGTTTAAATCACCTCTAATTTTTACCTTGGTGATTATTCTATTGAGAACAAAGAAATTTTTATAACCTTTTTCATGTTCATGGACTATTTTGTTTGATGTTAGACTAAACATTCTTGTTTGTATGTGTTTCTATTAAGGTGCAACTATTACCTCTCTCCTTGCTACTACTTCTTTCCTCTCAAGGTATAAGAACCTCTTATTGCACTTGCAACCAAACATTCACCAGCGCTGTTTACTGAAACTGCTGTCTCAGGGATTCTCTCTATTGCTAATAACTAAAGCGAAGGAAAATCCTTAAGTAGATGTGGTAGCTGCATCGTATTGTGGAGGGCTCCTATCCCAAATGTTGTGAGGTCTAGTTGGAACCGCATATGGGGGATACCCCCAATAAGTTACAGTGTCGAGCATGGTCAACATATGTAAATGGTGAAGCGACACAATGTTGCTAGAAAATAAAAATATTGTGTCTCAGACCGATGCTCATAAATATGTTAGGAAAGAAAACATAACTGTACCATAATTATTATGGAAAAATCAAAAAAATTGTAGCTACTCAAATAGTTTTTTTCATGTTTATTACCTTTAAATATAATGTAGTGCATTAATTAGGTAAGTAAATGTGTCTCCCCGGAGGGATGTTACAACATGCATGGCTGTAATTCAAATCTCATAGGTGGTCTGTCCCAAATAGTGTGAGGTCTACTTTGGACCCCACATAGGAAAGAATCAAGTATGACTATTGTTGGTCCATTCATCCCTATCAACATACCTGGCCCGTGGCCTGTGGTACTCTAAAAATCACTTTGCACTGATGGTTCATCAACAACCGAATATATTGATGTAATGAAGGCTCATTGTAAACCCATAACCTCTCGTCATGAAAAGTAGAACTACTGTAAGAAGATGGAGATATAATGGGTTAGAAGGATAAGCTTCCAAAGGGGAGAATCCATTGATTGAGGAACGTAAAATTGGAAGAAATGGAGATATTGAATAAAAAGGGGAAGCCAAAGATGGCAAGTCGTGGAAAAGGTGATTTTTTTGAGAGGTGATGGATAAAACAAGTGTATGAGATAAATATTAGAGGTGGGGCTGCTGAAATAAGTGAGTCCATGAAATTATTTTTTTCCTTGGATTTTGATGTGAGAGAATAGTGCAAAGGCATCATTATGGGTATAAAAAACTTAGCCAAGTAGAATGAGGGCAGTTTTCTATTGTTAGTGGGAAAGGGGGATACAAGGTATAGGTATGAAAACTAGTGATGGAAGAGTGGTTGATGGACCATGTACAAGAAATATTCTCATAGAGAACCAACATATACAATTTTCAATTAAAAACCATATTCTAGTGGATGGTTATTCTTTGATATGGAGCTAGAAATGTTGCAGGTTTTCTGACTGCAAAAAGAGAAAAGAGCAAAGAGGTTAACTCCCAGTTATGGTAATGAATAATTTATAAATAATGATATTGGCTAATGTAATCATGGAAGAGTTATACAATGCTGAAAGACATGAATTTGAGATGGGGAGAAATGGGGGAATACAGGGTGAATATTTGGTTGAATATTCATGAAGATTAAGAAATATTATTGAACACGCATTATGGATATGGTTGAACAAATTGTCCAATTTTGATTACCTATTTTGGTGACATATTATTATATAAGGTATCATTTCTACACGAAATGTAACATATGGGATATTGATTTGATTTACATAATTTACCAAGGCTGAACATATACTCCCTGCCTCCTTTACATTTCAAATAGACTTATGTGTGTATTTTTATAGCTATGTCAACTAATTTATATGCCAACATGAAATTAACCATTTTTTCATGTGTTACTACCTATTCTTTTTATTATCAATTTTTGAAGCCATGTTTGAGGAATGACTTCCTTCCTTTTCAAAAAAGAATTCATTAACAAATTATGTTGTTATGGGAGGTCTCAGTAAAATTTCCCAAGTATTGTTTATATTCACTTTTATTTTTCTAATATATTCAGTGTTGTCGTATTCCATAGAGTTCAAATTACTAATTAAGTCTTGCACATTGAAGATCTCTACTAAATTTCTAGTATTGATATCTATATCTATGTCTCTCTTGTGGTTGCTTGGAGGTAATTTTTTGTTGTTCAGAATAGATATAAAATAAGTTAGTTTGAACTAATAACTTTATAAAAATTGCATCATCCTCAAGAAATTAAAATATAAAATATTAACTTACATCACCATGGATGTTTCATTATGTGTATTGAGAAACCAAGGTGCTAGTATATTAGAGTAGGTTTCCTCTTTAAGTTAATAATTATCAGAATTTTTTTTGGCTTATTATTAAATTTATGTTCTATTCATCGTGGAATTACCAAAATGTAAAAAGCATGAGGACTACAAGTGACAAAGAACACAAAAAATTAGGGTTCAAAGCTAGGGCAAAAGCCCACAAGGGGGAAAACCTAAAAAATACTTTTCATAGAATCAAACAGAGTGAGAGCATCTGAATACCCAAGTCCAAAACCAAGACTCTGGCAGCACCCAAGCCAACCCTCCTCTAAGTCTCTTCAACAAGGCAACAATAAAATCAACGTTGGTCAGAATTCTAGGAGGAATATATCAATTTGGGCCTTAACCTCCTAAAATTTCAGCTCCTTTAATTTCAGCCCCCTGAAATTTTTGAGCCTGCATACCTTACAAATTTCTACGTATATGAACGAAAAAATCGACCAAGTTCTCTCTTTCACTTCACTATTTTTCTCTCCTTATCTTCGCACGTAACCGATGTGGAAAAAGAGTGGGTGAATGAGGTCAAACTCCTTGTATTTATACATAACCAACATATCTACACATGAATTTCCTTTGAACAACTCTATCCTAAGAGGGTCGATTTGGTCTTGTGGATGAAAATTTGACCTTTTTCACTCAACAAATTTTTTTTTTCACAATAATCCAAATGTAGACTTGATCTAACTTCTAATTAAGTTTGAGCCGTGAACAATTTTATTTTCACCAATAAATTGCATAAGCATTAATAAATAAGGGACTTGACTAGAGATAAAATAGTAGACCAATTAATGAACATAAAGACGTTAATAGTACATCCTAATCTTCATTATAAAGACTCACACCTTTACATTTTCAACTTTATTTTAACTAGTGAGGTATTCACAATGAAAACATCACAATACTCAAAATTAAAATACTCACATAAGAAGGGATTCAATTTCATAAGCATCAACATAACTAACATTTCCCACATATGTTCTGAATAACATGGTCTATTCTCCACTAGATCAGAAAATAAGTGAGGAGGAACAAATTTGGACACCCATTGCCTCTCTAGGCAGACACTTAGTCTAGATGTTCACTCGGGTATGTCCTCACAAGGACTATTCTGACCCAAGCACTCCATCCCTAACACACAGTCATCAGACCATGCATATTATCTTGACACAACTCAAAGCATATTAGTCCTGCATGCCTATCCAATCCACCATTCACCTTACCAACGCTTCACTAGGCTTACAAATACTAGCCATGTCCCTGGGCACACATGGGAAATACAATTTCTACCTCATTCCCCCGCGTCAACAAGGGAGGATATCCTCACTCCCACTCAAATAGGGAGGAATGACCACAAGCTTGAGCTTGTCTCAAGAGTGACTTCACTGTGGTGAATAAAATATATGCTTGTCCATGATATCATTGTGGCCATTAAGGCTGCTATATATACCCAGACAGAATGAGCTTCACCTTCATATATTTCTTCAATCCTTCGAGATTTTAACATGTCAATGGCATATTAGAACATATTATGGTCAAACTCCTCAAATTCCATTCCCAAAAGCCTTTACATCTTCCTTTATTCAAAACACCACGTCATAAAGAAATTATATTAGTTTTAAATCATCACTAGTGTATTTATCTACATCAAAGACTATCATTCAATGTGTTCCTGACTAAACTAATCATTTATCGGTAAAACGATATTAGAACTCTTCAACTTCATGCCAAAGGATCTTGTCATTGATTTGCCATATTCTCTTTTTTTATCACAAACTTCATTGGATTTTATGCTAACTCACATATTTTCTGTATCTATTTTCTAGGATCTAACATCTTCTTTAATATAGTAGATGTATTTCATTTTTTTTCATGTTACACTCTAATGATCATTTTATTTACAATTTGAACTACTTTCTTTTTTATATGTTTGTTACATTCTTTCTAAATTTTTCTTATATTTTATCAAAATTGATATAGATATTTCTTCTTGACCTAAAATCTTTATGAAGAATATTATATCAGTATAAATGTGCACAGACAAAGAAAGAAGGAGGGATAATTAACAAAGTAGGTATGAATACTTATCCTTTGAGGAGAGGTATCTCCCCATAATCTGACCAACAATTCTTGTCCTCACCAAAGATGAGATGTCATTTCTACAAATTTCAAGAGCAGAAGTTTCTACAATGGAAATAATTAGTTAGGGTTTTTTCTGCACTTAACTAAATTTTTTGTGTCAAAACTCTATATTCTCAAATTCTTCAATATCTTCCATTTTTTAAAATGAAAATTGCCAACTATGGAAGCAGAATAGTTAAAAAACCCTTATATATTATTAGAAAGCCAGACCAATAAATATTTATCTTTTAACATAAAAACCAGTTTTATATGTAGGTAAGATCAGAAACATTTTAACAACAAAAACTCAACATATTCAGATATATATCTTTTATGATATGACACTAGCACAACAGTGATAGATCATTAACTAGTTCTCATGAGTTCATTATGATCTAGAAAAAATATAAATTTTGAAACAATAATAATATTACATACTTCTTTAACTTCACCTTATCTTTGTAAATAAAGACATCCATTAACTATCTTCAATTTTCATGTTACAAAAAGGTGACTCAATCCTTCAATTATCACACAACTGAAAGAGAAATTTTGTTACCATTAGCTATGTTTTAATGTTAGTTTAAAATCATTGACGTAGTAGATTCTTTATTTTTATATATTGGAAGCAGATAACATAGTTTCTTCTATACTTGTATCCATAAATACTTTGTATATCTTGTAACGAATATTATTTTCCCCCAGAGATACCATATAGTTATGGTTCCTTCCACTAAACACCATTCACTTCAAAGTCCATCAAGGTAGTCTAAAAAAATGAAAGAATTGTAGGTTTTTTCCTCTAGAAATCACGATTATAATAGATAAATTTGATTCAATTATAACAGATATATGGCCTTCGAATAAATGTGATCCATATATCAGAATTAATCGTTCTTTGTATTTATACTCTTCATCTTTGAGTTCTTGTGAGGCTCTTTAAGAAATGGAAGTTGTAGAAGGCTCGTATGTCATGTGAATTTCTTGTTCTATAGCTCATGTTAAAATATTAATTTTCCAAATGTCCCCTCAATGGGGGATCATACCGCAGATAATAGATTTCCTCATACAAATTCTATACTTCTAAATTATGGTTATGGTTCTGCGAATTGTTAGATCACATCCCACATAGCTGAGCATAGATATTCATTTTTTCCTTCGTTCCTCCGCATATATTCGCTGTGTCAGTTTTCACTTATTAATATATGAATTGTAGCCATTCTTCTCCGTAGCTCGCATGCTAATCTTTTTTTATATAAGACAAGCAATGTGTTTTGAATATTTTGCATACAAAGGCTAAAGAGATTCTGCATAAACCTTTATGTGATGTCAAGTGAAAAGCTTCAACTCTTTAATTTTCTGAGGAGGGATTCAATTATCTTTAATTGCCTGGATAAAAATGGAGTAATTAAAATTAAATTTTTATAGAAGTTCCATGTTTCTATGGAATGCCTTGTTCAATCAACATATAATACATACAGAAGACGATGTGATTTTTTTTAGCTCAACATAGTCTCTCACAACTTCAGATGTTTTATCATAGAAAAAAAACAAGATGTCTCCGTATAATGGGATTCCACCTGATGGCAAAACTCATATATGTAGCCATAGAGAGGTTCTTGGTATTACACAACAAAATTTGGATATTTAACTCGTGGACACTAACTTGTAAATACTCATATCATCCACATAAGGTTCCATAGATATGATATTCTACAGATCATGTACCTCGATTTTCTTAGTTCTTAGCTCTAGATCTTGATTCAGAGACTCAGTATTTCCAAATATAGTACTTTAGTATTTACTTTTCTTAGAATCCATTACCACGTCCATATGAAGTACATAAAATATAATAGTTTAGATCCACAAAAATACATGCCATATATAACCTATGCCACAGCAAAGAAAGGAGGCTGCAAAAAATTCAGATAAATAGAGGTGCTATTGAAATTGTATTCAAATGTGTCACATATGTTACAAATATTCAGACGTCTATAATATGTTTTTAGTTATATGAAACCTTGTCTTGTATTTTTGCATATTATCCTCCTTGTAGTCTTAATTTAACTTAGAAATCCGATCTTATTTCTCTCATATGAACATTTCTCTGACTTCTCAGCCTTAGTTAGGCTTTGCAAGTTCTATTGCCTCCAAGTCTTATTTTTTATTATTTTGCTGTGTTTGTCTTCAAATATTCCAACATAATGTGATATTCGCATTGTCTTTCTTTCACCTTAGCTCGTATACTCATGTTGAGAAACCAAGATGCTAGTATACTAGGTGTAGGTTTCTCTTGTTCCTGATAATTATTTGTGACCGTTTGTTGATGGAGCAATCTATGTTATCTGAGAGCAAACATGAATATCAAGGTAAGATAAAGAACACAAGAAATTAGGCTCTGAAGACATGGAAATCTCTGTGTACAGCAAACCTCAAAATCTCTTCTCATAGAATTAGATAAAACTAAGATATCTAATACCCAAGATCAAAACCAAGACTGCCACAAAGACCCCAAGTCATCCCTCCTCCAAGTCTCTTCAATAAGTCAAAGTGAATAAAAATCAACACTGTCAAAACTTAAAATCTCGATCAATTTGAAATTTAGCCACCTTGGGGAATTCTGTACCGTAATCCCCTTTCACCCTCCCCACCGAAATTTCTGCCTACACATTCTTAAAAATTACTTTGTGAGCATAAATAAGGCAAAATAAATTGCCTTCTCTCCTCCCACTCACCTCTCCTCTCTCCTTTATTTTTGTTTCTTTTTTTATTTCTTTAAAAGAAAGAACAAAGTGGATAATGAGAGAGTGAATTAGGTCAAACTTCCTTGAATAAATATTTCAAAGAGGTCGAATAACTGCCTGACAGCCAACTTGTCGAGGAGAGCTTCACCTGTCTGTGGATGAAAATTTAGATTCCTTTTTACTCACAAAAATATTTTTTCATTAAAAAAATTCCAAATGGGACTTTCAAGCAATTAAATGTATTTGACTTATAATGAATTTCCACTAATTCAATAAGCCCTATAAGCTAGCTAACATTTTCTGACTAGAAATAAAATAATAATAATGAATGAATATAAAGACACTAATACTACATTTGAATTTCATTATGAAGGGCTTTAATTAGTTAAATTTTCAAGAGTATGTGCTATTGATATTCTTCTTTTGGAGTATGCTTCTAATTGTGCACTCTATTCCTATGATTGTATACATATTTTCCATTAAATAATTATAAAAGTAACCACCCATGGCCTGCATTTTCAAGAGTGATTAACACCACGGTAACTAGAATAATTAGGCATGGAATCTTCTCTAAATCATTTATTATGATTTTTTTTTTTATGGTGGTTCAATATCTTTGATAGGTATAAGCCTTTTAATGAAAATTTATAAGTTATTTGGTTTGAATAGCCTTCTATATAACACTCCTAACTTATGTTAATTATTTTATTAGATATTCATTTTATTATCACTTTAATACGCCATGTCCAATCATGGTATTTTCCTTTTATTACCAAATTGGTGTGGAATTGGTTCAGTAAGAAATTTCTTTGAGTTATGCAACTTCTTCTTCAAGAGTTGTTGTGGAGTTTCCTTACAACCAATAAAATCAAGTCTACCTTTATCATTTTCAAAATTAATTTAATAGTATTATTTCATTTCCATTTGTATGAATATAGAAATGTGTGAGAAATGTTAGCATAAACTTTAATTCAGCATGAAGAAATTCCATGTTAGATCTAATTTAAGATTGTGGTAAATCATTGGCTCGTAAATATAAACCCCTTTGTTAAAAACCAATTAGTGATGGTGTAACTAACCATTCATGAAATAATGATATTTCATTTCTTAATTATATACATACGTCTTTTCAAAATCACCATACTGAATGATTAATCTTACTATAATTTTGAAGTACTAAATATAGGTGGTGTTTTCAAAGGTGTGAGAAAAGATCCTAGATAATGTGCCTGCGTTTCTACAAGGTGTTAAAAAAGATTGACAATCCAATCGTAATTAACTTATTAATACTAATCATAGACCAATTGTGCCATTTGTAAACATTTCATACTTTAGAAGATGATAACAATATGTAATTTAACAATAATGTCAAAATATCATGGGACACGATTTTTTCACAGTCGCAATAGAGATATCAAATCACTTATCTTTAAGCAATTTCTTGTTTGCTAATGATATTCATGAGTAACTACAGCGTTTAATCAAATATCTCCCAAAAAGATCATTACTATTTGATATATCCATTGTATTTAATCTTTCACTCTTCCCCTTGAATAAAAATATGCCTATATACATGATGATAACAATAAAATGCGCCTATATGCATGATGTTGACGACAATAACGATGCTCATAGCGAATGGAACCTGTAATACAATGGCTGTTTTCTTATTTTTTAAGTCCAGAACTATTAAAGTCCCACCCACTGGCTAAAATGATATAACAGAATATGCCTTCCTTTTTTCAATCCATTCTTTGCTTAATTGCGTGGTGGTATCAGAAACTGTGCATGATAGTTCTATTAGGTACGGAAGACAAGGGGAGGCTCTAAAAGTATTTGCATGCAATTTCAATACCTCCTTCGCCTTCCGTCATTTTGTCTGTGCCACTGAGTTGTTGAAGCATGCACAGTTTAGAAACAGCTCCACACTGAAGCATCTCCCGAAGAATTGATGCAGTTGAAGAATATATGCAAACCGACCAAAGGATTCGAAACTGCTTTCTCAGTGGCAATTTGTGAACCCTAATAATCTTCTTAGAGACCAGCATACCTCATCGCGTGATCAGCTGCAAGTATAGCCCTTCCTTCTGCATAGTCCACTAGCATGTCCAACAGTTCTTAACATCTTTTCACACTTGGGCTTCTCGGCCTCTGGAAGTAATCTTAATGAGATATAAAAATACGGCGCCTGCCCCATTGCCTTTAACTATTCTTCTTCGGATATTTTATATACGCATACGAGGACAACGCCCAGTTGCAGGATGGCCGATGACAGGATTCACCCGTTATGATTTATGAGAGACCTGAAAATATCAATTTTCCCGCCGATAAATTCAATCAGATATCCAGGTGGAAACTTTCTGCAATAAAACGGCGTGGTTCAGCTTCTAGTGTTTCTCGGTGACCAAGGCCATGGAGATGCAAGAACAATACTGAACCTGCCGCCGTCATACACCGTCTGTTTATATCGCTCCCCCGCGCAGCTGACCGTAAGAAGCTTCTTCAATGCATCGGCATGCCTTTGAGCAGCCGGGAGAGATGTGAGTGCCGCTTGAAGTAACATGGAGATTTGATGAGAGTCGACGCGCGGCCGGGGTGTGGTGATCGCCTGCCTGGAGCTGTTTGCAACGCACCATCCTTTAATGAGGCGACGCAGCGTGGTTGGGGATTAAACAAGCCTCCAGTTGTTGCATGGTAGCAGACATGTTTTGCTGTGTTTGAAAATCCAGCGTCGGCGTTTTCCTGATCGTACGTCAAACCCAGGGAAATGGTTACTGCAGTTCCTCAGGAAGATCCGCGATGGTGAGCACCTGAAGCATGAAGGCACCTACCTCCAAACAATGTTTTGCTGAGCACAGTTTAACATCGTAATGCCATTGGTCATGTACAGAGATAACCAGTTCTTCAAATCGACAAGAGGATTAAGCGCATAACAAGGAGACGATCTAAGGCCTGAATATCGACCTCCGAGCTATTCTTGAAAACTTCCACATAATTGAAGCTTAGTAATGGTGGAATATAGTCTGTCTCGCTGCACAATTTTCGGAATGTCAACGCGCTGGCTCTCTGAAGGTTCTATTGCCAACTGTCACGCGGTCAAAAATTCCCTGTAGTTGCAATTTATCTATTGTTTGGTCGTCATCGCACTTATCGGCTGGCACTCTTCTATTGCCAACTGTCACGCGGTCAAAAATTCCTTGTAATGCAATCACTATTAATTTACGAACGTTCCAATTAGCAGACTGTTTCAGCTTTCAACGCAAAGGCCAAATATTCGTAATTTTTTGAACCAGTCCATAACCAACTGTAACCACACATATGACAGTCTTGACTTTGAAAATCTAAGTAATATGAAACTTATATATTATCTTTGACCTTCCCCTCAAATTCTATTTACAGGAGCGAAGGATAAGATTTACTTGTATCCAATCTTTATATGCAATGTTTGTTCACTGGTATCTTAAAGTATTTGTTACCTGAAAAGTAAGTTAAATGTGGAATATTCAACAATTTAGGGTTCTACTATTTTTAATTTCGATTTAATCGATTTTCTGAAGTTATAATTTTATCAATGACACGTTTGTATGTGTATAGTAGTTTATGGATTATAATTAATTAAAAGTGAGTTTTTCAGGCTTTGCTTTATTAAAGTTGTTTAAATTTTTTTACTTATGATTTTAGATTTTGTATTATTGGTTTTATTTTATTTTTTATTTTTAATTATATTCGTCGTAAATTATAAAATTGATATATAAAAATTCTATCTAAAAGATATTAAGAAATGATTAAAGTTTATTTATAAATTCAATTACTTCAATTCTATAAATAAATAAATAAATAAACTTAATTAACACATTATTTAAATACTAATTCGGATACAAATCAAAAGGGGATAATTTTTTAAAATAGTTTTTTATATGAAAATTAAGATTTAGAACATTATAGTACATAAAATTTAATCATAATATAAGCTGTTCAGCTCGTGTAGGCAATGGCGCCTGGATTAATAAGTTTTTTGCAAAATTTAATTTTTGCCCACCTCCAGACAAATTATGTTTTTATTTAATGGTGGTTCAATATCTTTGACAAATATAGGCTTTTAATGAGAATTTTATAAAGCGGTTGATTTGAAAATTTTTAAAACCTAATTTTATTTTAAGAGTTCTTTATTCTATTATTAGTTTATGAGTT
Organism: Pinus albicaulis; assembly: GCA_034641835.2. Classification (NCBI taxonomy): domain Eukaryota; kingdom Viridiplantae; phylum Streptophyta; class Pinopsida; order Pinales; family Pinaceae; genus Pinus; species Pinus albicaulis. The sequence continues at coordinate 20,499,728 of CM076572.1, read as the reverse complement.
ATTTGCACAGAGGTAAAATAACGCTTAGAGTGGGATTACATCTTTTCTTAGATTACGTTTTTATTTGTAGATACTTTTATTTGTTAAGTCTACTCTAATTGCTGCATTTTAGCCAAATTTTTAGTTATTTATTGTTTTATTTTTCAAAATCAGTTGTTGTTGAAATACAAATCCAACAACAGCTAAAGGACAAGTGACGTGAACAACAGTAGGACTTGAGCCACGCCTACAATAATAACCCGTGAAATTAATTTCATTTAAGTGAGCCCGCAAGTCCAAACCTTTGTTCAAAACCGTACGCTGAAGTTGTAGTAGAACCAAGCCACCATCCCTCTATTTAAGCCACAACACCAATCGCCTATTAAATACCACCAAATCATGTAATGTTTAATCTCAAACGTACACTCACAACATTTCTAAAGTTTTCCACCGCAGCCACAAAGTTATGTTGTTTCATTTGCGATGCTGTATACGTCAATATATCATATCGCATATCGTATGCACAAAGTATTTAGTTTATCCCCGTACCGCTCGCAATTAAATCATATAGATTGTGATGCGATAAGGCTTTGTCAAACTGCTGAAGATTTTTTGAAATCTCACGTGCCCCACCAAAGAACTGAAGGAAAGCGATCGCATGGTTGAATAGTCAACAACCATGGGTTGAACGCGATGATTTTATTAAACATTTTTTTGTTTGAAGTTTTTGAATTCGCAAAAAATGCATTCATATATGAATGTTTATTTAAATGTCACGACGCATGTTTTTTGTTAAGTCTTTGATTTAGGATTAATATATAAATTTAGTGTGTATTATATAAGTAGCAATGCCATATATATGCTCGAAGGCAAAAACTTAGAGTGTACTCGTGTGACAATAATGGTGATAGAATATTGTATAAAAGCAAGCAGTAAAGACTATTCATTGAAAGCCAAGAGAGGTTAAGACAGGTATAATCGTCTGGGCAATTTTTGAGACAGAGAGGAAATTTGAGAACGTTGCGTGTGAAGAAGTTTCCATTTTTTTGTAAATCCCTTCCGGAGATGAAGAATAATTTGTATGATCTTTACGTAATAAAATTTAGAAAAGCATCTCTATCTGTTAAAATGCAATTAGAAGTTCGTGTTAAGAGGAGAGATTTTGTTCTCTCTTGTTGCTTTTGGGATTACTCATAAATTCCAACATGGTATCAGAGTTGTCTCGGCTCTTGAAGGATTGTCAAAGAAGTCAAGGAAGGATTTGTTGAAGCAGCTTCTCCAAAGAAGTGAAGGCTTAGAAAAGTTCTATTTACAAAAATGGTAGGGTTTTCTTGGGAGTTTGTGTTGAAAGTAAGTGTACCCTATAAGTCTTTAACATTGTGTAGTTTGTCTCTTGGTTATGAGATGTTTTTTAAAACCACAAATAATTTTAAAGCATAGTCTAGTTGAGCTAACCACAAGGTGGAGCCGCTGACAAGTATGGATATTGGGAATATTCAACTCCTGCCAGCTCAATGGGAAGAACTATGAATATTGGGGAAGACTACTATGAGAGCCTCGTTTAAGCCCCTCGTGATTTATGGAGTTGTTGAAGATGGCTTCTAAAGAACGAGCAGATGAAAATGCTTTTAATGCCTTAACACAGTAGAAAAGATTTGTTGAAGAGAAATAGGAAGTTAAAGGACCTGTGGTGCCCTCTTCTATCTCTATCAAGAAAAGCAGCAGTGTTTTCTGCTGGATAACAGTATGCCAAGAGGTCCAAGGATGTGTTATGGATACCTCCCGAATGCCTATCAAGTTATGGATAAGGTGTAGACAACAAAGTTAAAATTGCTAAGTGAGACTTTTAACTTCTATATGAAAGAGTATGATAAAATAGACTCATTCTTTACACATGTGATTGGGTTGGTTACTCAGACAAGGCTCTGGAGAGACACTTGAAGAAATAAGGATAGTAGAGAAAGTATTATATTTACCTCAAGGTTCTGATGTGATAGTCACAACCATTGAAGAGACAAAGGATCTCCTCTCAAAGTTTACAATGATGAGATTCATGCATCATTGATGATACATGAAGAAAGATTTAAGAATAAACAAACTCATCTTTGGAGTGATGTCTCTAAGACTCAAATGTCCTTGTAGAAGAGGAAGAGGTCAAGGCAGAGAACATGTGAGGAAAAGGAAGAGGCAAAAGCCAAAATTAGGATAAGAAATAGGCTCCAGAAGACAAGTGGAAGGGGCAACAAAGAACTAAAATCGTAACCAAGGCCAAGGTAACAACAAAGAAGGTGATAACCAAGCAGATGGACAAAGTAAAATATAACCCCAAGTCCAATGTCATTACCTAGAAAGTATGTCATTATGCTACACCTAATGTAGGAAGAAAGAGAGTGACATGGGTAATAGACCTTGTGTTAGTCGATTTTACCAAATAAAATATCAAGAAAGAAAAAAAAAATTTAGCATGTAATATACCAATATAATGACATATGGCTTTAGATTTGATGTATGTTCATATGATTTTAGAAAAATTTCCATGTTTTCCATGGGTGATGAAAATTTAAAGTCTCAAGTAATATTGGGATGATAAAGAAGGTCTCCTCGTCATGGAAAATGAAGAGTGAATTTTCTCCGACAAAGAAAAAAGAGAAGGGAAGATCCATATCGATGTATAGTATGTGCCCGATATGAAGTGTAACCTCTGAGCAATGGAAAACTCATTCAAAAGGGTACATGTATTGAAGTGATATATGTTCATCATGATAAAAACCACCAAGCAAGCAATGCATTGCACAAAGGAAGATGACAAGGAATAGAATGCTCCCCTCAAGATGAGAGAAGACTGGAAGAAAGGAGTTGAAAATGGCGTAGTGACACAAGAGGCACTGCCCAAAGAGAAGCTGCAAAGATGAAATCAAGTTATGGTACTTGAGATTTGGACATTCCAACTTTAGAGGTCTGACTGTTGCATAGGAAAGGAATGGTAAAGGGATTACCATTGATTGAGAAGCTTTACAACCTATGTGAAACCCGCATCTTGGGAAACAACATGAAATCTTTTCATCACGAAAGAGCATAAGGGAAAAGGCACTTTAGAAATTATTCATCTAGATTGAAAATTGAATGCAAACACCATCAATATGTCACTTTCACTATATGATTAATTTTATTGATGATTACACAAGAAAAAAATTGGGTTTATTTCTGAAATATAAAAGTATGGTTTATAAAATTGCTTACCTATGTCTTTGTAGAGAAACAAAGTGGGCATCATATGTGAAGCGAAGAATTGATAGAGGAGGAGAGATATCTCAAAATAATTTATGCGTTTTTGCGTATAAAATGGAGACATAAGTAATTTACAAGTATATGTATACCGAGAAAATGGAGCGTTTAAAGGAAAATAGAACCATCATGGACATGGTAAGAAGCATGCTGGAAGGAAAACATTTTTCCAAATGAGTATTGAGCTAAAGCTTTACATTGTGCAACATACATCTTGAATAGATGCCTCAACAAAAGTAGCAATGCATCGCAGTTCTCGAAAGAAGTATGGAGCGCATAAAACAAGGTGTCACCCACATGAGAGTTTTTGGTTGTGTGGCTTATGCACACATTCTAGATCACCAAGGAAGAAGTTGGATACAGAGAGAAGTGTGCATATTTATTGATACAAGAAGAATCCAAGGGATATAGGCTATATCCTATCCACCAAGAAGTTTGTTATAAGAAGAGATGGGCCTATTGAAGAAGAAGTTGGGATGGAAGCATTGAGAAAACAAACAATGTGAAGAGCTATTTGTCTCATGATGAAGATATAAAGAACAATAAAGGAACACTAATAGCAATACCTACCCCACCAACACAAGGAAAACAAGGACACCACAAGCAAGATATGAGAACACCCTTGGAGGAGGCATAAAAGGCTTCTCCAAGCACACCATGATATTCAGTGCTTCAGCACAAGTTCAAGCAAGTGAAAGAAGAACCATATTCAAGAATTTGAACAGAGTATTTATGAGCAAGAGGCAAAGAATAATAAGGAACTTTATTTGCATTGTATTGTCATGTAGATGATCCTATTTATTTTGAAGAAGCTATAAAAGTTAAGAAAATTGATAGATGCTATGGATGAAGAAATGAACTCCATAGATAAAATAAACATGGGAATTGGTTGATTCCAAAAGCAAAATAATTTATTGGAGTGAAATGGTTTATAACCAAAGTGTCAAATGTTGAAGTGCAAGATTGAAAGGCACAAACTTACCTATTGTCAAAGGCTACAAGCATCAACAAGGAAGATACTATGAGGAAAATTTTTCACCATTGCAAGAATGGAAACAAGAAGAGCCAAGTCGTTAAACCATAAGAAGCACAACACAAGTGGAAGGTTTACCAAATGGATGTGAAATTAGCATTCCTAAATGGAGTATTGATTCGAAGAGTCAGCGAACAAACTTAGGCTATGAGAAAAGGGCCAAGAGCATAGAAGCAAGATTGAAGAAAGTTCATATGGCTGAAGAAGCACCAAGGAGTACAAAAATAACAAAGATAGATGCCTACTTTCCATCGGAAAACATGAAAAATGGACATAACCACATTATACATCAAGGAGAAAGATGGTAAGATGTCGATTATTGTTTTATATGTTGATGGAGGTGGATTCTTTACAGAAGGATGCTTACCTTATTATAGAGAATTTTAATCAAATGCTAAGGATGAACTTGAGACATTGATCATTAAGGGATTTTCAAAACACTTCTTAGGAATAGAAGTAGAGAAAATGAAAATAAAATTTTTATCTTTCAAAATAAATATGTAAATGAAGTTTTGGAAAGATTTAACATGCATGATTGTAAGGTAGAAAGTACTCCTACAATGATGGGATTGAATCTCAGAAAGAGGACAATGTGCCATGGATTTTGATCCAAGTTTGTACAAGAGTTATAGTTGGCATCCCTCTATGATTGACCGCAACTAGGCCGGATATTATGCATGTCACAGAGTTTACATCTGTGGGATTCACAGAAAGGCCAAAGGAGGCACACTGGGTACAATGGGCAAGAATTTCCGAGGAAGTGAAAGGAATGGAAGAGATATGGTATTTTATAAACCACTTTAGAAAATTCTGAATTGATTGACATACTAACAATGATTGGGCTGGTGAGAAGATGACATGAAAAGCACTCGGTTATGTTTTTCATATGGGTTTAGGAGCCATTTCATGGGTTTAAGAAATAACCAATTGTGGCTTTATCTACAAAGAAAGGCAAAGTATGTGGAAACTATAGCAAGAGTAATAAGCCACAAATGGATGAGGAGAATGTTGAGGAGTTTAAAGGCATTGAAGATAAATAACAATTTATTGTGATAATAGCTCGGGCAATATGCATTGTTAGCACTCAAAGGTCATAAGAGAACGAAACACATTGATGCCAAGTATCACTACATTAGAGAGCTAGTGAACAATGGGGAAATTATTTTGCAACACTGGTGTATCGCAGGAGCAGCTTTTGTCGTACATTTTGACAAAACCATTAAGCAGTAAGTTTTAATTATTTTGGAGAAATTGTTTTGGTATGGAAGATAGAACCTACAATTGAATTTAAGGGGGAGTGTTGAAATATTAAATCCAGTCAGCTGCAGAGGCCAAGGATAAGGACACAGAAAAAGAGAGAATTTAGTTTAGACTTGTACACAACCACAAAATTAATTTTTGATTTAAGGAGTCTAAGTTCAAAGTTTGTCTCAAACCGTAGGTCTCGTGCTCAAGTGATCCAGCCTCCCATCCCTCTTATTTAAGCCCACCAACCGCCATTAAATACCACCAACCACAGAATTCCAAACTCGCACATCACAACATTTTAAAGTTTTCAATGGTGAAATTTCAAAAGAAGAATATCCGTGATACATGTTTTATATTTCATATCACATATCATGTACAAAGTATTTTTTTACCACTGACTATCGTATAATTTTAAATCATATAGACTTAAAGAGCATGGCTTTGTCAAATCTACTTGAAGATTTTTTTTTAAATTGGCCGCGGCTCCCACCATGGAATCAATAGGAAAGTGATCGCATGGTTGAAGAGTCAAGTTAGCCATGAAGTTGACGTTATGATTTCTACAACATTTTTTTTTTGAAATTTTGAAATCCACGAAATGCATTCTGACATGTTTTTAGAAGTTATTTAAACATGATGTGTGTTTTCTTTTGGTATTTTTGATTTAGGATTAATATACAAAGCTATGTATTGTACAAGTATATTTAGAGATATGCTTCCCAGGGAGAATTGAGGATCATGGAGTATAATTTTATGAGAGTATTGTAGGACAAAATTGGGACTAGAAGATGAAAGTCAAGAAAGGCAGAAGAATAGTTTAAGCACTGTGTGCAATTTTTATATAGAGAAAATTGAAATGATTATGCATAAAGCCATTTTTGTAAATCTTCTAGGAGGGGCACATTGTGCTTAGAAGAGTTTTTAAGTTTAATGTTAATTTATTTTTGAAAAATTTCCTCATTCAAATTAAAATTTTAAATTAGTTCTCTGTTAAGAGGAGAGATTTTGTTCTCTCTCGTGTTGTTTTGGAACACTCGTAAATTCCAACAACAGATCCTTCAAATACTGCTGGTAATTCAGTCATGTGCACAAATAGTAATTTATGCCGCAAATAGATAGATGGGCTTTTGCTTCTTTTGTCTTGGGGTGACATAGGGGTAAAGGGAAAAGGTCCATGGTTTGCACAATGGGGATGTGTCATGTTGTGTATCATAACCCATGACTTTGAACGATATTTTTATACTTGTTGTAAATGTTTATAATCGTGGTGACAAGTTTCACTTTTTTATCCCATTAGATTAAAAGAGGCGTCGCAGTGTTGCTAATGCGAGCACAATGGCAAGCGGAGGAGAAAAAGTGGTCACATGAAATACAGGTTAAAAGTAGATGATTTTTTATTTTTAGTTAAGGCATAATTATTTAAGTAAGCAATGGTGAAAAGAGCGTGGAAGAGAGTACACATAGAAACATGCATATGTAATAACAGCTTGCTAGTTATCCTAATCTGTTGGGCAATATAAAGGTAAAGAAAGTTATAATTTGATGACATTGTAGAGAGGAAAACTATTTAAAGGTCATGGTCAGATAATTTCATTCTAATCTTCACAATTCCTTCTCCAAACCTCTCGTCCGTCGGGCCGCAACTTCTTATGTGGAAATTCAAATATGCCTATGAGCCTCTCACAATCTCCATCCAGCATTAGACCCTTATGTGGGAAATTTCAAATATGCCCATGAGCGACATGACTAAGAAATTTCCGCAAGCTCCTCCGTATCTCTACTGCTATCACTAGAGTGCGGCATCGCGGGAATGCGAGGTAAGAGTATAGTATACATTGTAAGCATTAATGGTATTTTATTTGAATTCTATTGAATTTTTTACAACCCTCGCTCTTAATTTGAATTTGACAACCTACCTTAATTTTGAATGGCAAAATTTCTCAAATATGCTTACCGCCGCAACAAACTATGGGAGGTCATTTTGGTGATTAACGACTCTCCATGGACATCACAGATAAAAGCTGTGAGAAGTAGACAGCGAAATATCATTTCACTTAAACACCTTACTTACAAAGACAAACAATGATTTACAAACTTCTATATACATTTGGGAACTTAGTGTTGTGATACAAGTAATCGTTATAAAAGGCCACAGAGGTTAGTTGTTCAAGGTTTCTTCATGTTATCAATGTATGATCAAGGAAAGATTAGTTTCACATTGTGTTTATAGAAGGTAAAGTAGATGATTTTGTTATTAATCGTACCACTCAATCACTTTGTGATTGTTATTATAAGCGTATAAGGTACCCAACATTTCTTTACTTTTTGAGATTTTGTGATTTGAAAAGTTTTGTTTATTTTTTGGTGTAATAATTATGATTTAGGATTTTCAAACATCAACTTCCAAAGTATTAATGTGATGAATCTACAAGGAAAAACTTAAAATATAAATATGTTTTTATTAATATTTCTCATAAAATTATGATTGCAAAAAAGAGAACAATGGCTTTTAAACGAAGGTTAATTCAATGAAAATACTCCCAAGAAAGTAAGATATGAGTTATCAAAATTTATATTTGTGAATTTTTTTCCGACTTCATTTTTGGAGTTGAACTTATAGAACTATCCCCAGTAGGTGGAGATCATAAGATATTAGAGGCTGTGAACAAAGGTCACTGGAAGGAAAGTGGTAATTTCTTCAAAGAAAATAACTAAAAGATAAGCCCACTGCAATCATGAACAAAAAACATCGATTATATTTACTCTTGAGTCCTGGAAGCCTTGAGAATGGTCATGTTGTTGCTGCTAACTCCATTTATGCATTGGTTTTTGTGTGAAAATGGTCATATTTGTCGACTCAATTGATTTGACCACTAGTGTGTTAATGTTGATGGACTTTATATTTGTAAAATGCACTGTTTTTAGTGTTAGTCATGATGATTACTATACTAGGTAAATATTGTGTTATGTGACTATAAATGTGTATTTTTTCACCTTATCGCAAATTTGGTGGATATATATCATGTAATATGTAATTACTTGCCTATTTAGCACAATAACAAATTAAATTAGGTGGGATTAAAGCTTTTAGCTCATTAAATTAGATTGGCTAATTTTTTAGTAAAATTGAATTTAATTAAATTTATGAAATTAATTATTTTACAATTTTAGTAAAATTGGTCTTATTTTGCACTAGTAAAATAAAATTGTTATTAATCTTAAGAAATTAGTTTTTATTCTTTATTTTAATCCTTTCAAAAAAACATTACTAAAACAAGATTAAACTTCATCAACTTGATTTTTTAAATAGCTAAAAAATAAAATTAATAGCATTTTCAAATTAATCTTTTGCTCTAATTTATTTTTATCTACTAAATTAAATTAAATGAAGAGAGGCATTTTCAGATGCTCAAACTATTCTTCAGGCAATGTTTCAAATATTGCACTAATTTTGAATCCTTGTTCCAAAATGGAAGACTTCCCGTTAATATTTTTATAAAAATCTTTTTTTTTAACTTTTAAAGTGAGCCCATTTATTCATCTACTTAGAATGGGAGGGTGAGGGGTTCCCAATCCCATTTAACCCCCTCAAACAACAATATGAGGGTTTTTTGGAAATCCATGACCAAAGAATAACTTTCTTCATCAAGGTGAAATATGTAATACCACAACAACAAATTTCATCCCTTCACCCCTAAGTATCATGGTCTACTTTCCGTGGTGATGTTTTACTGTCTTTGGCTAAGAGAAGAAACTCAACTAACCCGAAACTCCATTCTGCCTCTCGCCTGAGTCACCATTTAAATGTTTAAGTACCAGATTGCCAAACACTACAAAATATCCTTGTCATATTAGGCTCTATATTACTTTTTAACATTTTATTACTTTTTAATTAGAGGAACATGTAAATGTTTACAAATAAACATTTACACAAATGCAACATTACCCCATACCGATGAGTTCATTTTTTCTTTCGGAAACTCACACAACAAAGGAATGCTCATGAATACAAATTTTCTATTTTATATAATGAAAGTTATATTTTTTTTTTCAATCATATATGTGTGTGTGTGTGTGTTAAATTAATTAATATCCATTATTTAAGGCATATTCCAACCTATAGATGAATAACTTTTTCACTAGAATTTAAATACAATTTCAAGGCAGAATGATATTTTGTTATTAAATACATTTTCTGTTTTATAAATAGATTAACACCCCTCTTGACAAGGAACATTATTCAAATTAAACAACATAAACTCAAGTTTTCAAAAATTTACTATTTTTTATTTATAAAAAATTCATTTCATTTATAAATTAGCATATACCTTATTTTAATATAAATAAAATAAAACTTTAAAATTATCATAATAATTTTATTCAATTTAAACATTATTACACATTTATTTTTTTTTATTTTTTCTAATTAAAACTATATATATATATATATATATATATATATATATATATATATATATATATATATATATATATATAAATAAAATAAATAAATAATTTCAAATATTATATGTATTAAATTTTTTCAAAAATAATAGGTTAATAAAAATAACACACAAATAAAAATAAAAAGAGATAAAATAAATGACCATTAAACTATATACTCATATATATATATATATATATATATATATATATATATATATATATAATAATAAAATGTAATAATTTTAAATATCATATGTATTAAAATTAAAAACAATAGTAATAATAATAAAAAATAATACAAATAAAAGCAAAAGAGATAAAGAATGACCACATTAAGTTCTAAAATAAATATATTTATAGGAAAAAAATAAAATTAAAATCATGCCTTGGCTTTCCAAGATCCAAAAGGAGACCAATAACGTAGCTTCAAGTTGCTTTTAATTCAAAGTTTAAAGAACTAGCAATCATGGCAAAATTGCCTTTAAAGACGGACTTAAAGTCAACTCAATTCTTTTTATAAAGTTATAAATCATTATTTTAAAACTTTTACCTTTTCTATCTATGAAGGAAACCTTAAGAATATCGTAAATGTCAAAATCAAACTACAAAGTGTACATCAAAAATTTCAAAGGAATATGTTTGATAGAATTTCTAATCTTAAGAGCATGGTTCGAATTTCATTTTCAGTAGTTATTTTACATGAAATTTTTATGATAGTTAAAATTTTGATTATTTTAAAGTTTTAAAATGTTTGTTTATTAGAAATATTGTTATTGATGGCAAAGGAGGCAACAAAGAGGTAGAGACAGGTAGAGATTAAGGCAGAGGCAGAGGTTGAGCAATAGAGGCAGACATAGTAGGTAGCGAATAATAGACAGTAGATAAAACTAAGCAGAGTGATGTGAAAGCCGTTATCAAGAGAAACATACAATGAAACAAAGGAAATAAACATTTTTATAGGGCTTATATATGTACCAAGATCTGATGTGCTTTGAATGAACTGATTGTATAGTCATATTATTCGATTTTAACTTCAAGAGTAGAGCATTTTTATGTTGTACAAGGAATGCTACACAAAATACCTGTATCTACTTCTATGTACTCACCATTGAAAGAGGTTTGATATCCTTGCTCAGCAATTATTGTGTAGGTGCCGAAATGTTAGCCCCTCGTATGGAGAGGCTTTCTTAGAGTCCCGTGATACCAATATAATCATAAAGCAGTGTTATTGTTGCACGTTACATATTTTCATGTGATAATGGAATATGAATGCGAGTGAGGGATAAATAATTAACCTCAAGTTGGCATTAGCAAGAGAATAAAAAAGGAGCGAAGTATTAGAATCGGGAACCCCAAAACGAAGGAAATCCAGGATGAACAACCCCGAGTGCAACCGAATGGAACCACGAGGTATGAATAAGGATAAAGGGTTTAAACACCAAATGTTTTTCAACGCACCGCTTTTGCAATGGCAAGTTGTATTCACCGAAACGCAATAACACCATAGACCTAGCCGCACCTTAAGGCTGAGAACCCACTCTCATCGCGAGTTAAAGCTTCTGGGTAAGTATCTGGTTCCAGGCGATTGCCGTAGGGACAGGGTTGAAGTGCAATTCAGATTAAGATCCACTGTTGGATGAGCAGGCAATTTAATGTTGGGACCCATCGTCATCGCACGTTGAGCGGTTAAATGGAGGGGCAAGCATGTACTACCGATTATCGTCGATCATCCCAACAAAGTTATAACTTCTAAAACTGCTGGAGATGTGATAGGTAAGCACTGTGGGCCCGAAGATGTCAGAGGTATATTTGTGCAGGGTTGTAAATCCAAAGTTGTGGGTTTTGATTACAATGTTCCAAATATTTAAACAAATGGATTACATACATGGATAATAAAAATAGAGCCAAGTGTCATATGAAGTAGTTTAAAGCAAGTGGAAACATTATATGGTGGGACCTCACCTAATCGCATTAGGATAACAATGTGGTAAAGGCAGGCAGCAAGAGAAGTGATGATGCAGATGAATATGCGGACCCTATTGTGTCCGTGAACCATGAATCATAAGTGTTTGAGTTCCGGCATAACAGTGTTTCATTGCATCAGCATTTCAACATAACAGTGTTTCATCGCATCTGCATTTCAACGTAAACAATGTTTCATAGCATCGACATTTCAACATAAATAGTGTTTCATCGCATCGGCATTTGATCACAATTGGAAGTAGTGAAGGAGTGATAGATCGCATCGCAAAGCTCGGCGAGTGGGCCTGTAAGGGCACTCGTTGTATTAAAATGATCTCTTAGTATTATATCGTCAGAAGTTACATAAGTTTGATAATACGACAGTTTATATGTTAAAAAATTTGATTATGTTGAGATGTAATTGTGATATATGAAAAGGGCAGTTACATATGTATGGCAATTACACTACGACAAGAAGTTATGAACGCAATCGGTATTTAAAGGGCTAAAACACAAATACGTAAAAGACAAACACAAGCCACAAGAAAGACAAGCAAGAAGGAACTGAAGAGGCTAAATGAGTGAACTGGAGTTTTCATTGTAGTTGAATGTAAATGCTTTTAATTGATTTATGTTGTTGTGATGCATTGGCAAGTCTCTAGAAGAGAACAAAACTCCCACTGTAATATTAAAATTAGTAGCTAGAGTTATATTTTTCTAGTATTTAAAGAATGAGAAGGCGTACACTGTGAGGTATGACTATCCATTTTGAATTCCTAGAGGAAAACAAGCTACTATCAGAATTTTAGCATATCATCTTTATATACAGAGAGGTTAGAGAGAGTAAGTAATCACAGAATGAAGAGAATACATAAGATTGAGGCAAGAGAAGATAAGGAAGAGAGAAGCAAGAAGAGATGCTACAAGAATAGATTTATATTCCAGGTAAATCAACAAACATTTCTTTTGAAAGAGTAAGGAAGTTGGAACTTCCTCACTGTTGTGGCTGACAGATGTCATGCCAGAAGCCGACCGAGGTTGGGAGACTTAGGTTGGTGTCGGCGGCAAGGAATTAAGTGGAGTTGGAGCTTGCCAGTTTGCGTAACTGAGGCCAGCTCAGAAGCAGTGCATGCAGAAATCAATGGTGGAGAGGAAGTGTGGGAGCTTGCCTTGCATCACAACAACATTAAGAGTGGTTTTCTCTCCCTTTATGGGTTTCCACTTATATATGCCGTCTCTATCCGTGTTGCCCGTGTGCCGAGATGATTTACCAAAATATGCTTAATGTTCGTCGCTCTCATAATAAGACCGATGTCACATTAATTTGATACTTGCTACAACATATTAAGACCGGCTTACATACTTGCGTTGGTCAAAAGTGGCAACCGTAAATAAGTTGATGAAAAGTTTAAAAATCTCATGTATGTGTTTAACTAAGAATTCAAAGACTAATGCTCAACACCTCAAGGAGGTTTATGAATCAAGGAAATTTTACTCATACTCACAATTCTGCAAAAATTTCAATCAAATGTTGTGTATGTAATAAAATTAGACATATGCCTTCCAAATTTCCTCTCAGAAGATGTAGTTCATCATCTCACCAAAGATACCAAACAAAAGGATGCTTCCAGTGGGAAAAGAAGGTGAATAAATGTGACCTAGCTCTAACTACCCAAGACCTGAAAAGCCAATGGTATCTGGACAGTGGCTGTTCTAAACACATGACTGGAGACAGAAGCAAGTTTATAACTTCTGATGACAAGAAATCTAGCAATGTTACCTTTGGCAATGATAAATCAGGAAAAATAAAAGGAAAAAGGCTCAGTAAGCTTAGATAATGGCAGAGGAAAGGCCCAAGATGTACTATTTGTAGGTGGGCTGAATGCAAATTTGTTGAGTGTCACTCAAATGTGTGATAAAGGATGTGAAGTTCTTTTTAGAGCACAAGACTATGAAGTCAGATTAACCATCACAGGTAAGACTCTGCTCAAAGGTGTTCGAACAGAGAGTAATTTTTACATAGTGAAAGAGGAAGATGAAGCATGCCATCTTAGCAAACTTGAGGAGTCATGGTTATGGCATAAGAGATTGGGACATCTCAGCTTCGATCATATCATCAGACTAAGCAAGAAGAAAGTTGTCGGAGACATGCCAGAAATAAAAAGGCCTTCTAATACCATATGCAAATCATGTCAATTGGGCAAACAGACCTGCACATCGTTTAAGGCCAAAGATGAGTTATCAACAAGAAGACCACTCCAGCTTGTGCACATGGACCTGTGTGGACCTGCAAGAACTAAAACACCAAGTGGAGAATCCTACTTCATGCTGATAATAGATGATTTCTCCAGAAAGACATGGGTTTCATTTCTCAAGAAGAAATAGGAAGCTCCGGAAAAGTTCAAAATATTCAAAGCTTTAGCAGAAAATCAGACAGGATGCAAGCTAAAATACATCAGATCAGAAAGAGGAGGAGAGTTCACAGATTATGACTTTGCAGACCTATGTAATGAACATGGAATAAAGAAACAATTTACTATTGCAGGGACACCTCAGCAGAATGGAATAACAGAGAGCCAAAATAGATCTGTACAACAAATTGCCAGAGCCATGATGCAAGAAAGTAATATTCCTCAAACCTTCTGGGCAGAAGCAGTACACACAGCCATGCATATCCCTAAGAAATCTCACTTAAGGCCAAGGAGTGACAAGACTCCCTATGAACCATGGCATGGTAAACCAGCTTCAATCAAACATTTTAGAATCTTTGGAAGCAAGTGTTACCTAAAGAATAATGATGAAAATCTTGGGAAATTTGATGCAAGAGAAAATCAAGGGATATTTCTAGGATATGCTTCCAAAAGTAAAGGGTACAGGTGCTACAACAAGACTCTTCGGAAAATTGTAGAAAGCATTGATGTGAGATTTGATGAAGAACTTCCAAACAATAGAAGAGGTACAGACTACAACATTCCTTCAGACCACCATGAAGAAGAAAACCAAGATGATGATGAAACAAGAAAGACAACAGAAATTGCTGAACTGAGTTCTAAAGCCCCCTCTAGATACACTCAGAAGAACCATCCAAAAGATTAGATCATTGGAGACAAGAGAGCAGAGGTCTAGACAAGAAGGCAGCTAACTAAACAGACAGAAGAGGTATACATAGCCATGTTATCACAAATAGAGCCAAAGAAGTTTGAAGAAACCAGCAAGGACAAGTATTGGGTGAATGTTATGAATGAAGAATTGGACCAAATTGAGAAGAACAATACCTGAGAATTAGTCCCTAGACCCACTGAGAAAAATATCATAGGCTCAAAATGGGTATTCAAAAATAATCTGAATGAGCAAGGAAAGGTAATCAGGAATAAAACAAGACTTGTTTGCAAAGGATATTCACAAATCGAAGGAATTGATTACGAAGAAACATTTGCCCCTGTTGCCAGAATGGAAGCTATCAGAATGTTTCTGGCCTTTGCATGCTACCAAGACTTCAAGGTATATCAAATGGATATGAAATCTGCATTTCTGAATGGAGATATAGAAGAAGAAGTCTACATGGAACAACCAGAAGGCTTCTCATTAACAGACAAAGAAGACTATGTATGCAGACTAAAGAAGGCTCTATATGGACTAAAACAAGCTCCTCGTGCTTGGTACTCAAGGCTGGATAAATACTTGCAAAAACAAGGCTTTAAGAGAGGAGGAGTTGACAACAATCTATACATAAAAGCCCATGAAAATGAACTCTTGATTGTTGTAGTATATGTTGATGACATTATGTTTGGAAGCAACAGAGATGAGCTAGCAAAAGGGTTTGCTGAGGAGATGAAATCAGAGTTTGAGATGTCTATGATTTGAGAGTTCAGTTTCTATTTAGGACTTCAAATTCAGCAAAAGAACACAGGTACATTCATATCATAGGAAAAATACTTAAAATAAATGTTGAAAAAGTTCAAAATGGAAGACTGTAAACCTATGTCAACTCCCATGATCACAGGATGCAAGCTGTGTGCTGATGATGGATCTGCTGATATAGATCAAAGACTCTACAGATCCATGATAGGAAGTCTGTTGTACCTGACAGCATCAAGACCAGACATCATGCTAGCAGTAGGACTTGTGGCTAGATTTCAAGCATCACCTAAACAAAATCACCTTCTAGCAGTCAAAAGAATATTCAGATATCTACAAGGAACTGCATAGTATGGACTTTGGTATCCAAAAGGCAAAAGATTCACTTTGACAGCATACACAGATGCAGATTGGGCCAGCTGTGTGGATGATAGGAAAAGCACAAGTGGAGGTGCATTCTATCTAGGAGAAAGTCTGGTAGCATGGCTAAGCAAGAAACGAACATCTATTTCTCTATCTACAACAGAAGAAGAATACATAGCAGCAGTAGCATGTTGTACACAAGTCATGTGGATGAAGAAAACCCTCGAAGACATGAAGGTAAGCATTGATGAACCTATCTCAATCAAATGTGATAATACAAGTGCTATAAGCATATCAAAAAATCATGTGCTTCATTCAAAAACTAAACATATCCTAATCAAGTATCATTTTCTCCGAGAATAAGTGGCTCAGAAGGTAGTAAAGCTGGAGTATGTACCAACAAAATAACAGACAACAGATATATTTACCAAACCTCTTGCTAGAGAATCATTTTAATATTTGAGAGATAGACTAGGGGTATTATCTGTAGATGCTACTCTCTAATATGAAGAGAAAGCACAGTTTCAGGGGGAGAACAGAAACTAAAATATCATTCCAGGGGGAGATCAGCTAGCAAAGAAAGCATGAAATAGGTCCTCAAGATCAGTACAACATGGGCGAGAGTTGAAAACACACTGTAAAAATAGAGTAACCCCTTGCCATTGATGCTAAAGGGGGAGGAAGAGCAAGCAATAGAAGGAAGGGTCCTAACAGGAAAGCAGAGGAAGTGTATTGCCATCAATGCCAAAGGGGGAGACTATTGGAAATATTGTCATTGATGGCAACGGAGGTAGTAGAGGTAGAGACAGGCAGAGATTAAGCAGTGGAGGCAGAGGTCGAGCAGCAGAGGTAGAGGTAGAGGCAGCGAATACAGAGGCAGAGATAAAATAGTTAAGCAGTGGAGGCAGATGCAGAGCCGTTATCAAACAGTGAAATGTTAACCTAATAATGAAACAATGAAATAAACCTTTTTACAGGGCTTATATATGTATCAAAATCTGATGTGCTCTGAAATGAATTGATTGCATACGGTGTCATTCGATTTAACTCTAAGAGTAGAGAATTTTTGAGTTGTACGAGAATGTGCGACAGTTAAAATACTCCAGGACGACTGCTATGTACTCACCATTGAAAGAGGTTTGATATCCTTCAAGTTCTGAGTTAAATTATTGTGTAGGGTGCCGAAATGTTAGCCCCTGTATGGAGAGGCTTTCTCAGAGTCCCAGTGACACTAATATAATTATGTGCAAGTGTTACGGAGCAGAATGCGATGAATATTTACAGCATAATGGAATATGAATGCAGTGAGAATGTAAAGGACCGGAACCTCAAATAGAAATATTTATATATAACGAAAGGAGCGAAGTATTAGAAGAAGAACCCTGAACGAAGGTGGAACTGTGAAGGAACGAAACCTTGAGTGCAACTGAACGGAACCACTAGTTATGAACAATGACAGTGGGTTTGGAACACCAGACGATTTTCATCGCACCGCTTTTGTACAATAAGTTGTATTCCTAATTCGAACGCGAACAACGCCATAGACTGACACGTGGTCTTAAGCGATTTGGAGAACCCGCTCTCATCGCGAGTTAAAGCCCGTGCATCTAACTCGTGCGATTGTCGTAGGATCAGAGGGTTGAAGCGCAATAAGACAACGACCATTGGATGAGCAGGGTAAGTTAATGATGGGACCCATCGTCATCGCGCGTTTTTGAGCGGTTAAAAGGAGGGCAGTTTGGTTGCACGATTATCGTCGGATCATCCCAAAACAAAGCGATAACTTCTTAACCGTCAGATGTGAGAGGTAAGTACTGTGGGCCCAAATATGTTGTATATGTTACTATGTGGTTGTAAATCCAAAGTTGTGGGTTTTACTATAATGTTCCAAATATTTAAACGAAGGCCATATCATATATATTATGGTTGGATATGAAAAAATAGAGCCGAGTGTCATATGAAGCGGGGTTTAAAGAAAGTGAAATATTATATGGTGGGACCCTCACCCAATCGCATCGGAGAAATGTGTGGCAGCGGAGCATGACAATAGAAGTTGCGATTGCGATGAAGATGCGGACCCAACAGGTCTGTGAACTATGAGTCATAAGTGCTTGAGTTCCGGCATAACAATGTTTCATCGCATCGGCATTTCAACATAACAGTGTTTCATCGCATCTACATTCCAACGTAAACAGTGTTTCATAGCATCAACATTTCAACGTAAACAGTGTTTCATCGCATCGGCATTTGATCGCAATCGGAAGTAGTCAAGGAGTGATACATCGCATTGGGAAGCTCGGCGAGTGGGCCCGTAAGGGCATTCGGTGTATTAAAATGATCTCTTAGTATTATATCGCTGGAAGTTACATAAGTTTGATAATACGGCAGTCTATATGTTAAAAACAATTCTTATCATGCCGAGAGTTAAATTGTGATATATGAAAAGGGAAATTACACTGCGACAGTAAGCAGGAAATCAATCAGAGCCGAAAGGGCCAAACACAGTCACAGAAAAGACAAGCGCAGTGAACCAAGAGGCCGAATGAGTGAACTGGAGTTTTCATTGTAATTGAATGTAAATGTTTTTAATTGATTTATGTTGTTGTTATTCATTGGCAAGTCTCTGGAAGAGAACAAAACTCCCACTGTAATATTAAAATTAGTACCTAAAGTTATATTTTTCTGAGTGAGCTGAAAAGAAATGAGAAGGTAGAAGACCAAGAGGTATGACTATCCATTTTGAATTCATAGAGGAAAACAAACAGTCATCATGAATTCTCTATAAGTAATATCATCTTGATATGCATAGAGATGTTAGAGAGAGTAAGTATTGAGAATGTAGAATACAGAAGATTGAGGCAGAGAAGATAAGGAAGAGACGAGCAGAAAGAGATGCTACAGAATAGAGCTGATATCTGAGGTAAATCAGCAAACATTTCTTTTGAAAGAGTAAGGAAGTTGGAACTTCCCTATCAAGTTGTAGCTTGATAGATGTCAGTTGTAGCTGACTGAGGTTGGAGCCTCCTGTAGGTTGGTGCCTGCAGAAAATTGATGGGAGTTGGAGCTTCCTTGCAAGTTGTAGCTTGCAGAATTGAGGTTGGAGCCTCTTGTAGGTTGGTGCCTGCAGAAAGCCAGTGGTGAGAGGAAGTAGGATCTTGCCTTTGCATCACAACAATAATAAGATGTGGTTTTCTCGCTTTATGGGTTTCCACTTATATCTGTTGTCTCTATCTGTGTTGCCTATGTTCTGAGATGATTTACCAAATCTGCTTAATGTTTTTTGCTCTCATAATAAGGTTGATGTCACATTAATTTAATACTTGCTGCAACATATTAAGACTGCTCATATACTAAGGTTGGTCATAAAAGTAAACTGTAAATAAGTTGATGAAAAATTTAAAAAGCTCATGTATGTGTTAAACTGATTCACCCCCGCCCCGCTACCCTCTCTTAGTTTAACTAAGAATTCAACATGTTTTTTATGTGTTGATATTTATAATTGAGATTTTTATAAAGGATTCTTTAACTTGTTTATTTTTTAATTTTCCTGGTATATTTTAAAAATTTTGTAAGAATGATTATAATTATAGATTTAAGGTTTGTAATGCAACATTCAAAAGTTGTAAAGATTTTTCAAAAACACTAAATTTAGTTATACATTAAAAAAAATATAATTTAAATAATAAAAACTTATTATACTATAAAAAAATTATTAAAATATTAGTTTAGTTTTTAGATTAATTTTTTTATAAAATGTTTATTGAATAAATACAAATTTATTATTCAATAACTATTAAACAATCACATTACTTTAAAATTTGGAATCACAAAAATTCAAGCTTTTTAAACTTGTAAAAGTTTCATAGCTTTTTATTAGGTGTGTTTTTCTCATTCAAATTTAGTTATACAATTTTTAGCCAAATTGTAATTTTTCATTGTTTAAAATGCATTTTCAATGCCTTGAAAAACTTTACAATACTCAAATTCTGTAAACGACATAACAAAAACTTATTAAATTCTAAAAAATATATACCAAATTTCAAATAAAATTTGCCAAAAACATAAGCCCAAAAAACAAAAATAAAATAATTAAACTAAGTTATAAAATTGTAAATATTTTTTTTTAGTTTTCTCATTTTTGAATTAAGTATATTTAATTTCTAATCATATGTTTTCTAGAAATAAAAGAATCATATTATTAAATAAAACTTTTCTAATTTAAAAACCATGATATATATATATATATATATATATATATATATATATATATATATATATATATATATATAAACACACCATTTCTTCTAACATTTTCATATATATATATATATATATATTAAAAAATTATAAAAACACACCATTCCTTCTAACATTTTCATCATCAACATAGGCATCATTTAAATCTTACACCTAATACTATTAAAACTTTATAAATTTCTCGTTTTGATTATTCTTATATCAAAACGTGTTAAAAATCATACTAAACCTGCCACTAAACCAAGCCCAACTAAAAGTCCACCTCAAATTCATTGTTCAGTTTGTGAAGTACCTGAATCTCAGGGCTGAGGCTGTGATAAATACAATATAGGTATATTTTATGTTTTATTGATTGCAGATTACAGAATATTTGTAAAATTTGTTTGATATTATAGGTTAATTGTTTAATTTTGTTCGTATGTGTTATATTTCCAAAATATTTCAACAGCTCAGAGTCTTACTTTACTTACTTTACTGTTCATACTTTATTGTTGAGTTTGTTAAAAATTTGAATTTCAACTTTGATAAACAAAGTCAATTATTTAACTTCCTTGATAAAGATATGATTTCTAAAATATTCCAAAATCTTCAATCAAATTATATCCCACTAATCCACCCAAAAAAAACCAGGGGAAGTGATGCACAACTCATACTATTCAGTTTGTGAAGAACCAGCCTTGAGGCTTTGATAAACAGAGTCTACGACAGGGCACCGAGGGTGGGGTGAGTGTTTCCGGTTCAAACTCTTGATGTTCAGATTGTCAAGAACTTGAACCCAGCCTTGCGGCTTTGATAAACAAAGAGACACTGGCAGTAAACCAAGGGTGGGTATTGGCATTGAAATCACCGAAAGTCTGCATATGTCAATTTTTAAGGTTGTTCCCTCCCTGTAAAGGAAAATACATCTCACACGGTACACTGTATCAACTGAAGCAAGAGACTTTTTAAAGGCTGGCTAACTCGGCTGATTGAGCTACATTTGACTCTTCGTGTGATCACAGGAAAACTTCGGAAACAATCATTCCAGATCATGTTGCCCAAAATATGGTAGTGGGGTTGGAACCCAATTGTGGGAAAAACTTGGGCAGTAATTCAAAGACTTGGACAATTGTGGGCCCATTTTTGTAAGGTTGTCCATTATAAGGAAGAATAATTAGGCATGGCCTACAAGCCCACCTACCTGCATATTTATCATGGCGCGCCATCTAATCTCTGCACTGGAATTCCTCACTGTACCTCACTTAGACCCCACCCTCCACTGGTGAATGGAGGACTTTATTTTAATTCATTGGTTTGAACTTTGACCTCAACATATTTTCAGCACAAGAATCATCTTGTGGGGTTGGGAGAAAGTTGTTCCAACTTCACCAATCACCCATAAGTATGTTCTCTTTTAACCTATCAAGCAGGTTCCCTTTTCCTGCTAGAATTTTACTGAACTGTGAAAGGTCTAAATTGAAAAGTATCAAAACTTCTTAATTGTAATTAGTCGATGTGACATTAATACATTCCAACCACACTTATGTCCAACCCTTGAGCGTTGTTGGCATAAAAAACAGTATTGATTAGTTGCATTGAATTTCTGTTGCTGTCAACAAAATAATCCATGGATAGCTTGAAGAGAAACCAGCCTCAAGTCCAAAAAACCAGAAAAGCAGATGCACCCACTGATTGCGTAGCTGGAAATGTCATACCCATTTTGTCAAAGATCACACTATTAAACGAAAATGGTAGGTACACAAAGCAAGAATGGTGATTTTCAGAGCTTGGAATTGGATTGTGTGACAGTCAAATTGTTCATTAATAGCTTGTCTTGGGGTTCAGATATTGGTTGAGAGCAAATCAAATTAGCATTGTTTTTCTATAAATTCAATATATTTGATTTGATTTTGTGTTGGTCAAATATATCCGCAAAGTAACTGTGACAGAGTGGGCATCTTTCTTAATGGGATAAGCCTGAGTTTTTCTAAGATGTTTCAACAAATAGATTTTGCCTCCGTTTGCGTGTTATTAAAGCAAGGCAAGCCATTTGTTTCCTTCAGTAAGTTTATAAACCAATACGAACCTTGAGCCTTAAAAACATCACAATATCCTTAATGAAGCCAATGCGGGTTTGGTATCATGGTTTTTATGGCTAGCAAGTGGGCATTTGACCAATCCCTAGAGAGCTATAATGTCCAGTTAACAAAAACATCCATTCTACAGAGGATTCCATTTCCATACCTTATTGTAAATATCGCCCAAAATAATCCTTAGGCAAATAGAAGACCATGAACTCAGCATTGCAAGATAACTTAGTAACTTGATTCTTACCACATAAATCATTAATTAATGCGTTCCGGGAATTGCATCCTTAATTTTCAAAAAATGAATTCTTGCGCTTTCCCCAATTTAAAAATTAAGAACCGAAATAGGGAAATAAAGAAATCTAGTCTTTCTTGTTATGAGACAATTAAATCTCAAACCCCGCCCACCATTCCTCAAAATTCAAAGGATTTTGGTATGGGTGGAGAAGAGCCGAAGGGCGGGGCATTCAACAGAAGGGCAGTAAATGGGAACTCAAGAAAACGCCTTGGAAAGATGCGGCAGGCGCCATTGATATTCTAGTACGTTCGTTGCAGTGAATCGGCCAAGTGCAGGCCTCTGTGTGGAGGCATGCTCAATCGGTCAAGTGAATTTGTAAAGTGGGGGCTCCTCGGTGGCTTGATTCTGTACTGTACTCACTGACTCGCTTTGTGCTACAAAAAATCCCGAAGAAGGAATAATAAAACCCCATTGCAAACACGTAAATTCTGGAGTAGAAATTACACAATTAAAGCAAACGAAGAAGAAATAAGAATACGGTATTATGTACAAAAGTAGTCAAGTGCACGAGCTACCTGGTTCCATTGAATCAATATCGTCTGTAAGGGCAGCCTGTGCATTAAATCCATGAATTGGAAACTCGGGAAAGTTTTGGGCTTTAACCTGAAAGGGCATTGACCAAAGGGTTGTGGTCAAATCTGTAGAAAATCCCAATTTTTTTAAGTAGGGTTTTGAACGCAGGAAGCGCCAGCCTCACAGAGCAAGGCAAAGAACCGAATCTCGATAAGGTCCGATTTGCGCAGGTTGAGGTCGAAGCACAGCGTGTGAACCTCCAAAAAAGTCGTCATCTCGCTCCATGCTCTTTTGTGGCCCGTATTTTAAGATGAAATAAATGACGAAGCTTGTGGTTACACTTTTCAAATTTTTATTACACAGAAAAGCGATGAAGAAACATTTTAATTAACCCAAAGATAACGCCTCGACATAACTAGGAGTGAAGGATGGGATTTATTTAAAAATCAATCCTTTTAAGTCCACGTTTATCTATTGATATATTAAGATATTTGTTACCTGAAAACTAAGTTAAATGCGGAATTTTTGGAATTCTCTCTTTTCATTAAAGTTAAATCAATTTGTTCGAGCTGTAATTTAATTACTTAGTTTAACTAAATTTTTTATTTTAATAGGATTTTGTTGGAATGATTATTTTGATTATAAATATAACTTTTAATAAAATTTTCATATTTGTTCCACTGATTTATCTGGTAACATTAGGGCTTTTATTTTAATAAGTTCTAGATTTATGGGTGGAAAATTGTAAATTTAAAATAATGTTTTTGAAAATTGATTTTAAAAATTAATTTATTTTGAATATATATATATATATATATATATTTTGTAATCGTGGTTAAATAATTTTAAGAATATATATTATTTTTAGGAGTTTATAAATTTATTTTTAATTTAGAGTACGTGGTTTAGATCAAGAATTCAATCTTATGATTTTCTATAGCTAATTATCTCTATAGCTAAGAGGATCTAGAAGTACAAAATCTGGCAACCAGAAAGGTGAATTTGTCGCCTACTTAAAATTCCGGATAACCCTCACAAATCAACAGGAAAAAAATTAAATAATATATAATAAAAACAAAAAAATAATAAAAAAAAGAAACGAACAAAGCCATTGGACCTGCCCACCCCCACCGGTCACATTACATTGTATTTAAATATATTAACAGGTGGGCAGACCACCCCAGAGGACTAGCCTGAAGCCCTAAACTATTGATATATTCCATAAACAATACAACATTTGAAAAAAAAAATTATAATATTTTTAGAATTTAAAATATATATATATATATATATATAAGAATTTGAAAAAACAAATTTACAATTTTTGTAATAACATAATGCAATATCCCCTCAGTCAATAAAATATGAAGAAATATAACCATAAACAACTTTAATGGTTTAAAAAATACGTACTCAGCTTTATTCTATTTTATACTTTATCAATATAAACCACAATTAAGTTAAATAAACATCATCTAATTGTGTCATCTATTTTTTTTTCTTTAATAGAAAAATAGAAATTCCACCTTATTAGCAGCTCTCATCTCTCGAAGTTGGTGTGGTTATTTTTTTATTGCTCATATTACTATAAATAGCATGAGATTCTTGTGAAATATGAGATTGTTTTGACATAACTATTTCCGTTACATACATTATCGTGTCAAACTTATCTCTACAGAACTCTGACTAATATCGGTTACATACATTATAATATCAAACTTATCCACGGAACCCAACTAATACTTTATTTTGTCAATGCTAGTGTCCTCTCCGTACGACCACTCTAAAGCAACTTAACAAAAAAAAGTGTCTTCTATAATCGTCGACTTTCGACGCCATTCATATTCTTATGCTTAGTTTTTTCTCAAGTATGGTTAGACTTACAATACTTAGTTTATTATTGTTATGATTTTTATTTAATAATAAGAAAAAAATTTAGAATTTAGTTGTGGCAAATGTAGGTCTATTTATAGGCTTTAATTCTTATATATATATACACACATATATATATTTTTGATTTATTAACTTAAATGTTTATATTAAAAAAAAATTAACCAAATAAAAATAATTTTAAATTATAATCCAAAAACCTTTTCAAATAATTTTATTAAAATATTCATTATTTTATATAACACAATTTTACAAATAAAATTATTATTAAAATATCTAAATTTTATAATTTCATGATCTAAAAAATCAATCAAAAACCCTATTAATTAATATTCACAAAATCTCTATACTCACTTCCTAGACTGACATATTAATATTGATATGTAAAGATATTTCTTCATCTATATTTAATATTATGTGCTTTAACATTTATGTATGCAACACAGATTTTTCTAAACATTTTTTTTTTTTTTTGCAAATTATCATTTTAGGTTTAAAAGTTGCCTTCTCTTGTCACATATCAATTTTAGCTAAACATTCGTTATTCATTCTAGTAATTTATTTTTTAATATATATAAAAATACGAAACATATCTTAGAAAACATTTACACCTTTATATATGTATCAGATTACAAAATATAGCACATTACACTATGATTTTTTATAGTGAGTTATGTTAGTGTTTCAGTGCGCTGTCGAGACACTTAGTCACGAAGTAATTTACAATATTATATGATATTATTGAAAACTTTGGTCTATGTTTGACACATTTGATAAGAAGTAGAGGCTAGCTAGGTTTGATGTCTTGTTTGGACCTGGTTCTTAAGCTTTTCAGTGCTTCCTTAAAGAGACACCTGGTGCCCACCTCTTCATCAATCTTCATTCCTGGTCATCAGACAGTGCTTAAAGATTCTCGATGGTATTAGCAACTACTCGGTCTTCTGCTTCCCTCTTCTAGTGATTTAGTCCTATGCAACACTAGGAAGAATGCTTCTGGAAAATTATGTTTTTGCTTGGGTTTTCACTCTGTCTTTGTACCAAGATGATGTGGTTAATCGGATCAGAAATTGTGAGAGAGCAGAAACGCACAGGATTCACACACAAAATAATAATTTCTATATCTTCAATAATCAGATACATCAAATATATAATTAAACTAATTCTAATTTTAGAGAGAGAAGTTGAGAGATTCTCTCAACTTCCTCAACAAACCCAATCCAAGATATACTAAAATAAGCATAATTCTAACTAATTCTAATACCCTCCCTTAATGCTTACTTTACAAAACATATAATTAATCACAATTACAACACTTTAAACTTTTCGTGTCTTTGTCTGATCTGGTCTTCATTAACATCTGTACCCACTCTGAGATCTCATAGGAAACACTCTTTTCTCCACCATTTTCGAGCTACCATTCAACCCATTTAAAATACATTGTTTCTGACCAGCAATAATGAACTTTGCAAGATCAACAGTATTGACAACTCGGCTCGTCGGGGCTTCCGCGATAGAGCTGACAAGTGATGAACCATCCTATGGAACAATCACCATCTGTCGGATATTTCGCTTTCGGCTATCCATCAGTGGCTAGGCAAATGTTCTGAATACTGAATGTGTTGAAGAGTTAATCTAACAACTTGACCTGCTTGTAACCTGTAACTGATGCTCCTTGGCCCGTAGCACAACAAGATCAGCATATAACAAATTCACACAATCAAATTAGTCAATTGTTCTCTCGTCGCTGTAGGACGTCAAGAACGACTAATTTAACTAATGCTAAATTGTTCATAGTTGGTTCTCTTCTACACAAATCTCATAGTAATAAATCTTATAGAAATAAATATAAGGCTTAAACTTCACACTATATTCCACACAACTATATTCCACGCTGAATCAAGTGGGTTAAAACTCGATAGAATTCATTAATCAAAGGTTTCACGCTCTCAAGGCCTGGAATCAGACTGAAGCAATCAAGAGATGGACCCTGCAGAAAAGCGATATATCTGCGGCAATTACCAAAACTGATATATTCGATTTTCTTATAGATATTCCGCCTATGGACGTTTTGAAGGAGGATCGGGTGATTACTATTCGAACACCTATATCTTCTATCTCAGTTGGAAGCAGCAGTTATAATGCTGGTGGTGTTGCTAATTCTTTCCACCGCTATTATTCACCCAACCTGCAGTCTATTAGAAATTTACATCTCACACAATGGTTGTGCAAAGTGGTTAGTTTTGGTCACGTATTCCATACATGCATGTACTCTCGCACGGCTTCACCACTTCTGCCCACCAGTCATTGCCTCTGCATCACACTTTAAATCTACATACAAATAATAATCTATCATACCTGTAGACCTTAAGTCGAATATCTTGGAGGTCATAGCAATTAGCTTTACTCGCCGATAGTAACAGGCTCTGTAATTGGCCGGCCATGAAACGGGCCCCAGCCGGAAGTTTAGGCCAAGCCAGCGGTGTGGTGAAAAGGAAAGGGGTCTGTGCCTCCGTAGTTCTCCCCGCCATAACATCCTTTCTTGTACATTATTTTTCCTGCCTCTGGGCTGCCTTTTGCCTGCAAATCCACCTTGGCGATTCCGGAAACCTTGGGCCATGGTTCTAATATAGACAGATATGCATATTGCGTTTTTCTTCTCACATAGTTTCGGTTAATTTGTCCAGCCTCTAAATTTAGCGGAGCTATCTTGCGCCTACTCGAGGTACCTTCCATGGTGTTCAATCTGATCTCCGACAGGTGGCTTCTGAGAGGCTGGTCTGATTCATTAAATACGCTGTCGGGTGGAGTCATGCAAGAACAGATGACTACAATTTCTTCTCCGTCTTCCCATGCGTTCCAGAAATGAAAGCAGAAACAGTCAGGAACATGAATCCATTTCATTCGGCTCTCGTTATTAAAAATACTTCACACAACTAACATTCCAACAAATACTTTATTTACAGAAAATTAGCAACACAGCTCTCACATCTTCCTGGCCTTCCCGTAAGGGAATCAAGCCAGTTCTGGCTCTGATACCATATCAGAAATTGTGAGAGAGCAGAAACGCACAGGATTCACACACAAAATAATAATTTCTATATCTTCAATAATCAGATACATCAAATATATAATTAAACTAATTCTAATTTTAGAGAGAGAAGTTGAGAGATTCTCTCAACTTCCTCAACAAACCCAATCCAAGATATACTAAAGTAAGCATAATCCTAACTAATTCTAATACTGGTGAGCCTGGTATTGCACCAAGAATATTGTGCCATCAGGATGCCCTACATTACTTTATCAACACGGGAGTTCAAAAACTTGGAGTGATGGTGCTATATCTTGACATGTGCATTCTACTCATGTCATCCTCTTCCACATACGAAAGGGTGCTACTTCTGGGGTTCTCAATGACGTTTGTCACATTTCAATGAAACTAAGATAAATTGCAGAAAGGAAATGACAGGAAAGAAACTAATTTCAATTGCAAAAAGGAAATAACGGAAAGGAAAATAATTAATATTATTGAAAAGAAATGCCAGGAAGAAGCTAATTTAAATTGCAGAAAGGAAATGGAAAAAAAAAAACTAATTTAAATTGCAGAAAGGAAACTAATATAAACCACACTTAAACTGGTCAATTGGCTAGACACCCTACTTATCTTATGCTCTATCTATGCATCTATTCATGACCTAGTTCTAATTTGAAGAGGTGTTGCTTGCAGTTTGGGGAAAAAAGAGCTAAAGATGCTAATGGAGGGCTTGAACACATGGGACAAGGCTTAGAGAAGTGAAAAGAGGGGTCAGACTTTATTAAAACTCATTATATCGCAATAATGCTTTGGAGAGGGAGGATTTTAGAAGTGCGATGGCAAAACTGCGATGGAGGGAAGGAAGTGCGATATGCAATGTCGCAATCACAATATCGCAAAGTCGAAGGGATAACGTAAGTGTTGTTCGGGAGTGGGCGCGATATGTGATATGCGATAGGATAAAAACTGCGAAATGCGAAATGCAGCGGGATAAGAACTGCGAAATGAAAAATGTGATGGGGACGTGGCGGTAAGACCGATGGCAGAGTGTGATGACAATATCGCAATCCGTGTCGGGAGTGATAAGCATTAATGGGAACCAAATGAAAATTACGATTTACGATTTGTGATGTGGCGGAGTATGAAGAATATCACAATCGGCATTGGGAGCAGTAAGTATTAACGAGAACCAAAGAAAAGTGTGATTTGCGACTTACGATGGGGATAAAAACTACGAGATGCGATTTGTGATAGGATAAAGATTGCGAAATGTGATTTGCGGTGTGGAAGAGTACAAAGTGATATCGCAATCGGTGTTTGGAGTGGTAAGTCTTGAAGGGTAAAGGGAAAAGGTTTCGAAATGTGATTGTGATTTACGGTAGTGGGAAGTTCGAGGAGCAAGGGTGGAGGTCGAGTTCCAATGGTTTTTTATCATTTTGCGTTAAAAGGGGTAAGGCAACCATGACGAATAAAAATAAGTGTATTTATGAATAAAAAGGTGGGTGCGGTAGACAGAGTAAGTGGGAAAAAGCTGGGTTACACTTTTTGCCCTTTTTTGAGAAAAAAATTTCATTTTTTTCGGTTCTTCAACTTTCTGCAAACTATAACAATATTTCTGTGTAGAATTTCATTTTGCGATAAAAACAAAAGTTGTGAGAAATTTTGTTAGCTTTCTATTACTTATTTTTTGAAATTTTTTTATGCGGATTTGATATGTCAACTTAGCGTTTCTTTGTGTGTGTGTTTCTTAACAATCAAAGAATTCATAAGTAGTCATGTTATGTGGCAACGTTGTATTCATTGAAAATTTGTGTTTGAGAAAAAAAAATGTGTTACAACAATCTAGGCAGAGTCTACTTTGGTTTCGTCATATTTACAAAGCCAATGGATACATATCATAATTACTAGGAGAATTTTGACCCCGGTCGATATTCTTGAAAAAATCGATATTTTGGATATGTTGTGTACATGAAAATTTCTGCTTATGTGATTTATAAACTAAAAATATAAAAGCTACCCATTAGAGACGACAGACCAATGTAATGCCCCATAATTTTTTCAATTTGTTTTACAATGTATATTGGGAGATACAAAATTTTGATTTCACTGAATCACAATGACCCTCAAAAAAATTTTGCACCTATTTTATTAGAAAAATAATTAAAATTAGTAAACGTTTATGAAATTCCATAAAAGTTATATTTCCTGAAAGTAGATTCAATTCTGAAAATGTTTGTCTTGGTTCCGACAGTTATTTAACAACCTTTCATGGAATTTAATCAGTCCAAAGTTGTAGAACCGTATTCAGAGCTTGGTTTTTGCGTAATTGGTGACGCATTAATTCGGCCGAACTTTTAATCTAAGTTTCGCCGAACTATGTTTTCCGCCGACGGCTCGTTAAATCTAATGATTTAATAGTTCGGCCGAACTTTTAATCAAAAGTTCGGCTGAACTATGGTATAAATTTCCGTCGGCCAGAAAGTTTTGTGGAGCCTCTACTAAAACACATTTCACGGCAATATAAATTGCCGCGAAATCATTCAAAATTTTCGCACATTTCGCACATTTCATCTCATTTTACAAAGATCTTAGTTTGGGTTCAAAAAATTTTCTTCAAAGTTTGGATTTAAGAGCATTTCTTGGAAGCAAACTGATTTTACAAAGAATTGTTTTGGGTTTTAAAAAAAAAATTCGAAGAGATTTCTTAGAGGCAGCCTGATTTTGGCAAAAATTGTTTTGAACTTAAAAAAATTTCTTGGACGTACATTCAAAAGACATTTCTTGGAGGTATGTACGTGTTTTGAGTTGAAGTAAATCTTTTGAGCTACGTTTCATTTTTATAAGACATTTTTCTTCTTAATTTTAAAGTAAGTTAGTAAGTGTTTTGGATCGGAGTATATATTTGCAAAAAATTTAAACTCTAATTTTTTTTAAATTAAATATTTTTTTATATTTTTTTTAATTGATTTATTGTCTAATTTTTTTAAGGAAATTTTTTGAACTTCATACCCTATTATCATGGGAAATCGAAGAACTTGTGCGAGAAAATATGATCGAAAAAGAGACCCTGAAGAACGCAGAGAAGAGACAAGACAATATCGCAAAAGAAAGTTAGAAGCTCTCTCAAATATTGAAGAGAAAAATCAACCTCAAGCAGAAATTGAAGCAGGTATGTAAATGTAAATATTATTATCTATTGATATATTAAAAATTTCCTAATGTGTAAATAGTTTTCATTTTTTATTTGATGAACTAGTTTGAAAAATATTTTGTTTATATGTAAACAGACAGAGATATTCCTCAAAATATTGAAGAAAATAAACCTCAAGAAGAAATTGAAGCAGGTATGTAAATGTAAATATTATGATCTATTGATATATTTAAAATTTTACTAATGTAAAAATGTAGTTTAATTTTTATTTGAGATGAACTAATTTGAAAAATATTTGAAATTATACATATATTTATTATTTTAGTTATTTATTGAATATGTGAACTTATATATACTACTCATTCGAATATGTACAGATTAAATCAATGCCGATGATGAGATGTTAGAAAATGTTGACACTCACACATATGGAGATAAAAAAGCTGACCATTATATACGATATCATGTTAACCGCATTTTTTAGAAGTATTTCATAAAGGAAAATGTGACAGTTCAAGCCCAAATGTTGAAAGGTCTCTTATCATTAAGGAAATTAAAAGAAGCTACGACTTTATTGGGTATTCGAAAATCAACCAAAGATTAAAAAAAAAAAATGAAGGAAAATATGATACAAAATATAAATAGTGCTATAAATTCAATGAAAAGATCTAGACAGAAAATTGTTTCAGTTGTACGTAGAGCAATACATATGGCAGTGGTTTCATCAAGTACTAAAGAGAATCGCTTGGTAAAATCTATGGCACGAGCATTAGGAACCTCGCGAAAAAATTTGCACAAACATCGAAAATTTCGGTTGCAAATAGATGTAAATGATGAACTTGCTTGTTGGAGAGCTATTTGTAGGCAACCATATAAATATAGACTTGGAGAAAATGTTAAAAAAATAATATATGAATATTGAAAAAACTATTTGCGTGTTTCACCAGCTGCAAGGCATGTGATGCGAAGAAGAATAGCACGAAATCAGTATGAAGAACATGAAAAACATCTCTTGGAAACCACTCCGTATAGAGTTATTCAACAAGTTCAAAGAAGAGAATCATCAAATTCATGTTTCCCTGCTTTTGTTCAACAAAAACCATGGTATGTAAAACCTATCACCGTACGCGACACTTGTTGTTGTTGTTATCATGTGGAATTTGAGTTATATTATGACACATTCCTTGATTTTGGTAGAACATTATGGAAGGATTCACCTCCTCCTTCCACTATCTGTGATTTCATATCTCAAACTCTATGTGAAAGAGAAAGTGATGAACTATTTTACAAAAAGAAATGTGTTGGTGGTAAAGAATGTGATGATTGTGGAAATTTAACTAAATTTCAAAACAAATATCGTATTGATATAAATGATCAATCATTGTCCAACATGAAAGTGAAATGGAAGACATATGAATATATCGATACATAGATTCAAGGTGAAAATAGTGTTAAAAGAATTGAATTACTAGAAGACGAAATTTTTCTGATAGAATTTTTTAGAAAGCTTGAGGCAGAAATTTACAAATACACCAAGCATTCCCATAGAGCTTGATGGAAAGACTTGCAATTCAAAAAATATTGTGAAGTTTTTCCACCAGTGACCATTTTGTCAGTGATTGATTTTGCAGAAAACTACACATTTGTTCCACAAAAAGAAATTCAGAGTAAATACTATCATTCTAACCAAGACTCCATGCTCGTCCATATTCTATATAGACATGCTGAAAAAAATGTCGATCATATAGAAAGCACGAGTGAAAATCGACATATCATTAAAGAATATCACTTTTATATCAGTGACGATCGTACACATGAGACATGTTTTGTACAACATTGTTTTGGCACTATGATTCATTGAAAATCGGTGGAATAACATTCAATGAACATTGGATATGGTCGATCGAATGCGTTGTGTCAATTCAACCGCACGATTGCACTTTTGGTTGTGTTGTCTTCATAAGAAAACATGCATTAAACATTGCTGGAATTTCTTTGAGACTGGCCATGGAAAAGGAGAACATGATGGCGTAGGGGCATGCATAAAACGAGCACTTCGAAGATATCAAATGAACCCCTCTGCAAGCCGACTTGTGGATGTGAAAGAAGTTGTTCAATGTTGCATCACTGCTCTAAGCCATGAGACTAACCCATCAAGGGAAGTGCGAAGTTACATTCAATTTAATTTTTATTGGCAATCTAATTTTATCGTGCAATGATTATATTTGATTGTATTTTGATATCATATTTACATTCTTCTTTGAATTTTCCATATAAAGGTTTTTCTAGGATATTGGGATTGAAGACGTAGATAGATCAATTGGAAATGATGTTGAAACAATAAAAGGGACTCGAAAATTGCATTAAATTAAAACAAAGTCATCCAAAAATGTGTTTGCATTAGATAAAAGAAAATATTCTTGTTTTTGTCATGTTTGCATAAACAACACAAAATCCAATGAGGTTTGTGAAAATAATATATGTGTAAACGATTGGAAACATACATAGCTAAATACAAAGGGAAAAATGTCCTGTTACAATTACCTGAGAAATGCACCGAGGGAAACTACAATATCATCCGATGGTGATCGAGCTTCGAATCTTTTATAATAAAATATTTGGCTTAATGATTTAAAGATCTAGAAATAAATTTAAATATGCATAATTTTGTTAAATTTATTTTATCAGGCAGAGATAGCCATTTACCTCACTTTATTGACAACGATGAAAATGTGAATTATTATTTGATGCATTACACTGAATGAAAAATGAAATTATTAGAAGACTATAATGATCACGGATTTCCATATGAAAGAGGATCTATTATACTGAAAGGTTATTTTTAAGACAAACTAATAAAAGTGGGTATTTTGTTTACTTTGAAGACTATGAACCTGATTTCATAAGTTGTCAATATAGTCACTTAGTGTGTACAACACGCATAAAGTTGATAGAGGTTCAATCAAAGAAAAAACGAAAATTAAGAAATGGAAAATGTCAAAATCCAATCATGAACGGATTATTGAAGATGGCATTCCATTGGAATTTTTTTGATTGAACTACCCAACAATTTATTCTCTTTGGATTATATGTTCTAGAACTTCCAGTACTCAATTAAAAATTGAGCTTCCTTGTTATGTTATCTGTGCAAGTGTTTGCACATGTACAAATTTTTTTGGTACATGCACACTCTAGTATCAACTAAAAGTAGCTTTTCTATACATGCATTGATGAAAAATGTTTCACGTACTGAATATATATGTTCAAGAATGCAATTAACTGAAAGTAGCTTTTCTATTTGCATTGATGAAAAATGTTGAAGTACTAGATATATATGTTCTAAAATGAAATTAACTGAAAGTAGCTTTTCTATGTGCATTGATGAAAAACTAATTGATTTTCTCGGGTAATCAGTATGGACACAAATGTAAATAAATCATCCAAGTAAAGATAGTTTTGTATGAAGATTCCTTTTCAGATAAGTGAGACTAGGAGACTGAAAGCACTTCTCCGACTTTTGGTGGGATTTGATCCACATCTCTAATCCTGATTGAAAATCTAGTACAAAATATGTTTGTCCAATGGTCGGATATGTTCAATGTGAATTGATGAAAAATGTTACTTTTCTTGGATAGATATGTTCTAGAATGCACAATTAATTGTTCCAAGTAGTTTTTCTATGTGCATTGATGAAAAACTAGTTGGATTTTTGGGTAAAAAGTTTCAACAATGTAAATAAATCGACCAGGCTACCTATTTGAGTGCATTAACGACATTGACCCAAATTCAACAAACATATATATGTACTAGAATTATATTTCCAATCAAAATTAAAGGGATAATTTGTACATATATCTACTTCTTTAAACTTTTTTTTCAATTAGAGCTCAATTGATACATGGTTAGTTGCATTGAAAAGCTATGTTCTTCCTATTGGAAATTCTTTCATTCAAACAAAACTACATGGAGAGATAAAAAGAAATATTAAAATTCCAAATGTACTTCAACCATCCAAAAGGGATTTGTGCAACATTACTTGACATGCCATGCCAATTATAGTGAACAACTATCCAATAGAAACATTTAACATTATATACCACATGTGCCAAATGTATATTGAAACCATCCAAAACTTTAAAATTTTAAAAACTTTTGATAATATATCGTGCAACATTAAAACATTAAACATCACATGCGAAATGTAGATTGAAACCGTTCAAAACTTGAGTTTAAAAAACTTTAAATTATATATAGATTGTTACTTTACATGCCATGCCAATTATAGTTCAACTAGATCCAATAGAAACATTTAACATTATATACCACATGTGAAAATGTAGAT
The DNA here is from genome assembly GCA_034641835.2 of Pinus albicaulis. Taxonomy (NCBI): domain Eukaryota; kingdom Viridiplantae; phylum Streptophyta; class Pinopsida; order Pinales; family Pinaceae; genus Pinus; species Pinus albicaulis. Next base: position 20,464,006 of record CM076572.1, on the reverse strand, counting down.
TGAAGCCATCCAAAACTTTAAGTTTTAAAAACATTTTGATTATATATTGTGTAACATTAAAACATTAAACATTTAAAGTTCATTAAATATCACATGCAAAATGTAGATTGAAACCATCCAAAATTTGATTTTTAAAAACTTCACATGCCATGCCAATTATAATTCAACTATCCAAAAAAAGCATTTAACATTAAATATCACATGCCAAATGTAGATTGAAACCATCCAAAACTTTTAACTTTTAATTTAACAAAAAAATATAGATCACAACATTACTTCACATGCCAAATGTACTCCAAGCATCCAAAACTTAAATTTTAAAAACAAAAAAAATTATAACACATGTCATTACATAACATGCCAAATGTAGTTCAGATGACAACATTAATTTATAGATGACAACATTACTTCATATTCACATGCCAAAAGTACTAAAACCATCCAAAAATTAAATAAAACAAATTATATAATAACAATGTAATAAAATATGTCCAAAAATTGTAAATCTCACAAGTATCAAACTGTATCAAGTTTAACAAATTTTAAAACCATCTAAATTTTGAAATCAAATCTACTGTAAATCATGTCCATCAAATGGAGACAAATCTAGCGTCTTCCCTACTAGGGTCTCAGTCCGCGCCCTATCCTGTGAATGGGAAACCTACATACACAATGCACATGTACTTGAACATTAAAATTTGATGTTTTAAAAATAAATGAGAATATATATATCTAGAACTTCATGTAAAAAAAAAAAATATAACAAAAAAATCATGCAATACCTCATAAGGTTCCCTCTCCATTTGATGAACAAGTTCTCCCATAGGAACATCTGCAGCGGTAAACTGTACAATATACATGTACAGTTAAATATATATATATATATATATTAAAAACTTTCAAATGAAAATGCATGTGTACATATATAAACTTATTTTCAATTTAATATTAAAAAAAGGAACTAAAGACAACTTGTTCAAATGTTGTGGATGTTCCTATCTCCGTCGCTAGAGTCCGCGGATTAAAGAAATCTTCTATAGGAACCTAAATTCAAAAAAATTTAAATAACTCAAAATATAGATCTCTCTTTCTCTCTCTCTCTCTCTCTATATATATATATATATCTCAATTTTTAATGGAACTTTTTGAGGTAGAATATATATATATATATATAACTTTTAAACATAAATTTTAAACTTGTGAAAAATTGTCCATACTTGTGGCTCATCTCCCAAGGAAGTAGAATATACATCTCCGAAGGAAGAAGAAGGTACCGCCATCCTAAAAACATCAGACGGAATCGGTACCTGTTAAAACATTTTATCAAATTATATCTATACATACATGTACATGTGTGGCAACAATTATTTATTTCAGAGTCACTTAAAAACACTAACATTTGCCAGCATATCATGATGGTCAGACCCATCTGCATCATTTGAACTAGAGGTACTGAACGTGATATTAACATTTTCGTCACGCATCATGCCTGAGAACTACAAATGGTGTTTTAACATATAATCATACATTTTTGTTAGATTAATGTACACATACAAATAAATGTATACATGTACATACACATGTATTTATTACAAATTGTACACATGTATATGTAAAAATAATTTCAAACCCTAAGGTCACTAACACATACCGTTCCGGTGCCCTCTTCCTCGTGAGAAATTAGGTCTTGCAAACCATTGCGACAATTTATTGCATATGTTCGGAGATCTTCAACATTCATGTTGTCTCCTCATCTGTACAATAAACAAAATTGGCACGTGCATTTTCACGTGCTCTTTGTCAATTTAAACAAAGATCGACTTCGCTCAATCCGCTATGAACATTGTCGATCATAACATCCCTTGCTTCTCGACTTATTTGAGAAGTCGCATCCATCTCCTATCGCATAGTTTTGACTCGAAACGGTCGACTCACCAATGGCGGCTCAGGGCGAGGCAACTCCACATCTCGCTTAGTGCCCTTACGGTCATATAATCAACCTTTCCCTGGGCCAAAACATTCTGAAGGAAGGTCATTGTAGTTGGGTTTCATACCCAAAATTTTTTTTGCATAAAACATTTGTGCAAAATAAACAGGAACCTCATCGTTCCATGGAAGCCTTCCATAGGCCGCAAGATGCCTATCATACAAATAACGAGCTTTGTCTGGGTGTTTGAAATACTGCACCTTCAACATTTTTCTTTTTGGCCCTTCCTTATAATTAAACATTGACTTGGCCACTTCTTCTGTAATTTTTTGTTTTACGTCCTCCCATTTATCGGGACCGCTCACTGTTTCTTTTCTCTTTCTCATCATTTCTACAAATGAATCAGTCGTTGGCCCAAGATTTCTATACACATTTACCATTTCACCCAATGAACGTGTAACTATTTCAAGGCTTTGTCGACTCTCAGCGGGTAGAGACAAAGCCACGAGATCTCTTTGCAATTTTGCATGAAGTCTTTAACACCTTTGTAAGGTGCATTCTGCCATGTTGGTTTCCCATGGTATATCAGTAATCTCGGCCGGATAAGTTGTGCTGGGTTGACAGCCTTATTCTTGAATGTAGCGAGCTGCCCTGCATCTATTTTGACCACTACTTTGAACATTTTCGGCCTCTGCATCAATATATATAAAATTTCGTATATTATAAAAAACACGTGTAAAAAAAGTTGTACAAATTTAATGAAAAAATATTGAAATTGATGGCAACTTTGATTTTGTTGGTTAACATCTTCTCCACCATGACCCTGTTGAGAACCAGACCCAGAATGACGCTGCTGAGAACCAGACCCAGAATGACGCTGCTGAGAACCAACAGCCGTTGATTGGCCTTCGGGGGAATAAATATCACCCCCTTCACGCAACCTGCTACCACTCATACCTCGATCGGTTGAACCATGGCCACGCTCCATGGATGGAGTAGAAACCCTTCTCCTCTTACCTCCTAAAAATTAAAATATGAAACTTATTAACAACTAATTTAATTCACAAATTTAATAAAAAATCAATTCCATATGTACACACATGTATGGAGATTTAAGATTATATTTAAATACCGTGAACATCCCCCGATCCCTGAACCTCCATATGGGATTCGGCTGATCTTCTTCGTTCATCCCCCATGATATATATCTATTGGTCGACATTTACAAAAAATAGATTTCAAAAAATCAATTTGTAATTTAGTGTACACAAATTATGTACAACACAACTTTCAAAGCAATAATTGATAATGTGTGAAACTAAATTTAATCGAAAAATAAATTATAAAAATGATAAGTTCACCAAATTGCGCTTTACATGGTGGGAGCACACTTGGTATAAAATTTACCACTTATACACTTTAGTTTGTGGTAGAAATGACACATGTACATAGTTTACCTTAAAGTTGTTGTGTTTTATGGATATTAAAATGACGAACTTCTATTTAGATCCATTCCAGAGATTGACTGTAGGGGCATTTACTAGATATGTCACCTTTCATAAAAGATGAGATCCAGAGGCTACCTGGCCCTTTATAGACTCTGCCTATAGAACTTGTAGAAGTAAACACTAGAGGCATTAACAATATCAAATAACGTTTTCATGCTCAGACATGGGAATGTGTCTCTTTCCCTACGCAAAAAAATAGTTCAAGGTACTTAATCTTCATAGACATGTCATCAAGCAGGTCAATGTGATCATCCCCAACTTACTTTTCATGAAATTAGACTTGGAATCCTCTACAACCTGGTGGATGGAGTTGAATGGGAACTAGGTCAGGGCCTTTACAAAATACATGCTAGTGAATAACACTTGCTAGGTTATGCCAACAAATAAAGTGGTTGTTACATGGAAAATATCCTGAGATGAGTTTGACATGATGGTCATAGGAGGTTGGAAGCTACTTGGTGTAATTTTCCTTAAATCTTCAAAAAAACAGAGCAAAAATGTCATTTTCGATTATTTTTTATTAGCTTCTACATACAGCAAATGTTATCACAATTGCAACACAATCATGTTCCATGAGCATGAATTATGAATGTCGCAAGCCAAATTGCAAGGAAATTTGCATTCATTTTAGGCAAAAGAAGGCTATGACATTAAGGTTCATGCTAGAAAAAATTATGCAAATAAGGTTGCTAAGTCTTGATACATACCATGTGCTTCAAAGCCATAACGAAGGTTGGCTTTGAGAGTGTCCTCCCAAAGCCCTGTCTTGAGATGAAATTTAATTCAATGTCTCTTAGAGTTGCATGGTGGAATTGATAGAACTATTTGATTTCTTTACCATAGATGGATATCTCCTTTCATCTATACCTTTCTCTACCATCTTATTTCCAAGTGAAATGGGAATTTTCACATTTTGAATTCCATTACCATGTAATTTGGTAGTCTTCTAGCTAGAACTATCACAAGTAAGGTTGTCATACCAAACTATTTCTCTTGCTCAACTTAGTGACCATGACTCTCTTCTCACACTGCTTACCATAAGATATTTAATTGTACATGTCATGCAAAGTTGGGGGTTCTAGGTCTACACCTAATAGGTAAAGTTGTATTTTATGGCATTGTGGTCCTTAAATTTGGAGGTGTTCCAACTGAAAAATTAGGCATTAAATATGGATGAAAAGGATTTGTTTTAACTTTGATAGAATTTCCTTGTGGAATTACTGAATTTCTCGACGACATCATGCTAGCTTTGCTCAGAGAAGAAGGTTTTGGAGGAGAAATCGAATTCTTTTGACTTATTTTTGGCATTGAAGTTTGAAATAGTAGTTTTGATGACTCCATTGATGACCTTGCTGAGGAATTTGATGCACACAATATTGACTTTGAAGATGGTTTAGAAGACGTTGAAGAAGTTGTAGATTTTGGTGTTGTCACTGAATTTTTCTTTGTTGTTGGACTTCATCAAGACACAATTTAACTTTACGAGAAGATTGAAGACCTTGAAGAGGTTTTAGATTTTGTTGTTCTCACTGAAGGTTTTTGTCTAGTTTTTTTTCTTAAACCATCATTTCCATAGGACAGTTTTGGTGAATAGATTCTTGACCTTGATGAGAGGATATGATACCTTGAAGAGGCTACATCTTTCGGTGACGTCACTAATTTTTTCTCTATTATTATGTTTGTTAAACATCTCGCTTAGGGTGAGGCAACTCCACATATATTGTACAGTTTATGGGACAGAAATCAATATTTAGAAATATTCACTTGGTTTTTATAATTGGATAGAAGAATGACTTAAAATGACCTTGTATGTCTTCTCATTTTAGAGCTCAAATTTTTAGGAAGGATTTAAGTATCTACCTTTCAAGAATCACTAGAAGAGGTTGATAAAGAATATAGGAAGACAAAAAACTAACCAGTGGTGTACTAAATGGATTTCTTGGGAGGTAGATTGGCATATGGAATTTTGGTAGCTAGAACTTTTCCAAATAAGTGAATGTATTTGAAAACCAAACCTCTAGTTTATTTTGGTTTAGAAAAGGTCTAGAATTTGAAAAGTGAATTCCCTCTTTCTTCCTCTTACATGTCCAATGATTGGAATCTGGATTGAGGGAAAAAAATTTCCTAAATAAAAATTTTGCATTTTATTTGTTGTACACATGAGTTTTTAAAAGCTAATTAACTCATAAATTTCTCACAAAATAAACTTAAAGCTTGACACAAACCCCTTCCCAATTGGCTAACTTTAGACGATCCTAAACACATTTTTATTTAACTAATGAGGGAGATAGCCCAATAAAACTAGTTTGTCCATATTCAAATCAAGTTGGTATCAAAGTAAAATTTAGCTCATTTTAGTCAAGGTTAGTTAGAAGAATCAGCTATTGGTTTCTGTCTTCAATTTCCTCTCAAAATGAATGTGTACGTGCTTTTGAGAGACACACTAGAGGAATAAGGTCCAAATTTTTGATGAAAATGTGCTATGAAAGTAAAGGGTTAAAGGCAAACATCTACAAGGCATAGTTGAGCCAAATGTTATTGATGAAGGGCCTAATTATTTGGGTCTTGGTTATAGAAAACATGATGGAGAATGCTCCAAAGCCAAGGAGGCACATGAAGTTGTTCCAAGAAGGAATTTTATTTCGTGTTCATTACCTCAAGCTTGTGAAGTTTGTGTTCATGATGAATGGAAAAGTTTGACACCCACTTTGCAAGAAGATGTTAATAAACATGTAGCTAATGAGAATGTAAAATAAGAGGATGTTGAAAGCTCTATCTAGTCATTGAATTCATTGCTAGTATTCAGAGGAGAGCCACTACCTCATCAAATTCACCTCCTCAAGAAGGCGACAACGGTGAATGTTCAAGGTATAAGTTTGCCTTTAATCAAATTGCTTTAGATTATGATAAACATGGTAAATATTCACATAAGATATAGAAAAGAACTTGCACATGTTCCTTTTGTGTTTTGAATAACCATAATGTTTATAGATGTTGGAAGAAGATATCCATGCACATTGAAACTTTCTAAATAAATGAGGAAAAAAATCAAAGGCCCATTAGACAAGGAAAATGATGTTGAAAATAAGATGCAATTGTTTATTACTCATTGCCATAAGAAAGGTCACCTTGTAGACAAGTGTTGACTTTATATCCAGCAAGTCATCCACAACATTTGAAGAAGGTGGAAAGAGATAACGACAAGAATGGAAAAAAGGATTCCATAATCGATGAGGGTCAGGATGATTCACATGATGATGAAGTGCAACTAAAAGAAACGCCATTGAAATGGTTTGCTAATAGATGGTTAGATTTCTTATCCAATTAAGGCATTGAATGTATTTTGATGTTTCGTGAATTTCTTTGCAAATTCAAAGTAAGGTGCATGTTGCATGAAGCAAGATGTTGAAAGTAGAGTTATGTTGACACACTTAAATGCAACAAATATGGAAATTTGTACATGAGATATTATTTGACTTGAGAGTCAGTTGTTTGAAGAGGCATGTTTTGTTGACTTGTGTTTGGTTGATGGTTTTGTACACTAATATGTAAGAGGACATGGATATATTCACATGATGTGAATTTTTTTCTTTGAAGGAGAAAAATGATATGTCAGCGAGCTATGTTTCTTGCATGATGTGTTTTTCAGTTTTATGGTTTTGTTTGTGACAAGACGTCACAAGATTTTGGGAAGGTCCACTCTTGAGCGAGAGCCTCATGATTACAACCTAATCATGAGAATCAAATGGGAGTGCATCCTTATTTTGAAAACAAATAGGATTCTAAGCTACCTAGGACTCGAACCGTTATTTTTAAATTTGAAATATCATGGTGTGTTGTTTCAATGCCTGAATCCACAACCCTAACATAAATTGTTTTATTCTTTTTTTGCAGGATTTAGTTGGTTATATTAAAATTCAGTTGAATTTAAAATTCTTGGCTTAGTGGCATTAACCAAACATATTGTACATATTAAATGAGGAATTTTTCTCTCCCAATCATTTCTAAATCACCCATATCACCGAGAAAACATGTTTTAAAAGAACATACTTTGGTATGGGAAAGACCTTAGGTTTCAAATATTATAAGAAGGTTTTTGATATGGTTGAGAGAATGTGGAAAATAGAATCCATAAACAAATTATTTTTCAAAACTTATTACTTTCAAAGTATCAACAAGGAATGTACAAGGGTGTTCAATGAATTAACGCTATTTATTTAAATTCCATGATGTATATCTTACTCATAATTTTAGCAAATTATTAAATAATGATCTAGATTGGATAATTATATTATTTTTCATATATTTTGATGCTTATAGAGTGAAAAAACTGAAATAATCAACTTGTAGGGTCATTTTAATGGTGGGTGGAGAATTGGGATCCAAAACCTTTTGGAGTCATTTTGAGGTTTTAAATTTGACATTTTTGGGGGTCAAACGATTATTCCTTGTGCCGAAATCTTGACCATTATTCTACACTTAAAAACATATATCCAATGGTGCAAGAAAAACATCAAATGAAGTTCATTCAAAATTTATGCCTTTAGTAAGTTGACCTATATCATGTTGACCACCATGGTACGAGAGAATGACATTTTAGCCCCATTACTCATGCATATCAAGCTAGCTACATGTGGAATTTTAACAAGACTCTAAAAGGTCTAAAATCACAAACCTCGTTAATGGTTGACGGAGTCAAATCTTACACCTAGTTGGCTATCACGCTATGTTAAATACTTGGCCACTAAGAGGAATAAGAGTTCCATTTTGTGTTATTGTATTTTGTTCCATAGTTGAAAATACAACTAGGAGTGTGAAGTTAAAGAGAAAAATGTATGAAGTTAAGTTTTTATAGCAACCTTACACGCCAAAAGTCTTAGCTAACTCTAGAGAGATTACCTTAAACATATTTTCCATACCAGAAAAGAGAGAGTAGAGCATGTTTACATTTTAGTGTTTTTTTTCTCCCATAAGGATTTCCTAGGGAAAAAGAGTCTAGAGCATCATTACTTTTTAGGGTTTCTCGTCTCCCATAAGTATTTCCTAGGAAAATAATTGTGTTGATTGTCTAGAGATATGTATGTGTGTGTTTCATTATGTTCTCTATTTCTTACGTTGTGTTTCATTATGTTTTATATTTCTTACATTTTTTCCCTCCTATTTTTCTTTCCAATCAAGGTTTATAAAGTAACATGACAAGCAACATGAGACTTGGAACAATCATTTTCATTATCTATATGGAAGGAAATAAGGATTATATCCCCTTAAGCTTAAACTTATGTAGTTTGTCAATTTTTATCATATATTTTTTGGTAAGGGTAAATGTTTTTCATCTATAGTACAAGTCATGAGTTCCCCAATTTTACCTTATGTAAAGCATGATTCTAGGATTACTACAATTTGTACTTGGTTTTTTATTGTGATGATGCCCTGTCTCAATCACTTGGCCATATCTCTATGGGTAGTTAAATCTTTATAACAATACTTAAGTAATATTTATCTATTTGTATTATGTGAAATGTAAAAAATGGTATACTATTTTTCATAAAATTGGGTTGAGTTTATCATATATTTCGATGAAAGTTGATTATATGACACGTTTTCTTTAAAAGGATCTAAAAATTTTGTTAAGGTATGAATTTGCAATTTTGTGTGGCTCTCTATCAACCTTCACTTCCTCATTTCTAGAAAAAATCTACTTGCTCATTTGTATACCCACTTTCTATTCAAATGTATGAGTTTTGAACTCTTGATAACTATGTTTTTCCACACAGAAAAATTATATGTCACATTTTATACTAAAGTTCTAAATATTTTTTTGAAGTTTGGATTACTGTTATTCTTTTATATAATTTAACATTAGATATAAGTTTAAATTGAAAGCTACTTAGATGAAATATAGCTTAGATATGGCATTTGAAAATTATTATCTATTTATTAAACTAAAGGACATAATTATTACACATGTTTAATTTACATTCAAATGCTTCTTTGATTTATCTCCTATAGCTTAATGTAATGCTAGATATATAATTTAAGTTGAAGGCCCATCAGATAAATATGACTTCTATGTGACATTTGTATTGAATCATCTATTTGTTGTGTTATATGAACATAATTGGTATGCAAATCTAATTTTCATTACTAATATGTCATGCTTCTTTAATTTATCTTTTATAGATGACCGGAGCACATCCCTTTTTAATCTATCCCTTTTGACTTTGGATATGTGGGCAATATTCATCCACATATTTTTCTATCATAAAGCAGTGAGTAAAATTGTAAATTCCATTTGTGTCAATGTTAAGGTTAAGCACATGGATTAAAGTTTTATATATTAGATGAGGAGGCTATGCATTACATATGGTCTTGAATGAGCATTTGGACTCTTTAGATATATATCTAAAGAGTCCAAATGCTCATTCAAGACCATATGTAATACATAGCCTCCTCATCTAACTTAGCCAGGGATTTGCAATACTATATTTGAGTTGGCTACCTCCATTTCAAGATATTATAATGTTAGATTATTATTTCTATAGATTTTGATTATGGTAGTAAAATGTTACAAAAAACCAGAAACTGTACAAATAATATTATTCTAGATATATGTAAAAAGGACATGGTAGAGAAGATCAAACAATATTAAAATTTTCATAAATAGTTTAGATAAAAATACATTTTCTAATTTTGATTGTAAATTCTAAGGCTTAAAGCAATACTTTTTCTAATAATATTTTTTAATTAATAAATAAAAAGGAAATTTTTTTAATCAAAATCACATACAACACATAATAAAAATAATTTAAAAACAATTTAAAACTTCATACACTATATGAAATTACTATGACAAACAGCATAAAATATACAAGCAAAAAATACATACAATGCATCCATTACATTGGAGTCTTCAGAACATACAATGCATACATTAAATTTGACGGAATTATTCACGACACAATTGGTGTCATTTGTTCATAAAAAATTGTTGAATATGAATGTGCAAATAAGGAGGTTGATAAGGAGGTTTCACATTGGCTTTGCAAAATTGAGAATTTAAACACTGTTTTTGCAGGTATTACTTATCAACATATATATCATGAAAAGAATACTGTTGCAGCGAATTGTCAAAGCAGGGGTTGAAGGCTATTTTTGGAAAGATTAATTACCAACTATATAACATGTAGGGTCTTTAGGCTGAAGGTTCAGTCCCCATCATTTAAGTACAGTGGGGTTCACGGAGGCTGTGTTTTCAGATTTCAGGTTTAATATGTGTTGTTACTTTGAAAGTAACAAATTTTTTGTCCCTTTTTGTATGAACTATTCCGTAGATCCTTCTACTGTCACTTTTTGGGCTCTTCAGGGGTAGGGATAACAAATTTTCTCTGTTTCGAAATGGTATTTTTTGGGCTGTATTATTTCATTTTTTCTTTGTTTGTTATGTGGTGAAAATCTGAGAGTCTAGAAAGGTTGGAGAAAAAAAATTGCAGATACCAAGCTGAAGATTGTGAAAATGAAGGTAAACTAACTAATACAATTTAACACAGCAAACAACAGCAATTTATCACAACAATTAATGTAACAATTGATCAATTTTTTGAAAGGAGGATCCAGAAAGCATATACTGAATCTATTGGGTACATGAATAAATTTTAGAACTTTTGCATACGCTTTAAAAAATTCAACCTGTGTCCCGCCATTGTTTTTTTTTCAGACAGAAAAAAAAAACGCTGATGTATTAATCAGTTCATATGCTAAATACATACTCTCAGCTGTGCAGTGAGAGAACCAAATACATATCTGCCAGCAGTATACAGTGCCAATCTAAGAAAGAGGGGCACCGATAACAGTGGGAAACATAATTTGGGGGGTTGATACCACATCCCATCATGATCAAAATTCAAAAAATCCCTGTATATAACACGAACAACAGAAATGTCATAGAAAAAGGAAAAAAATCAGCCAGTTAGACATGAAAAAACATGTAAGAGTTCAGGAAGAAATATAAGCAGACAATTAGTAAAAATAGCCTGTAGATACGACGACAAAAACGCTTGGCCAACCATAGGAAGTACTGGGAACATGGATAGCGTTGAAAACTGCCAGTGTCACGCCATTGCTAGCAGCCACATGAAATTATTCGCAGTACACACATGGGGTGGGGAACAAAAGCAAGAAAATAATTCTTGAAAAGAAATTGCAGAAAAAACCCACATGGTGATTGTGATATGGTGAGGGATTTAAAAAGTAATCAAAATTTCAAACAGATTCATTTTTTTGTCAGGAAGTATGATTCTAGATTTTTTGAATATTTCGTTTGTGTTTTTATATGAAAATAAAATGAGAAACTTCCACTTTATTCAAATGTTGTACACGTGATGAATGGGTACTGGGTTACGCATGAATCTCCCCACAAGAGGACAGGCCACGACACGACACGGTGCCCGCAACCTGCCTCAGCAATCAATCTATTTTTATCATAAACCAAAATGCATCGTTACAGAGGACAAAATTCATGATGTAGGCCACCATTTCAATTATTCTGCGTTCTACTGTTATATTTCGATTTTAAAATGAGTACAACTATAGTTATTTTTGGTGTTCAGATAAAAAATTAAAGGAGTTTAAATGTATTTTTCAGGTCTTTCGTCATATTTGAACATAGATCTCTTTTACCAGGAAAAATAAGACCCGTCACCTATATTCACATTTATACTGTTTTTCTCTAATTCCCTTTTTATTCCTACTAAAAATTTATGTGGAAAGGAGGTTCACTAAACATACCCGATATACGAAGAAACAAGCAACGAACAGAGCAGCGAACAGTCTCGGTCGGGAGGTGCGACGCGCGAACAGAGCAACAAACAATCATAGACAATGCGGGAATAATCAAACCGGTAAACAATCCAACATCGCGGGCGATTTATTTATAAAAACTAGTTCGGCCGAACTTTTTTAAAAGTAAAAGTTCGGTCGAACTCACTGTTCGGTCGAACTTTTTTTAGAAGTTTGACCGAAATTTTGTCGTCGCTTTTCCCATCTCCGAAGAAAATTCTGTTTTCCCACGCCGTCAGTGTGCCGTCAATCTAAACAGAATCACGAGTTCGGCCGAACTTTATAAGAAATTTCGGCTGAACTATTTAATAATTCGGCCAAACTTTATAAAATGTTCGACCGAACTATTGCCGAAAAAACTTTTTAGGCCCTGATTCTCACAAAAGATTAACCCAGCTTCACGTTTTTGCCCTGCTGAAAAGAAATGACAAGAAGAAGCTAATTTAAATTGCAGAAAGGAAATGGAAAAAAATAACTAATTTAAATTGCAAAAAGGAAACTAATTTAAACCACACTTAAATTGGTCAATTGCCTAGACACCCTACTTATCTTATGCTCTATCTATGCAGCTATTCATGACCTAGTTCTAATTTGAAGAGGTGTTGCTTGCAGTTTTGGGAAAAAAGAGCTAAAGATGTTAATGGAGGGCTTGAACACATGGGACAAGGCTTAGAGAAGTGAAAAGAGGGGTCAGACATTATTAAAACTCATTATATCGCAATAATGCTTTGGAGAGGGAGGCTTTTAGAAGTGCGATGGAAAAACTAAAATGGAGGGATGGAAGTGCGATATGCAATGTCGCAATCGCAATATCTCAAAGCCGAAGGGATAACGTAAGTGTTGTTTGGGAGTGGGTGCGATATGTGATATGCGATAGGATAAAAATTGCGAAATGCGAAATGCAACGGGATAAGAACTGCGAAATGAAAAATGCGATGGGGACGTGGCGGTAGGACCGATGCCAGAGTGTGATGACAATATCGCAATCGGTGTCAGGAGCGATAAGCATTAACGGGAACCAAATGAAAATTGTGATTTACGATTTGTGATGTGGCAGAGTACGAATAATATCACAATCGACATTGGGAGCAGTAAGTATTAACGAGAACCAAAGAAAAGTGTGATTTGCGACTTGTGATGGGGATAAAAATTGCGAGATGCGATTTGTGACAGGATAAAGATTGCGAAATGCGATTTGCAGTTTGGCAGAGTATAGAGAAATATCGCAATCGGTGTTCGGAGCGGTAAGTCTTAAAGGGGAAAGGGAAAAGGTTTCGAAATGTGATTGTGATTTACGGTAGTGGGAAGTTCGAGGAGCAAGGGTGGAGGTCGAGTTCCAATTGTTTTTTATCATTTTGCGTTAAAATGGGTAAGGCAACCATGACCAATAAAAATAAGTTTATTTATGAATAAAAGGGTGGGTGCGGTAGTGAGAGTAAGTGGGAAAAAGCGGAAATGGAGGATGTAACAGTAGTGCGTAGATTGCAAAGACAGAGATGGAGAATGAAGTGGGGAGGCACCACAGAGCTGATTTGGGGTTTTAACAATAATTCCTACAAACAAACCTGCTGATTCATGCACAAAAAAAACAGACAAAATGCACAATAAAAAAAGTGAACAGAAAATTATTTTTTAGCCTATGGGGAGGTCAACCCTGCTCGAACTCTATTGACATAGATGAGAGGGTGTAATTAATAAAATAATATAAATAATGATTAACTAGTTAATTAGTAATTAGGTTGAAAGGGCATATCTAATGAGACATGACCTTTCGTGAAGAGGTGGCTGTATAGATATATAAGCAGGCCTCATTTGTAACATTCAATCAATTCTTAGTCATACTATTTAATATAATATTTGTATCCCCATGGATATTTTTATATTCCAAGTTTTGTGGAATATTTAACTTGAGAAGGAAATTTTTTTCACTTCATTTGGTATCAGAGCAGTGCGAGCCTTCGGTCGCTTAACCGTTGCACAGAACCATGCTCTCCAATGCAGGTATTTGACCATAAAAATCGTCAACTTCGTTACCGTTGAAGAATTTTGCTATCAATATTGGAGTTTCTCCATTTTAACCAGTAGCCCTTTGGCTAGAATTAAAAATAAAATAAAGGGGGAAATTCTGTAAAAAAAAAACAAAAATTGAAGAAAAGAAAGGGAAGATATATATATATATATATATATATATATAATAAAAGAGAGAGAAGGAAAGTTTAAAAAAAAGGAAGAAATATAAATAATATATATATATATATATATATATATATATATATTAATAACAAAAATAAAAGAGAGAAGGAAATCTAAAAAAAAGGGAGGAAATAAATTAAAAGGAGAAAAAAAAATTTAAAAGAAAATAGTTCCAAAAGAAAAAAAAAATGGTTCTACATTATTGATAAAAAGTGCATGAGAAGGGAGAGTAGATAAGGTTATTTTGATTCTTCTTTAAGTTGTTTACAAGCTCGTGGTTTTAGAAGCCCATGGTAATTGCCCATGGTATTTTCAAGGTAAAATAAGAACAAAAGGAATAAAAAATATGTGTGAATGGTAAGTTTACTTTTACATGGAGAAAATTAACCGATTCAAATACACATAAGTGGACATATATTTTATAGGTGAATATAGGTGAATATCCACTTTTCACTAGGGTTGTAACTTTTCAAAAAAAAAGGAGTTAGAAAAAATCAATTGTTAAAAAAAACAAAAATTATAAATACAAATAAATAAATAAAACTAGAATTTACTTAGTCAAAGAACTCATCACTAAAGGAAGACTATATTTAAGGTTATATAAAGGGAGTATTGTAGGGAATTATCAAGGCAACTAATACTAAGGATAAAGTCAACAATTCAGAAAACAAAGAGCTTTTACGTTTAAGGAATCATAATCAAAACCTTCTTACGCAAATAAAGAAGCTAAAAGATGACAAGAAGCTACTTAATGTCGAGTTAGAAAAACTTACTCAAGAAGAAGTATCAAAGTCTTTAGTCCATGTTGAAGAAAAAAATCCAAACCCCGATATAGTCAATATCCCAACTCAATAAAATGACAAACTAGATGAAGTAAATATGTACTCAAAAGTTGCAATTCCAACAACAAAAAATTCATGTGAAGATCGATAAATTAACCTTTCAACATCCATAGATAAAGGAAATTAGGTACTTCAAATAAATCAAGGAGATGGCATAAACCAGATAAGGGAAAATCAAACCGAAAAAGTTCCCTATCGACATCCAAATCACAGGAGAAAACAACTTGAAAAAGCTATGTATTTAGAATAGAAAAAACAAGATGATGTTTTGAAGAATACTAATTTCAGTGTAATCCACTCAAGTGATAATTTATCAAAAGTTTCAAGTCGTCGTAAGATTCCACATAATGTTGATTTAGGATGGTCTGATCCATTCTCAGTGCGACAATTTTGTTTGTCACTTAGAGGATCATATGAACTTGTATCGACAAGAATGACTGCCTTGAAACGAGAAGGCATTCGTAGCAGGAAAAGAAATCAAGGCCTTTAATCAACAAGATTTTAGGACAAATATTTTTGAGGAGGAAGGAAATGTAATAAAAAAATAATATAAATAATGAATAATTAGTTAATCAGTAATTAAGTTGAAAGGGCATGTCAGATGAGACATGACCTTTCATGAAGAGGCACCTGTCTAGATATATAAGTAGGCCTCATCTGTAACATTCAATCAATTTTGAGTCATAGTATTTAACTTGAGAAGGAACTTTATTCACTTCAGAGGGGAGGGCTTGACCGCAGATTTTGGATTTTTCTTCTACTCTATTACTCTCGTAATAAAATGAAGAACTACAACAAAAAAGTGAAATAAAAAACTAAAAAACAACGAAACTATCAAAATAAGAACTAATTGAATGACTGAAAAAAAAACTAGCTAAATGACAGAAAGGAAAGAATGAAAACAATAGAGAATTTGAGGCACATGGGTTGAGCCCTAACCCACGAGGCTAGCTCTCTGGAAATAAAACATTAAAATGGAGTATGCTTACTCATTTCAGGAAGAGAATATCCTTGTTCTATTTTTGAAAGTTTTTATTGTTGAGTAGAATAATAAAAAAACTCAATATCTTGCAGCAAAGTTCCCAATAAAATCCAATGGAAGTCGATCATAATTAGTTCTTTATCAGTGTTATTTATACTAAAGGGTAGCTACCAACAACTCCGAGGAAAATAGGTAATGAGTCCACTTGACTGTAAGTGAAGTATGGCTTTAATTGCACTTTGTCTTCAGTTTGCTTGGCTGCCTTTGATAGTTAAGGAAGGTGGACAACCCCTTGAATCTCTCCAAGATTTCTCAATAATTTCCTGATATTGTGTTCATTTATTCTTCGATATTGTTGTTCCAGTGACAGGGAGCAAGTCCCTAGATTATCTCCTTCTCCTCTACATAATATTCCCAATATTCTCACAATATTCTACAAAAATAACCAATATTAGGCAAAAATATGGAATTACCTTTAAACCTTCCTAAGAAAATATTAAAGCATAAGAAAACATTATTAAGTGCAGAAAGAGAGATTTAATATATCTTTTCATGTGCATAAGGAAGGTAGATGGGCCTAAGAAAGGTTAGATGGGCCTTATTTTATGTCTAATTTAGAGGCACATCATCGGGTTCTCACAACGGCTAGATTTATGCTTGTCATTTAGATTTTATTTTCTCATTTGGCTCCTAAGACGAACGTCTTCGACTTGTAGCAACTGTGACAAGGCACTAGCTGTTTCGGGTTACTGTTCACATTTTTTTTTGTAAATATGTTTCAAATTTCTCTTCCATCGTCTTATGACCTCTTGGTTTTGGATTTTTATGGTTGCAGGTACAAGCCTTCACTCTCCTTCCGGATCACCGTGAGGTATTATGTTAACATTCTTTTATTGTATTTTGTTTCTTTTTCTCATGTTTTACTCTACCTTGTGGCTCTCTAAGGAGAGATATGTTTCCTACAAGTTCCTTATTACAGTCCTGAGCTACTTTCTTCTGATGGTAATATAATTTTTGTTGGATACCTAATCCGTTAAGGGTTAAGGTGTGGGAGTTAAAAAATAAAGGGAAGTCCAAGAGACCTTGGAAGATGAATCGAAGGGTCACTCCAATGTATTATAAGTATGTATCATTGTGAATAATAGAGGTATCCAATGCTTATCTTTAATCTTGTCTGCATTCCATATATATGTTTGACATGGTATCAGAGCAGCTCCATTTTTAGGCTTTATGTTCATGGTTATGTAAATCGTTTCTGCAATATTCTTGCAACTCTGCGATTCATGCCGTACTCTTTATCCTTATACCATTTTTTGCAGTCTATCATATCTGGAAAATTCATATCATCCTCAAATGGTTGATGCATTTTTCTCCATATTCCTGGTCAGCAGTCCCTTCGGCCCACTACCAAGACTATGAGTACTCTCCTCTCCTCTGCCACGACTGTTGTCGAAGGCTCAAAATACAATAATCTCATTTATTTTTTGAAACATTTATGTGTCCGCGTTCAAAATGTTGTATGATCTGTGCTCTTTGTGATTGTACATTGCTTGGTATATTGTTGTCCTCCTCCCCACTATGCGGAGTCGGCATTAATACATTTCCCCATACTCACTGCACAGAGCATATCGACTCCTCATATATGCATACCATGAATCCTATCCTCATATACCATTACTTGTGCATATAAATGGTACCTGCGCAACACATCGACTCCTCTCCTCATATGTTGTTACCTATGCATGAATGTGCTCCATATCGACATCACTGTGCATAAGTAAGCCTCGAGAACTGCACCATAGAAAGTGTTGAGAATTTGTAGGGCTTGTGATTAACACAAAAATTATCTTCTTGATAATTACTTGTGAGCTTGCTTATGTATTCTCTTAGTTAATCCTTCATAGAGTCAATTATCAAAGTGCTTATTCAAATGTAGAGACATAATTGATTTTACTTGTAACTAAATATCTTGCAATGTAGTTAGGAAGGTAAATCTCTGATTTACCTTACTCACTTTCTATCACCTTTATATCACTGTCTCGAGTTCGACAAACTATTTCCTAAAATACTTTAAACTCAGAGATGTGCTTCCTTCGTGCACCTTCCGTAATCTGCTGCACCAATTTTGTACCTTATTGCACCTATCCGCAAACAGTACCTTCTGTAATCTATACCTTTTAATCACTTCCACAATTTTCAACCTTATTTTACTCCCGCAATCTGTACCTTCAATCTGCATACAATTTTGTCCTTAGATCTGCTGCTATCAAACCGTAGACTTATCCGCAATTATTTATTTAGATTTTTCTGCACTGTTATGTACTCTAAACATTAGCATAGTTATTATCTTTAGACCACACTATTATCTCTTCTGGGACCTGTACTTTTCCTTGGAATATTCGCACTAATTAATAGCTAAATTCGCAAATATATATCTTCAAATTATCCACAATGTAGTGTATATATAGTGCACTATTCTTGCCTCTAGGCCAACCATACAATCATTTATTGAGCTGACTTCATAACTGAGATTTAGGCCAATTTGAGAGAGGTTATCCCAGCGTTGAGAGAGGAGTTCTTCACGGTATGTAGAGATTTTCTTCCAGCGTTGTTTGAGGGTTGTTATTTGTCCTTCTTCCACAAGATCTTGGAGCATATTAGACTAGATCATATATGTCACTTAATTATATTTTATACCTAGAAGACACAAACCTAATAGACATCAAGAAGAATTCTATTAACCTATATAATAAAAATATTTCTCATGAAACCCATGAAGCAAGTACAACAAAATACATTTTATTATCTTTGTCTCAATCTTTTCATAATTACATCGTCAACATGAAGACCGACCTAGTTACATTTTACAACACTCCCTCTTAACTAGGGAGGTATTCATATAGTTACATGATCACTTTCAAACTTAAAGAATCTCATAAGAAAGATCGGATTGGTAATCACATCTGTATACCATCATATCAACCAACATTATACTAGTGCAAGGCGTGGACTAAAAGCCCTATCTGTTCAACGAGAAAATTGGCTTCAATGCTGGCGAGACACATGACTTATAGACACCTTCGTCATTGTCTCTCCAAGGTACATACTCCACCTGGGTGTTCCAAAAATATGACCTTCTTGGACTATTTTTATCTTGAGTACCTAGCCCTCAAATAATATCGGTCCCCAACTACTCTTATCTTGAATTCCCTAACACATTCTCAAAGAGTATCGAATCCCAGATGATTACCCAATCCTCCATTCTAGATATTCCCAAGACCAGAATGGTGTGTCTATATCTCCCTCTTAACTAGGGAGGACCTATTCCACAAGGGAATGTACTCATTCTTATACAAACATTGTACCTAAGTGCATCCTTAGGAATTACCAAGTTTCTTCCAAGTAAGAGATTTACCATCAGTCTCCCTCTTAACCAAGGACCTCTAGCAGCAATGGTGAGACACCCAGCTGCTCATGAATAATTCTTGTTCTCGATGTCATGGATTTCGATATTCGAGGAATCTCCAACTTTTAGCTTCACAGGGCACAAATCATCCATCTCTTTCATCTTGAGTCATGTCAGTCATCAAAGGGTGATTCATGAGACTTCCTTTATCTGGTCCATTGTTATGCCATGCTTCTTTCCTTTGAATCATTTTAAAGGATCATACATCCTTTCTCATGATTAGTAGCCCTGCACATATTCATCCAGATAAACATATTCATATTAAATTTTAGAACGAAAGTTACCTTAGTGATGATCATTCACCATGACATCTTCGTGTTGACATTGGTATCCTTCACACGGATTGACACATCTCCTAATGATATGCTTTTGCTAAAGGTTTCGAGACTTTCATCAGAGTCTACATATCTTCCTAGGAGATCTTCTAGTCACATCTACTTTGCCTCTGAATGGTACCTACCTCAAGACATGGTTGCATTTCACGATCTCTTCCTTTCTGCACATTTTCCATTCCCAATAACTTTCAAAAACCACCTCATATGCCATGAGGACATATTATATTGATTTCATTTGTTCGTGCATTGAGAGATACTCTTTTATAGATCATACTTCTAAATACAGAACTTCATTACCTTCAACCATACAACATGACTTCATAGCATCCAATGTTAGCATATAAGTCTGCATACCTCATACCTGTTTTTCCTTGAGTCATCCTATATGGGTTTGTCTTGAATGAAGAGCTTCATTCCTTTGACCTGCTTCATCAATATGTCATCACATCTCAAAGCTTTGTACACATGGTGACCCTTGATCTTATGACTGCTTTAGTTGAGTAGGGAGGTTTTCCAAAATATGTTACACTGAGAGCTTCTTCCATGCTTCTTTCGAGATGCTTCTTAATGTACATTACTATCATACAATTTTTACAAACAATCAGAGATCACTTAAAGAGAAATATGATCACAATCATAATAGAGATCTCTTGCTTCCTCCTTCTTAGAACTTTTAGTGTCAGGTTCTTCTCTTTCATACGTGACATGAGCTTCTTCCTTTTTCCTTTTGACATTTCCATATTTAGGACAATATCTTTTATAATGTCCAAGTTCATCACATCCAAAGCATCGCACGTTGTCCATATTTCTTCTTTTATTTTGAGGGCCAAAATTTCCGAATCTTCCTTTCTTCCTATATGAGGCTGCAAAGGCATGATTCTCTTCACTTGATCCTGTATCAGCTTTGGCCTTTAGTCTTGTTTCCTCTATTTTACATGGAGACCACAACTCATGGAATGGAGTGGCTTATTTCTTCCCATATAGACTAGAAATGAAGCTTTCCCATTCCTCCGGTACAGCATTCAACACCACTGTCGTCATCTCAGTGTCAGACATCACTTCTCCTATTTCTTGTAGTTGATCTCTTATTTCAAAAATCCTCATAAATTATGGGGCGATTCCTACTTCCTTTGATAATTTCATTTTGTAGAGTTCTTGTCTCAGAGAGATTAACTCATAGAGAATATCTCCACCAATTTCTCATATATTTGTTTTGCAATCTTTAGTTTTGATACATATGGAATGAGAGAGTCTTTGATGGATTCTATGAGAATCCTTTGGGCTCTAATTTCTCCCTTCATGTACTTGGCATGGGCTCAAGTATATTATTTTGGAGGTTGAACAATAGAACCTTCAATATAGTCCATTACTTTGTCTTCAATTAGATTCAAGTATGTTCTCTTCTTCCATGCACTAAAGTTTGATGATCCAACTAGCTTGTCGCTTTCTTTACAAAAAGGTAACTTGGTAGATAGGGTCATGAATACTTACTTGAGTGGTCTTTCTTGCAGCTCCCTTTATGTTGATGAAGTCAATAGTTTATTTTCTTCAAATTTTTTTTTCTTGAACCCTTGACTAAAATGACTATCTTCAGAAGTTGTGATTCTCCTTCAAACAATGTTTTGAGTGAAAATATTTTAATACCAAGGATTAATGAGTTAATATTTTCATATAAAATAGTAGGATAGTCTTCCTTGAAAACTGGTTTGTATTTTCAATCCAAAATTTGATCCTTTCTTCTTTGAGTTACTTTGTTGACAAGCAACCCTTATGTTCAGTACCTTAGCTCTGACAGCATGTTGAGAATTTGTAGGGCTTGTGATTAATACACAATTTCTCTTCTTGATAATTACTTGTGAGCTTGCTTATGTATTCTCTTAGTTAATCCTTCATCAAGTCAATTATCAAAGTTCTTATTCAAATGTAGAGACAGAATTGATTTTACTTGTAACTGAATATCTTGCAATGTAGTTAGGAAGGTAAATCTCTGATTTACCTTGCTCACTTTCTATCACCTTTAGATCACTATATTGAATTTGACAAATTATTTCTTCAAATACTTTAATCTCATAGATGTCCTTTCTTCCTGCACCTTCCGTAATATTCTGCACCAATTCTATACCTTATTGCACTTATCCGCAAACAGTACCTTCCACCATATGTACCTTTTAATCACTTCCAAAATTTGTAGCCTTATTTTACTCCCGCAATTTGTACTTTCAATCTGCATACAATTCTGTGCTTAGATCTGCTGCTATCAAACATCAGACTTATCCACAATTATTTATTTAGATTAGTCCACACTGTTATATACTCTAAAAATTAGCATATTTCTTGTCTTTAGACAACACTATTAACTCTTCTAGGACCCGTACTTGTCCTTGGAATATCCACGCTAATTTAGAGTTGAATCCGCAAATGTATGTCTTCAAATGATCCGCAATGTAGTGTATATATAGTGCATTGCTCTTGCATCTAGGTCGACCATACAGTTATTTATTGACCTGACTTCAGAACTGAGATTTAGGCCGACTGGAGAGATTTTATCCCAACGTTGAGAGAGGAGTTCTTCACGGTATGTAGAGATTGTCTTCTAGCGTTGTTTGAGGGTTGCTATTTGTCCTTCTTCCACAATATCTTGGAGCATATTAGACTAGATCTTATATGACACTTAATTATATTTTATACCTAGAAGACACAAACCTAATAGACATCAAGAAGAAGTATATTAACCTATATAATAAAAATATTTCTCATGAAACCCAAGCAGCAAGTAAAACAAAATACATTTTATTATCTTTGTCTCCTTATTTTCATAATTACATAGTCAACATGAAGACCGACCTAGTTACATCTTACAACAAAAAGGTCATTAGCCTCGGAAAATGCTTGATCAAAACTGGTGAGCTTGGTCGAAACCCACCCTCTCGCTCTCCCTTCGAGCCACCAAAACCACACCATAGCAAGTTCAACAACCTTAGAATAGGCTTTGAATTCCCAATCAATATTGTTATCCATTGAAATATTTGAAACCTCAAATACGAGTACAAAATATAACATCAAATCTTTGTTTTACCTGTAACCTACTCTTGAATTCTAAATTTTTTTCGGTGTTATGCATCCAAAATCCAAACGAAAGTGTAGCGTAGATGCCGATGGAAAATTTTCAAGGAAATGATTCCAAAGGCTGAAGAGGAAGTCTATCGTGAATTGGGATTGAAGGTAACTATGGGTTCGTGCAGTCTTCAAGAAGTTATTGTCAGTATACCTCCCAGAGCTATGTTGAATGTTTTATGAGTGCTGTCCAACTCTGTTTATATTACACAGAGAGGGTGCCTCCAGATAGGAACGAAGGTGCAGCCTTGGTGCAGTCTTGTAATGTTGTTGACTGAGGCATTGATCAAAAACTCCTGCATAGATGCATTTATTCATTCTCTTCGCTATCTTTGTGTGTTGAGTCTTTTTGTGATGAAGTGAGTAGAAAAATGGATCCCAAGATGTAACTTTAAAGGTAGCAAACTGTGAAATATGTCACTCCAATATTATAGGGAATGTGCTTGAATTCAGATCAGAAGTGAATAATTTTGTTGGTTCAGATGCTACAATAGTAGTTATTGGTGGGATGGAATCCTCTCTAGGGTGTGGATGCATTACATCTTCTCCAAAGATTATTGTAGAAAGCATTGGAAAACCAAACTATCATGTCTCAAGCCTTTTCCATTAACCCCAAATGTTGAGCAGTAAGTTATATGCCGAGTTGATTCATTTTTACACAATTTTTTTTCATATTTGCATTGAATGGTCTAAGAATTTCTCTTTGCGTATAAATTTCTCAATTAATTGAAATTATCAAGGAGCTTGGTGGAGATATAGTTGTGACAGAAGGCTACACAAGTACTCGGTACATGAAATGTTTGGTTTCTGAGGTAAAGAAAATTGCAGGTCTAAACTTTACTGATGATACTTAGACCACTATTTTCAATAATGTAGTAATAGAGTGTGGAAAATTATTGACTTACGAAAAAAGATTCACAGTTATGCTTTTTACCAAGGTGTAGTTTGCAAGCTAATGGAGTGAGTTTTTGACGAAGAATAGCTTTGAAAACTCAACTTTTGTATCTTGTTATGTGTTTTGATGTTTCTTTGGTGCAATAATTAAAAAATTATAGTCTATAAAACTTGTAGAACAAGATTGATTATTGCATTTATTCATTTCCAACTATCTGAAAAAGGAGATTCCATTTATATATACATGTGAATCAGTCTATTCATACATAAAGTTGAGAGGCAGTCCATTTACAAGACAATCAGTGACATACTAGTTGGAGTATTTATATATGAATTGGTAGAACTTATGAGATTGCTTTCTAGTCCATCATTAGAGTTACTAACATTTCATTTACTGAGAAATTGATCAAATGGGTGATGTATTACAGTTTTTGAATACTCTAATACATTTCACTATGGATGGGATGGTTAAAATCAACAAAGAAACTCTCACATATATTCAAACCTCTCTGCAAAATGCGCAAGAACAGATTGAGTTTTTGGAGCTTGAATCTTAGGTACAAAAAGAATAATTACAACAATGGAATCATCATTTTGAACATGTTTCTGTTTAGAACATTTAAAGAGACTCCCATAAGAAGCAAGTCAATAATGTTGCAGTTAATTCATTTTGAGTGCCTAGTTAAAGAATAGATTTTCTTGCAGATGCAAAAGTTCAGGGTGCACTTCCCAAGCCCATCATAAGACCTTGGGAAGAGCTTGTCCATAACAAGCATAGAACTGGTCTTGGATATGACAAGGATGTGTCCTTTCATACTCCAGATTAGTCAAATCCCATCCAGTTTTAGAGGGTTGTATTTCTTCATGACTGTCCACCTTCAAATGTCTCGGATTCTTCTCCTCCTTCACAATAGCCACAACAGATTATGAAATTCCAACACTGTGATCGAGTTGGCCATATGTTGTATCATTATTTTGATCTTCACCCATGTAACAATTTTCATAAAACAACTCATTATTTACATAGATGCTTCAGAAACAAGTATCCTGCAAGAACAAAGACGCATCTTGGATTGGTTGTTTCTTGGAAATGAACATCAACAGCCAAGAATATGTTTTAGTCATATTTCATAGTCTCTTCTAGAATATTAAAATTTCTTACAGTTGTTTTTTCTCCATCTTCTCACTTTGTATCTGACAGGGGGGTAAATTATGGTCATCTACAAGATTCAAAGCCACATCAAGTGAGCCTGAGCCACAACCTACCATACCAGATTAAGAATTGTAGCCAGAGACACATAAGTTCAATTGAGCCTAAGCCACAACCTACAATACCAAATTCAGAGTTTTAGCCAGAGACACAGAAGTTCAAGTGAGCTTTAGCCACAATCTGCCATACCATATTCAGAGTTGTAGCCGAGACACAAAAGTTCAAGTGAGCCTTAGCCACAACTTGCCATACCAGATTCAGAGTTGTAGACAGAGATAGATATGCTAATGAGGATGCCTTTGGTTGGTGTTTAGCCTTAAACCATCTATGCGGGGTTGAACTTCTCCCTCTTAAAAGAATTGGGGACACTTCCTGTAGCAGAACACTTTAGCTTCTTGCTAGTTTTGGAAGAGTTACAGGAATTGCATTAAGCATTCCATAGTTGGTGGTCACTTTTGAAATGGAACCCTAAAAAGGGGCTTTTTATTTTTCTGTTAATTAAAGTGGAAGAGAAATTGGAATTTCATCTCATAATAACTTGTATTAGTTGACCAAGTCAGAATAGCTGAGTTATTTGAGGAAATTCCAATTGAGGGTCTAATAGGATGCATGTAGATTGATTCCAGGATTTAAGGGGTTCCATTTGAAGTTATGCATGAGTTGTAATTAGTTAACTCAAGAAATTGAGTTAAAATCCGTTTAACTAGTTCTAATTGTGTGATGAGCTAGTGAGAGGGCCAATGAATTAAATATAATTTAATTCAAAATGAGTGATCAATTAGCTAACTAATAATTCACTAGAAATAGTTTTTTCATGACAGTTTTGAGGAAGACCTAGTTGAGACGGAGGTTAAAGGGAAGATAACTATTAGTTGTATAATTAGAAAATTGTACAGGTTTGTTATAGAGTATGTTGGAGGTCCTTGATGCATTGCACAATCAAATGGATGGAATTTCCTATTTAATAGGTATTTAATTACTCAAGGAATGCATGATCAAGGCAGGTTGAGCAGAGGCAGAGAATTGGCTAAGTATATGTCTGATTTTTCCTAGATCGGTGTGAGACAGTTGGGAGAGTGCAGGAGTTCTCTTGTGAGAGAAAGCATTGTATTGTTTCATGATTCTTGAATTTATACAATATATAGATAGCGGAGTTTTAGGCTACGTGCTTTCCCTAGATACATCTTGTGTTGTGCGATTGATTTTCTCTTTTATCTTACTTGTTATGTGATTGTACGATCGTGTTTTGTTTCCACAAATTGTAGAAGGATTAAATATCTTGTTTTAGTACAATATAAGATCACATTGAATCCCATTGGTATATTTTCTACATGATATCAGAGCGTCACAAATGAAAATAAGAAGAGAAGAACAAAGTATTTTTTTATCAGGTTCGAATTTGCAGATTTATTCTTCTGTATCCAGCAGCAGATCAAGATGTATTTCAATGGCTTGAGACTCGAATATGTAGTCGAGGGAAATTCAAGTTATATTGCATGGAATGACATGATGGATGCAGTGCTTGGGGACAACGTACTGAAGGCTTTCATAAATGTTGATGTCCCACAACCTGCAACAGCAGATGCTCAACTTCTTGATGCATGGAAGAATAATGTTGCGAAATAGAGAAGGATCTTGTTAGAGGGTGTTCAAGACCATATTATCTCGAGCCTCCATGGGAAGGAAACTCCATATGAAATTTGGAAGTCCTTGAAATATATGTATCAGAATAGCAGTGACCACAAGAAGTTGGCGTTGAAATACAAGCTCAGGAAGATCAAAATGGAGAAGGGAGAGACGATCCAAAAATACATGACCAAGTTCACTCAATGTTGATATGAGCTTGGAAATATTAGGGTCACTATTTCCACAGATGATTTGGCGAGCCTAGCTCTTCTAGGCCTTCCCAATAGTTGGCATAGCTACCAGGACTTTGTTAATGGGAGGGAGAAGCAACCATATTGGGAGTGACTTTGGTCAGATTTGGCACAAGAAAAAATTTGGCAGAGAACCATATATGGATCCTTGTCAAAGACTGATGATGAGGAAAATTGTGCCTTGGATGGAAATGCAAAGAAAGGAAAAGGGAAGGAGTACCATTCCAAATCTAAGACCAGAAAAGCGGGCAAGAAGAAAGACTTGTCAAAGGTGAAAATTTTCAACTCTCATAATCATGGACACTCTTCTAGAAACTTTCTACAAAAGAAGAAAAACAAGAAGGCCTCACAAGGAATAGCAGGTGAAGCATTGGATTCAAAATTCGCGTTTGACTTCACCCTCATCACATGCATGTTTTCATTGATGTTGGGATATGTGTGGTACTTGGATAGTGGGGCCTCATTCCACATGAACGACAACAAATAATTCTTCAGTAAATTGAAGGAGAAGGATCTCTAGATTCACATCGAGATGGGTTATGATGGGAGTTATAGGGATACTGGGATTGGTGTAGTTACTTTCTAGAGAGAGTCAAGTAAAAACCTCATACTAAAGATGCCATGCATGTACCTAGTTTAAAGAAGAATTTGGTTTCTGTTTCTACATTGGAAGATGATGGATATGATGTGATTTTAAATGAAGGAAAGGTGTTCCTTCGTCACAAAGGCATGTGACAGGTGAAAAATATTGGGGTTCGAGTGAAGAACCTCTACAAACTTGATGTGGATGATTGCACATTATTGAGAAGTAGAGCAGATAAGGTGGTGAGCCAAGACATCAGTGAGTTATGGCACAGGAGGTTGGGGTATCCTCACCACAGTGCTTTGAGGATCATGCATAAGAATTATAGAGGGCTTCCAAAGGGTACACTTGTGTAGAGAGACACATGCAAAGGGTGTACAATGGGGAAGTATACAAAGGCCACCTTTCACGATAAGGAAATATGAGCAGTGAAAATCCCTGAGAGAGTTCACTCAGATGCATGTAGACCGTTCTCAACAACTTCCACAACAAAGCACACGTATTATGTGATTTTTCAAGAAAGTGTTGGATTTTCTTCATGTAGAGGAAATATAAAACATTCTCCAAGTTTTATGAGTTGAAGGCACTTGTCAAGAAAGATACATGGAAGAAGGTTAAGGCTCTGAGGAGCGAAAATGGTGGATAATATATCTCTAATGAATTTAAGAACTTCTCTGCCTCAGAAGGAATTCAAAGAGAATTTATTGCACCTCATAACCGATAACAGAATGGGGTTGCATAAAGAAATAACATAAATATTGTGGCAGCAGCATGAGCTATGTTGTATGACCAGGGCTTAGTCTTGCATTTGTGGGTGGAAGCATGCAATACAACAATATTTGTGCAGAAAAAAAGTCCTTATCAGATACTTTGGATGATTACACAAGAGGAGGATTTTTCTGGTAAGAAACAAAATGTTTAATATTTCAAGAAATTTTGTCCATTTTTCTATTGCCATGTGACCAAAGGTGCTAGGAAGAAGCTAGATCCAACAACATAGTCGGGGATATTTGTGGGGTATACTAATAAAATTCACGCCTATCAGGTGTACTTTACAGCACATCAAATGGCAGTGGTCAGAAGAGATGTGAAGTTTGATGAAGAAAACACAATGTGATTGTCCCTTGAGAGGGAGCTTGAGTTGCATTCAGTTGAGGAGCTCTTCGCTCCAAAGGATGGACCTCAGGATGTGGATCACACACAAGCAGAGGAAAAAAGTGGTAGAACCACTCATGCATATCCATCAACCAAAGATGAAAGGAAGCACACCAGAGAGTTTGACACATTATTGCTGGATACGAGAGATAATGTGGGAGAACCCACATCACAATGCAAGAAAATAAGGTCCCCATAATGGTACATTGGATAGATGGCTCTTATGACCGAATGTATTGATATATAACCATCATATTTTGAGGAATCAGTGAAGAAGCAAGTGTGGTTTGATGCCATGGCTGACGAGTATGACTCCATTATCAGGAAAAGTGCATAGGAAGTTGTTCGAAGACTAGTGGGGAAGTTAGTGGTAGGATCCAGGTGGGTCTACAAGGTGAAGCAGGCAAAAGATGGGAGTGTGGAGAAACATAATTATAGATTTGTGTCATAGGGTTCTCTCAGGTGGAGGGGATTGACTATGATGAAACTTTTGCACCAGTCACAAGGTACTCATCCATTAGATCCATCCTTCTACTGTCAGCGCAGATGGGATGGCATATTCATAAGATGGATGTAAAGAAGACCTTTCTCAATGGAGTTATTAAGGACAAAGTTTACATTGAGCAGGAAGAAGGCTTTGAGAACTTAGACATGGAGTCACATGTGTGCAGAATCAAGGGAACATTGTATGTGCTGAGGCAAGCACCCTGTGCTTCGTACACCACGATTGGAAACTAATTCACTGGGTTGGACTTCACCAAGAGTGAAGAAGATGCATACCTATATCATATTGTGGTTGATGGTAAGTTTTTTATTATTGTATTTTATGTTGAGGATCTAATATTCATAGGTAATGAGAAGCTCATAAATTATTTCAAAGATGATATTGCAAGAGAATTAGAGATGAAGGACATGGGGCTCTTGCACTATTTTCTTAGATTGGAAATATGGCAAAGAGATGGGAAGATATGTGTATCGTAGGGAAATTATGCCAAGGATATTTTGAGGAAGTTCCACATGGAGGGCGAAAAACTCATGGAGACTCCTCTTGTAGGATACTGAAGGAAGGAGGATGCTAATTTAGGCAAAGTAGTGGATCCTTTTCTCTCATGTTTTAGAAATGAAATTGCAGAGGAAAAATACTCTAAGATAAGCTAGACTACACCGCCTTCATATGTACCTTCTTCAGCAATTAATTGAACATTGTAACTAACCTTACTTCCGAAGACACCTGTTATTCATTCATTTCAGCAATATACATGATTTTCAAAAGGTTACCAGATTTAGGAAAGCACCAAGCTCAATGTGAATAAGAATAAGGAACCGAAAGAATATTAGAAGACATGAAATTATGGAGCCACTCTTGGAAATTTTATTAGAGAATAAGCCTCGTTGTTAGTCCTTATAATATCACAATCACCAACAGGACCAATCTTTTGCAACCTGAGGGGATATGGATCTACTTAGCTATAATACAACCTATTTTAATTGTCTATTTCAGCATCTTCCTCTAGAAGACATGAAATTATGGAGCCACTCCTTGAAATTATATTAGAGGATAAGGCTCATTGTTAATACTTATAATATAACAATCACCACCAGGACCAATCCTCTGCAGCTTGAGAGAATATGGATCTACTTAGCTACAATACAACCCATTTTAATTGTCTATTTTAGCATCTTCCTCTAAACTTCGCAAAAGTGTGAGCTAAATATTGAGAGATGGTTTTCAATGTGGTTGATATAGTTGATCACTCCCTCGAGTACACTTCGTCTCTTATCATACTATTGAAGACCAGATGATGATCTTTGTTCCAAGTTGAGAACCTGAGACAACTCCATGAACAGGTAGCCTATCCTTATTTTAGAACCCCCAATTGGTATCTTCATGCCATACAACTTGTGCACATACAGTATTTTCTTTTGGAATGATGAACCTAGAGGCCTTGGTATTTTTCTATACATACGTGACAATTGTAAACTATAGACTAAACTTGGTTAATGATTCTTATTTCCTTATAGGTGAAGTGGAAAACATGTGGGAGAGTCTCCCCATCATAGAGACAAACATAAGCAGTTAAGAATGTTCTCATCCTTTCCAATGGAGATTGGTTTACATTTATATTGCTACACTCAAAATTCTACCATAAAAATATATCTATTCCATTTAGGGGAGAACTCCTCTAAACCTTCACCAAAACAAGCTATATATCCACAAGAATGATCTTCCATTTTGTTATCCATCATTATGACTAAACATTTTAAGGATCTTGTGGGTAACCTTGGACTAGAGAAAATTTAATTACGTTGTGTTTCTTGTGGGCATTATTCTAATATGATTGGGTTTGTTAAGGGAGTTTTAGAAACCCAGGCCAGGGGTTGGGGTGTTGAAACTATTGCTAAGAGTTTGAATTTGAGAGCAGAATTTTACGGAAGTAAAGACCCAAGAGGAAACAATTGTAGAGCAAGGAAGACTACATACAAGAAAAAAAAAGTGGTATTTCAAAGGTCTATAATATATTTGTGATGTTTTGTGCTGAACATGATTCCAAGTTGATGGGAAAGCGAGTTTTTTTGTCAAAGTATCCTACTCATTCAGATATGAAAGGTGCTAGTATCGGAAAAATGTATGGCACATTTAATAACAATTCACATATAATTCTTGGACATATTATAAATTTGTGGTAGCATATCTTTGAATGGTGTCTTTCAATACTTAATGTGACACTGTTTGCAAAGCCATTTCAATTATCTTAATTGCCACTTGATAATTGTGGAATACAAACACCAAAACTATGGCTATGAAACTTGGCACTCTTACTTGACTTATTCGTAAATATAAAGTTTGAATGGTATAGGTTTGCATTGAGAATAGTGATAACTTTCATTAGTAGTCATGTGATGATGGCTCCTCATTTCTGAGCTTCATAAATAACATAAATCATAGCTTTGACCATATTTCACACATCTTGGTGGCACAATATGACTACTATAACATTGAACAATACACGAGATTGAATTTCTCTCTGTACCTAAAGGTACTATGTTTTCCCTATTCTCTTTTGCCTATTGGCAGCATTCTTTTGAGAAACTTACCACTTTTTATGGTTGTGGACCTATAATTTGATCATACGATGAACAGTAAAGTGAGTAGGATTGCTCAGTTTTAGTCAACGAATTCTTATTTTGTTGAATATGGCTTGCCCTGCCACAAGTATCAATTTTTAGTACAAGTATGTTGAGTACCAAATGTTTCTAGGCTTGTTTATAGGTTAAATTTTAAATTATATTTGAATGTTGTTTTTAATTTCAAGGTAAAAATAACAATGTCCAGTGCATCATAGATTAACACCTTTTACTGTGAACACATACCATATTTCATTTATTCTCATTGTTTCAGAATGCACTAATTGTTCAGAAATCTTGGTCAAGGTTTTTTCAGCTTGTAATTTAACATAAGTGTGCAAATTTGTCTACATTATAGGGCCTGAAGCTTGATTCCCAATGACAAGGGTGCATATGCATGCAAATTTCTAAAGGAAGTTTATTTAGAGTATATATATAGAGTTTGGCATTGATTCGTGTCTAAATCATTCTTAGGACTTGGAACTTAGACTCAAAATCATGTCTATGGGCCTCAGAGAGGAGGTGAGAAGGATCAAGTGCTGCAAGATGAAAAATTGAAGGTAGTGGATGTGTGGTTGTTATGGTTTTATCTTTATAACTTTTTAAGTGTAAATTTTATCATTATTTATCATTGTATCTGTACTTGAAACTCTTTGTTTTATCCTTGGATATTCTAAGTATCTGTATAAGTGATTGGATTTCAAGTGTTGGAGGCAACATTTTACTTTCTCTTCACATAACAAGATACCAAAGGAACAATTTTGGCAGAGGAACTCTCCATTGCTAATTTTGAAGTTGAATTAGGGCTGAAATATAAATCCATGATAATTTGATATCTATCTTTCTCATTATAACCTCAGAAAACTTTACTGGATGGTTATAAATTCCAATCATCTTGATCTATGCATTTATGATTCAGTCTAGCCTTAGAATTCTTGATACGTTTGCATTCAATGATACATTCAAAATGAGATACCTTTATCTAGTAGATAATTGAAACATAATTAATTCTTCAATCTTACCCTTTGTACAGTTCTCAAGAATTTATATTAAACTTTTTTGAGTGGTTGATCATTCTCAAAATACCTCAAGATGCATTATTATATACTTTAAACAACAGAACAATTCATACGAGTGATCTACAAATTATAAGGGTCAATTAGATCACCTCTAAGTAAATTAAGGCCATTTTTGTTTCAGGAGAAAAGGCGGTAGAAATTGTATTGAAAGAAATAGGACAAGCAATAAGCAAGACAATAGCTACTACAAAGATTCTAAAAATGATCCTTTTAAACTTTATGATGTTACTTCTTCCTACTAGTTGGGAAGAGAAATAGGGTATTGGCCACTCAGATATATATTATCTTTATAAAATCAACCCGTTCATCTGTTTGGCCAATCTTACAACAGAAGGTTGTTTCCTTATGTCAGAATACAAAACTCATCCCTACAAGAGTCACTGATGTTTGGGAAACTATTGAAGAAATAATGTTGCCATAAGTTCCAACTCAGTGTAATCTAAAATTTCTACAATATTTACTAATTTATCATTTAATATCTCTTTTTTGTGTTGAAAAAACATCAAGGTAATTGTTGGCAAGAACACGTGCTTACAGGAAATTATTTTTTTAATGCTCCAGTTGATTTTTCAATAATTTTCATTTTGGAAAATGCTCGACATGTCTCTATGGTTTCTATCCCTCTTTCACCAAGGCCACTTGGATGAAAATACCATTGGGCGTATCTGTTCAAGTTTATGTTGCTGGATGGATTTATGTTTCCATTCTAAACCTGGATAAAAATTTTCTAATATATGCTATCAATAATGTGTGGAGGATTGTAAGGAAAGCATAGTTATTATGAGTTATTTTAACTGCAGTTATCAGGATCATTTTCCAGATGATTAAGTCAATTAGAAAAATACATTTTTTTGATGGAAACCATATAGTATTTTAAGATCCATAATATCCATAATATCCATAAAACATACAAAATTTTAAGATCCATAATATCCGAGAAATAAACCATATAGTATTACAAACTTGGTATGATACAATTTTCTAAACAAGGTCTATCCCCATTGACAACATTGTGTGTATTACATGTTGATTTCTCGAACTGGGAATCAGAATACATGAATGTTTTTGTACAGGTTGGCTCCAAATCATTCTCTTTCTCCTGATGATTGTCTGTTGGGAAAATGACCTGCACAACATAACCAATCCTTGTTACACATCACAAATTTTCAATATATGAATGTGAATATTATACTAGGAACAATGCAGGCATGTAAAGTAATACAAACATGATGAAGGGAATAGATGAACTGATCTACTAAGATGTAAAGGGACTAAAATGCTAGGATGTTGTGAAATTCAAGACATTAAGATAAATTTGGTTCAACACCTTCAAGACATGTCAAATGTCAAGGATGTCGCACCCCTGCAAACATTTAGACACTACATTAACAAAATGTATAACATCCAATACACACGTTTAAGAGAAAATTAAGAGGGAAGATATGGCAACAACCCTGACATATAACCGATTGTGCAGTTGTTGAGCAACAAAGCATGCTCAAGTAGAGAATGGTCCATAGGAGAAGCTCTTGCAACTGTAAGATAACAATGCAATTTTCATAAAAGAAATTAATACAAACATCATAAATTTGACTACATGAATTAAGAATCTAAACATGTTGACCTCATCAATTTATGGAACTTTCCGAGTCAATATAGGATGCGTTCTTGGGACAAGGACGACCTCGCTTGTTGAGATGTGGAAATTGAATTGGTTTGTAATTGGATGCATGGACATTCAAATCAATTTCCAAATTGCCACTTTGTTTTTATCTTTTTATTTTTCTTTCTAGGGCTAAGGAAACTATTCTTTCTCTTCAAAGATGACTCATAAGCACCCACCCCAAGAGTGAAGTCATAGTCCATAATATGAAAATAATTGGCATCATCCAACATTTTTTTTAAACAAACATAACAATTGTTTTGTCTTGCTCGAAGTAGGAGGAGTGCTATTTCTCAACAAGTCTATGTAGCCAAACAACTCCTCTTTGTCCAAGTGAATTTCTTCAACATTTGGATCTACATTATTATCAACCATGATATTTATGTTCACATCTGTATTGAGATTTGGCTCCTCCATATATATCTTAGGAGGGGCATTGAATGTATTGGGTATGGGATCATGATCCATTAAAGCATCTAAATTCATTGTAGCAGAATACAACCATCCTACCTTTACGGCATGCTTGCAAACATTGCGACGAATAGACCATGGGCAATCACAGGTGAAACAATTTGTGTGATCCTAAATGGTAAAATATCACACATCAGCTATACTTTGACTCCTCACCCAATAAGCAAGAGAGATGGCTCTCATGAGGGCTGCAATCACTATATGGAATTCTTCTAGTTTTCTCCATTGATGATTCAAGTTGTCTCTCTTTCTTGTGGTTGTTCAAATATTCTTCTTTTTTCAAAATTTCCTTGAATCGGTAGCAGGGTTCAACCATTGTGAAGAGAGTATAAAATAGTCATTCCATCCTGTGAGCACATTTCTTTCTATGAACAGCGAAAAGGGTCGTATTGAGATAAAAATGATATGATTCCACAACATTATTTGTCTCCTGATTTGCCTTAGAAAACTCTCATCATCCTTTTACCCACATCCATAAATGTAAAAACTCAATTAGTAAATATATATTCTCTTTATTGACCAAAAAAGCATAAACACAAGAAACATTATGTGCACTTACTACACTTATCATCGGCAACCCAATTCTTGTGGAAATAGTCTAAAAATTCACCTCAGTTGCAAATTTGGTGAAAAATTCATTTATTGCCATAGTCACTTTATCGTTTGAACAAATTTTCATGATATGGCATAGCTTATTGAACATCTCTTTTGCTTTTTCTGAAGTACTAGCTAACCTATCAACATTTTTGAGCCATGCCTTTCTTACATGCCATATACACAATATTACTTCACACCTGTGATGTTTTTGCCATATTTAATTCATTTTAAGTGAGAAATATTTAGATTGAATACAAGTTGCAATGTGAAATAAGAAAACTGAGTTTACCTCAAAGCAACAATTTCAGTCAATGAATCATCAACCATGAAGGCATTGAGCTTCCAATCATGACAAAGCTGATAACACTTATGCATTAGGTACTCCAACCACAACAATATATCATGTGATTTATTACGTGACATCACCACCAAAACAACAGAAACCCCACTTGGTTGCTCATCAAACGCAAAAAGTATGTACATGTGATACTGCCATATTATAAAAAAATGAAATTAATTTAACACATTGATTACAATCAAAATTATTTCACTAAATAAACCATTGCTACAATACTAACCTTGTATTTATTTGTGTTGAAGGTTGAATCCATGCATATTAAGCTATTATGGGATAGCTTAATCCATGCACAATTGTAAATGTCAACACGCTGACTCTCTCGTTCTACTGCCAACTGTCACGCGGTAAAATATTCTTGCACTCCAGTTCTACTATTATAGTGAATAGTGAATGTCAACGCATTGGCTCTCTGAGAGTCTACTGCCAACTGTCACGTGGTCACAAATTCCTGTAGTCTGCAATTTCGCTATTAATTGACTAACGTTCCAATTAGCAGACTGTTTTAGCTTTCAACTTAGACTGTTTTGAACCAGTCCATAAGCCACTGTAACCGAGTTTTGAATTTTGAAAATCTAAGTAAGACGGAAACCAAGGCAACATCATCATTAAAAGCCCAGCCTATCACAAAGCAGCATTTAAAACGATTGAATGGCCTAGACATTCGACCTTACCCTAAATCTCTATTTATGAGCAAGAGCTAGATATAAGATTTATTCAAAAGTCAATCTTTATACGTCGAGGTTTATCTTCTGGTATATTAAGGTATTTGTGACCTGAAAACTAAATTAAATGTGGAAAATTCAACAATTTAGGGTTCTACAATTTTAATTTTGATTTAATCGATTTTTTGAAGTTATAATTTTATTCCATTGATAAGACACGTTTATATGTGGGTATAGTAGTTTATGGATTATTCAAAATTAATTAAAAGTGAAACTTTTGGCATTTTCACTTTTTATTAAAGTTATTTAATCTTTTTGAATTATGATTTTAGGGTTTGTATTATTGGTTTTAATTTTATTTTTTTTAATTAAATTTGTCTAAAATTATAAGAAAATTTTCATCACTATTAAGTTTATTTATAATCTCAAAAATAATTTTTTTTACTTCAATTCTAACCAAAAACAAAACAAAAAAACCAAAAAAAACTTATACAACACATTATTTTAAATATTAATTTAAATATCATTTTTATAACATTTTAATTTTTTTAATTATTTTCAATACTAATTTATACACAATTTTTATAACATTTTAAATTATTTATATAGCTTATTACATCGGATGATAATTTTTGGTAAGTAGTTTTTATAAGAAAACCGATGATTTCGAACATCATAGGTATATAAAAGTGTAATCATATCATAAGTTGGTTCAGCAGGTGCGAAGTGGCTGAGATGGCCTAATTGATAAGTTTTTAAATAAAATTTAACTTTGAACATTGTAAACAAATTATGTTTTAATTTTTATTTTTAATAGTGGTTCAATATTTTTTACAGGGATAAAATTTTATTAGTTATCTGGTTTGATGAACGTTCTATAAAACTCAACTTTATGCTAATTATTTTATTTTATGAATAAAATATTCATTTTATTATTAGTTGAACATTTTTCATGTTCATAAATCGTTATATTTTTCTTCTGTTGGCTTTAGAACTATTATAGGTAACAAAATCATTTTTGGGTTATGCAACTTCTCCCCGAGAGTTGTTTGAGTCTCGTTACAACCAATAAAATCAAGCTCTACATTTTTATCCTTTTCAAAAGTTGATTCCAATGTATTATTTCATTTCCAGTGATGAATAGTGAAATTGGTATGGGAAGAGTGTTAGAATAAATTTTAATTTGAAGTTCTTATGTAGGAGCAATGCCATGTTAGATCTAGTTTAAGATGTGGTGAACTATTGGTTGATAAATTTAACCCCTTTCTTAGAATCAATTATTGATGGAAAAATGTAATATTTCGAATATGAAATAAACAATAATACAAAGAAATGTAAACAAAAACTATAACATACAGAGACACATATAGGAAACACTACAAATAAACCAGAAAAACCAAGCCATTTTATTAAATTTCTGAAATGAGGAACATATATACAACGTGCTTGGAATGATAGCACCTTAGCCCGCTCAAGGGAGGCTGAAATGATCACTCCCTCCTCTATCGAAATATCTGTTCAAGCTCTGCTCTGCGCTGCTCCTCCTCTACGTAGTCTTGCTGGAAAATACTGCTGCTGGCTGGAAAGGGACTGGGATGTGGGGCTGCTCCGTTTCTTGGAAAATTATGAAACTCTGACACCGAATTCTCCTTTAAAAACCCGAAATAACCCGTGAAGGAATATTTGAAAGGCTGACCTCAGAAATTCACCCTCTAGGGATGGCTACGCTCTCCAGCTAGGTATGTTGGCCTTGATGATGAAAACACTACAAGAAAGGCCTCCAACTCTCTGAATAACTCAGCTATGGAAGGGTTCATCCCCTCAAAATCTCCCAGACTAAAATCTCATGAAGTTATCCTCCCCCGGAGCTGCTCTCCTCTACGACTGTGTAATCCCCTTAGAAGACTGCACTGCCATTGAAGTGAATGCATAATCCTGTGGTTGAAATGATGTTTCTACTCTACAAAACCTGTTGGAATGGCTCCTCTCCGAAGCAGGCACTCAAAGTCCCATGAGGACACGGTTGGGATCTCCGCTTGGAAACACCCTTGTGCTAAACCACACTATAGACTCAGCTAAACAACTTGAGTGTGCTCTAGTATTAACAGACAAAAAATCATAAGATGCAAGAATGAATGAGAAAGGTTGCCTTCCTTTCCTTTTATGCTTGTGAACCCCTAAATTCCTTTGGGCCCACATATGTTGTGTTATCCCTCTGTGCCACACTGTCCTTTTCTACGTTGCGCTGCCTCTCCCACACTGCCATTGCGTTGCCTAGCCTCATGTTGCCACTGTGATGTCCTAAGTGCCTCCTCTCCTGCACTGTCACTAGGCATCATGGGGCCCACTTCACCTTTTAATTAATATTCTCGGTGACTTTAGGAAGGTCCATTTATTCTAATGTTTTACTCATGGGTCCCCTCACCCCTTTATTTCCTGTTAAACTTAAGGAAAACAAAAATTAATCAAAAATGAATATTCTAATTAGCTATATGCTAATTGGGAATATTACACTCCTCCCTGCCAAAATGTTTCTTGTCCTCAAGCAACTGCAAGGATGGATGCTGCAAGATCTTCTCCTCCTCCCAAGTGGCATTCTCATCTGGAAGGTTTCTCCACATGATCAGAATTTCCTTGACTGTCCTTCTCCTCATCTATCTCCCTTAGTATCTAGAATGGCTTATGGTTGCAACACAAAATATCTCTCATCATTTGTAGGCGGGAGCTCTATAGTGGCAGTCACCTGCTGTCCCATAGCTTTCTTCAAGCATGAGACATGGAAGATGTTATGGATCTTGCTCCCTACTGGTAGCTCTAACTCATATGCCATCTCACCAACTCGTATAATCACCCTGTATGGCCCATAGAAGCGAGGTTTAGGCTTCTCCACTCCCTTATGCTTTAGCGTGGACTGTTTGTATGGTTGAAGGTGGAAGTAAGCCAAGTCATCTACCTCAAACCGCCTCTCTACGCAACCCCTATCTACATACATATTCTTCTGGTTTTGTGTTTTGCCTAGGTTATCCTTGAGATCCTAGAGCGTTTCCTAGCTCTCTTGGATCCAATATTTGCCCCATGGGGCATTTCTTGATCCAAACATAATATCAACAAAAGTTAGAGCATGATATCGATAAAAATCATAACATAGAGAGATACCGATTGACATATAGAATGTTGTGTTGTAACAGTATTCCCCCAAGTGGAGCTAGTGCAGCCATGCCTTCTGCAGCCTCGAGACATAGTTTTGCAAGTAGCCCTGTAGCCACTTGTTCACTATCTATGTTTTTCCATCCGCCTGTGAGTGATAATTGGTATTGGGTGTCAAATCAATACCCACTAAAATGGAACAACTCCTGCCAAAA
Organism: Pinus albicaulis; assembly: GCA_034641835.2. Lineage (NCBI taxonomy): Eukaryota > Viridiplantae > Streptophyta > Pinopsida > Pinales > Pinaceae > Pinus > Pinus albicaulis. Next base: position 20,423,767 of record CM076572.1, on the reverse strand, counting down.
TCATCCCATGAACTGGCTATCCCTATCACTGACTATAGTCTTTAAGAGATCATGGAGCCTGAAAATATCCCTGAAGAACAACTTGACCACCTGTGAAGCTATATATCGCACGACGATGGAAAAAAAATGTGCATACTTTGTTAGTTGATCCATGACTACAAAGATGCAGTCCTTGCCCTGCACCACGGGAAACTCTATGATGAAATCCATGGATATGCTCTCCCATTTCCCCTCCGGAATGGGGAGCGGTTGTACAAACCTGCGAGATGAATCAACTCCCCTTTGTTCCTCTAGCAAACCTCACACTCCCTGACATGCCAAAGTACATCCTCCTTGAGGCCTCTCCATGAGAACCTCTCCAAAATAGCCCTGTAAGTCTTCGTGAACTCCTGATGACCTGCAAGTGGCGAGTCATGGGCTGCACGCAAGATATTCTCCCTAACTTGATGGGAGCTACCTATCAAATCAATCATGTCTCGATGGTAGATGACCTCATCCATCACTCGATACCTATCATTTGTCACATGTCCATCCAACACCTCACAAACAAAGTGGTACTTGGGATAATCCACCAACAACTGGGCTCTCCAATTTGCATCAAGGCTCATCAAAGACAATGTTACTGGACTCTGTGATAAGGAATCTGCCACTACATTTTTCTTCCCCTTGACATACTCGATGTCAAATTCATAGGCCTAGATTTTTCTGACCTGCTTTTGCTGCCTCTCTTGTAACTGTTTCTGCTCAAGGAAAAAATAAAGACTATTGTGCTCAGTCCTCACCCGAAATTGTTTACCCACCAAGTACTGTTGAAACTTTGCCAACAAATGCATGATGGCCAGCATCTATTTTTCATATATCGGGTATAGTTTCTCATGTGGCAGAAAATTTTGACTCTTGAAAGAAATAGGGTGGCCTCCCTGCATCAAAAATTCTCCTACCTCCTCTCCTAAAGAATCACACTCCAGCACAAAGGTCTGCATGAAATCTGACAATGCCAACACTGGAGAGCTGCTCATCACCTCCTTGAGCGTGTCAAGGCCATTTGCGCAACATCGGTCCATCCAAAATCCCTCTTCTTGGTGAGGTCTGTGAGGGGTGTTGCAAGCTCTAAAAACCCCTTGAAGAAATTCTAGTAGTATGTGAAAATGCCTACAGACCCTTGAAGTTCTATGACATTATTCGGTGCTAGCCAATCCTAGATGGCTCGAATATTCTCCTCATGGACTCTTACCCCATCCACTCCGATGATATGCCCCAAGTAGAGCATCTCTGTAAGTCCAAACTCGCATTTGGATAGATTAGCATAGAAATGTTTCTCCTCCAAAATACGCAGTACAACCTCAATATGATCCAAGTGCTCCTCCCATGTGCGGTTATAGATGAGAATGTCATCGAAGAATACTAGCACAAACTTTCTCAGCGACCACAGAAAATGTGGTTCATACAAGAATGAAATGTGGCCAGAACATTCGTCAGCCCAAAGGGCATCACCAAGAACTCAAAGTGGCCATAGTGGCATCTGAACACAATCTTGGGGACATCCTAGTCCCTCGCCTTGATCTGATGGTACAAAAACCTTAGATATATCTTCGAGAAGAACTTCATTCCCCTCAACTCATCCATCAACTCATCAATCTTGGGAATGGGGTAACAGTTGTTCATGGTTTTTTTGTTGAGCACCCTATCATTGATGCACATTCACAATGTGCCATCCTTCTTCTTCACCAAGACCACGGAAGAAGCAAAGGGACCAGTATTAGGCCTGATGTGACCCAACGCCAAGAGCTCATGTATGGTCCACTCAATCTCATCCCTATAGGATTTTTGGTGCTTATAAGGGGTGGCAATCACTACTTGGATCCCTTGCTCCAGCTCAATAGTATGCTAAAATCCCCTGTCCAGAGGCTGCCCTCATGGTATGTCCCCAGAAACCGTAGCGTAATAGTCGAATATAGACTGTACATCAGGATGCATTAGCTGCCTTATCGCTCATGCCTCTAAAATATGTAGCTCCATTGCCCATTCTACATCTCCCTTTCAGAAATCTGCCTCCATCTGGTGTGCCGAGACTATTTTTAGAGGGTATGTGTGCATGCCCCTAATCATCACATGCTTCCTACTCTTCTTATCTGTCCACTCCATATCCAATGTCTCCCAATCCATGGTGACCTTACCAAGTGTGATAAGCCATTGCACACTCAATACCACATTGGTATATGCGATGTTGACTACAAGGAAGTGATCCATCATGGTGTATGTCCCCATTATCACTGCTAATTACAGAACATATCGCATGCATTTTATGGTCGTGATACCTAGAACCAGCACAAAGAACCCATAAAAACTCTTTTTTGGTATGCCTCTCCGCTGCACTAGTTGAGCATCAATGAAGTTATGTGTAACCCTGCTATCTGTTGTGGATGATTTTGTCACCCCCTAGAGACAGCCTAGAGTTGCTATAGACCAGTGCCTAGGACATCTTAATATAGCAAGGAGGTCATTATATAGCTTGGGTTGTTAGTCCAAAAGCTCTCTTACTATCTCTTGTAAAACAAGGAAATAAGTTTTGAATGGGACCAATCTCTCTCAGAAGCTGATATGAAGATAAGAACAGTGTAGGGACATCATGTAAAACTCCAATACAAAGGTATCAGACAGTTAAGAGACAGCTTACTGTAAAGAGGGCCACTTCAAATAATATATCACAGAAATCAAATATCAGGAGGTGAGTACAGCGAGGAAACATAAAGAAGATATTAGTTGACATGAGACTGATACCTAGATACACAACAGAACCACATAAGGGCATACCAATTTATGAATCCTTATATGACAATGGTGTTTTAAAAGCACCCTCCTCATGCAACTAATATAGCTGAAAATATGGAAAAGATGAACATGGAACAGTATATCATGACTAGGCCTATTTAAAGCGCTTGAATAATTCCAGAAAGGGCACCAACAAGGATGAATCCTTACTGCAAACTAGTGAGCCACTCGCATTCTAGAACATGATACGAGAAGATAAATAGCATGAAATGAGATATTGTATTAACACATAAGAGAAATTACATACTGTGAGATACCAAAGACCAGAATCCTCAATACAGTTATAACTCCTCCTCACTGAGACCCTACGGGCTCTGAACCTTCATACAGAAATATCACAAAATGTATACAAAAGCCCTGTCGCTACACATTTTGCTGATAGAAATCTGGAACCCTTACAATGTCTTCTTTTCGGGCCTTTATAGAAAAGATAGAGAATTCTAGAGGAGGAGGTAGATGGAGCACATTTAATGACTCAATTTGAATAAAATGGTGGAAAACAATCGCGCCCACTCTATGAATGACTAACTATAAATGACTGTACTTTACAATCTGTCTACAGAAATAAATGTTGGGAGATGAAAATCTCCATATATAAAAGACACAAATAATAAAATATATACAATGCTTTGCCTTCCGCTGGGAGTAAGATCTGCTGCCGTAAGAACCCTGAGATGGTCTGCGATTCTGTACTGTACTATCAGCCTTTATCTTTGAATTTGGATCCTGGATCTTTAATGTAAGGCGAATTTCTCTGGAGGGTTCTGTAAATTCATGTCTTTGTCTTCTTTAATGGTGGTCATTTCTCACGCCTATCTTCGGCCTCCTCTTTTAATTTCACCAGCAGAATATCGTCTTTTGACACGCCTTTTATCTTTTGCGATGGAGGCGATGAATTATGAGGCCTCTTATCATCTCGGAACCTGCAAAACCCAAAAACATTAGATAAACCAGACTCAGAGGCAAGGGGCATGGAGACGTAGATGAGAATGGAATCGTGGACACGAACAGATAATAGGAACATGAAGGGTGGCGGAGGAAACGTGATGAGGGCTTTGAAAAATGAATGAAATGCAGATTTTCTACGTGACACAGTTTGGAGGTGGTGGTTGAATAATGACGAATGCAAAATAAAAACACATATAAACACGTATATATATATATATATAGTGGGGACGAATATTATGGGTGCACGAGAAGGAGACACGTGGATGTACGATAGACAGATGGGGAACTGACATGGCAACGGAGTCAATGGACGGAAGAGACTGTATCCTGGGCCGTCGGATTGCAAACACAGATCAACGACTGAGAATCAATGAGAGCAGAACGATGGTGGGCCATATGACGTAGCGGACACGAGATAACGGGTGGGCGACTCTGGAGGATACCCACCGTCGGATTGACATCGCCAGATCTGACGGTTCAAACGAATTCCGTTGCCCGGCGATTGTACAGACTTTAACGCACGGGGAAAGCGGGTTCATGGGCCGTACCAAGGACACGCGGTGCTTTTTCTATGGAGTCGCTGCCCTCGTGGTAAATATTGCCGTTTCGATGAAAGTGGTGCGGGAGTTACCACCGGTTTTCTGCGCGTGGGGCCCTCCACACAGGACGATTGCCGCTCTGTTGATCTAACTTCGATCGGACGGTCACCATTGCACCCGAACATAAATGATAAGCCCCTTTTTCTTTTGACTTGTGGTTTTCGGGCTTGGGTCATGTGATGACGACAGGAAAGGAGCTAAGGACCTGGGGCTTTGGTCTAATAGATCTAAATTGCGGGTTTTAAACTTTGGCCAAGTGTATTTTCTGAACGGGGATGGCGCTATTAAGCGGGAGCATCGGGATTTAAGCCACGGTGGAAGTCTGAAAGAGATTTAGAAAAGGTGGCAGGCCGAAAATTTACATGCAGGAGTAAATATGTACAACATCGGCTCCATCTGGGGATGACATGTTTGTCCTCGGGCATGTCGAGAACACGCAGACCACTGAATATTTCATCCTGTTTTCCATTCTCCCTGCGCTTCTTTTTCAGGTAATTGTCGGCATCCTCTTCTTTATGAAAATAAAAATTAAAACAACTTATATACAATATAATACAATCGGGCACCCCTGCCTAGATTAGAATTGGAAATATGGCTTGAGAAATTGGCCATTTACAGGGGCATCCAATAAATCACCCTGTAAGTTTTCTAAAGAAAAAGTGTTGTTTCTTCCTAGCTTCACTATTTTGAATGGCCCAAACCACAGCGGATCAAACTTAGCATTCTTGCCCTTCTCTGCTCTGCGAACATCCCACCTGAGAACCAAGTCTCCAATTTGAAACTTTCTATCTTTCGCATGCTGGTCAAATACATTCTTCATTTTCTCCTGATATTCTATCAATCTCTGGTTCACCTGGTCCCGCGTTTCCTCCAATTCTACCAGCTGATTAATCCTTCTGATCATGTCATCTGGTTCTTCCTAGATTTCTTGCATGAAGCATGCCACTGGCAATGCCAATTGCATAGGAAACACAGATGATTTCCCATAGACCAGCTCATAAGGTGACTTCCCTGTTGCTCTCTTGCTGGTTATCCTATTCGCCCATAGAGAAAATTTTAACTAAGAGTCCCAATTCTTTTGATTCTCACTTATTGTTTTCTTCAAGGCTCTCACTAGGGTTTTATTAGAAGACTCTACTAAACCATTTCCCTATGGATAATATGTTGTGGAATGAGTCAGGATGATGTTATACCTTTGGCAAAAATTCACAAATCTGGCAGATTTAAAAGCTTGTGCATTATCAGTTACAATTCTAGCAGGACAGCCAAACCTAGATATGATATTTTCCTCCATAAACTTCATTATCACAACATCTGTAGCATTTCTTGTAGGTATGGCTTCCACCCATTTCGTGAAGTAATCTGTGGCTGTTAGTATCCATTTATATTGGCCACTTGATGGGGGATGTATTTCTCCTATAAAATCTAATCCCCATTTCTGAAATGGTTCATTTACATGAATAGGAATCAAGGGCAAAGCTGCTAATTTCTGTCTTTCTGCAAATCTTTGGCACTTGTCACATGCTCTGACCCAAGCAAAAGTATCTGTATACAATTTTGGCCAGTAGAAACCAGCCTTCAGGATTTTATGCGCTGTAGCCCTCCAGCTGTAATGCCCTCCACATATTCCATCATGGAATTCTGTCAATATATTCTCTACTTCATTTTCTGTGAGGCATAACAGTAATATACCTGAAGGGTCTCTCCAATATAGCTGTCCATTGGCAATCATGTATTTATGAGATTTCATTCTTACAGCTCTGTATTTTATCTTATCACAACTCGGAGGACAGCTAAGAGTTAAAAGATATTCAACTAATTCTTTATACCAAGGACTAGTTAGATATTTCATATGTATCTTTTGAGTGGCCATCTCCAGTCCTTGCTGCTCTTCTTCTTGGTCAGATTCTTCATTTGCTATCATGGATAGATTAACGCCCAAGGCCTGATGATTTGATTCTGATAACATCTTTGCCAATCCCTGTCCTTTAATTAACTTGGTGGGCTTTATGTTCAAATCATACTCCTGTATTTTTGCAATCCATATTCCTCTTTTTCCTTCGCTATCCCCCTGAACAAGAATGTCTTTGACAACTGCTGTGGGAACATATGCAGTGATGTGAGATTGCAAAATATAAGTTCTAAAAGCCTTGAGAGACTTTACTAGGGCATATGCTTGCTTCTCCAATATATTATATTTCAATTCAGCATCATGCAATACTTGACTGAAGAAAGCTATAGGCTGTTCATATCCATCTTCATTCTTCTGCAATAAAACTCCAGCAATTGTGTGAGGTGAAGCAAATGAAAAGATCATAAAAGGCTTGCTGTAATCTGGCCCAGCTAGCACAGGAGCTTCAGCAAATGCCTGTTTTATCCTTGTGAATGCATCTCTAGACTCCTGGGACCATTTTACTTCATTCTCCTTTTTCAACATATTAGTTATATGCCTAACTATCTCGGCATAGTTAGGAATAAACCTTCTTAGAAAATTAATTCGGCCTAAAAATACCTGTACTTCCTTCTTATTCCTGGGTAGAGGAATGTTGTTTATTACTTCCACTCTCTTAGGGTCTATTTTCACACCATATTTTGTTACAATGTGCCCTAAGAGTTTTCCCTCATCTAATGCAAATAAGGACTTTTGAGGGTTGAGGGATAGGCCATACCTTCTACATTTTTCAAAAGTTCTTCTTAAATGCTCAATATGTTCATCATCATTCTTTGAAAACACTGTGATATCATCAAGATATACCACCAAAAACTTGTCCTGCTCTCCAACAAAAGCTATGTCCATTGCCCGCTGAAAAGTAGCTCCTGCATTAATTAATCCAAATGGCATCTTGGCATACATAAAGGTTCCCCATGGTGTAGTAAATGCAGTTTTCTTCTGGTCTTCTGGGGACACGGCCACTTGATTATAACCAGAAAATCCATCCATCATTGACATTCTGGATGCTCCCACCACTTTCTGCAGGATGTGGTCCATCTTAGGCAGTGGATAATTATCTTTGAGAGATGCTCTATTCAAATTCCTGAAATCCACACACAGCCTTATTTCTCCATTCTTCTTTCGAACAGGAACAAGGTTCGCTATCCATTCTGAGTATCTTAATGGCACAATTATCTTAGCTTTCAGTAGCTTCTTGACTTCTTTTTCAATGGAGGGAAGCAGCCGAGGATTTATCTGTCTGAGTTTCTGCTTGTATGGCTTCGCATCTTCCCTCAATGGGATTTTATGCTGCATTATATTTACATCAAAAGTTTTTAGGTCCTGATAGGACCAAGCAAATACATCTTTGTAGGATTGAAACAACTTCAAATATTTTTCTTTATAATCTTTTGGGACTCTTTTAGATAATTTGACAATTTTGGGATCAGTAGAAGTACCCAGATTCAAATCTCCTACTTGATCTTCTTCTGTCATTTTATTTGGCCGCAGTGGAATATCATCTTTGTTAAATAATCTTTCTAGAGGCACCATACCTCTAGGTATAACATTCCTTTTCAGCTGCAGCACTTTATTTCCTGCTATTCTTTCTTCCCATTTATTTTTTGCAATGTTTTCAACTTCTTCCTCCACATTATCATCAATCTCCATATTGGAGAATTCTCCCACTGTCTCCATGAACCTCTTCATATGTTCATCATCTTCAAATACCTGCCAGTGCTTTATATTATCTGGAATAGATGGTCTGTAACGTACCTCCACTTCATATCTTAAAAGTGGATTCTAAGGAGGACGGAATGTACTGGCAGCTACAGCAAGAGAATCTGCTATTCTGTTTTGCTCCCTGGGCATGAACTGTATGCTAAATGCTGAGAAGAAATTTTCTATCATGTCCCATACTTCGTTTCTATATGCTCTGAGCCGAGGGTGCTTAGTTTGACATTCATTTTTGATCTGCCTTACCACCAGCTCAGAGTCTCCCAAGACTTTTAAACATTGGATTCCCATGTTTCTAGCTGTTTGCAGTCCCAATAATAGTGCTTCATATTCAGCCACGTTGTTCGTAGCCTCATATTCCAATTTAAAAGACAGTGGCACCCATTTTCCTGTAGAAGAAATTAATAGCACCCCAGCTCCATTGCCTTCTCTTGAATTTGCTCCATCAAAATGCAAAGTCCAAATTTCTGATTCCTGATCTCCTTTAGGCTGCTCAGCTTGGATTCGACCAAAAAGGGGCTCATGAGCACAACTTTGATTTTCCTCTAACATCAAACATGAGAAGTCTCCCTCTTTGTTATAAACAGGAGAATTTTCTGAGCAGTCAGCCTTAGTTACCATTTTAACAAATCTAGTCTCCCTGTACAACCTCCTTTCTTGACCTCCAAAGACTGGGACAATAGCATATGTTAGATCCAATTTAATTGATCCCCCAATCTTTGTACCCCAGGACCTTGACAGTAGCATGCCAAAGCGAGCTGGGATATCAGCGACCACAATGTCCATGACCACACTTTTTGTCGGAATTTGGGCCAAATTGACCACTAAATCTTTAATCATTCCCAAGAACTTAACTCTTTTTGAATCAAATGAATATAGGTCCTTGTATGGTCTTGTAATTTGCAGTCCCAGTTGTTCCATGACAGACAGAGGCATAAGATTGTGGGAAGCCCCAGAATCTAACATACAATTGTGCAACAGCAGTTCATGAATAACTAGGGACACGTAGAAAGGAGGAGTAGAAGGGTCAATCTCCTCGACATGTGGGCCAAAGACTACCATGGGTCTTTATTCTTGAAGGTTTAGACTATCAGGCACAATAGGTATTTCAGGAGGAAGTATAAAAGAAGTAACTTGAGACTGATATACAGGCTGTTTTAATAGTTCAGTCAGGGGGACAGGAATTTTAATCTTCTCAAGTTCTTTTTGCAAATTGAAAGCAAATGGGGGTTTTTCTATCACTACTTCTTTTGACTCCTTATTTTCAACTGAAGATTTAACTTCTTTTGACACTGGGTCAACATTAGGAGGACTGACTATTTTTGACGAAGAAGGAGTCTGATCATTGGAATGCAAGGGAGTATTTAGCGGATTCTTACCTTTTTCGATGTTTCTCTTTGTTGCTAATTGCTTCTGAGCTGATGCTTCTTTCTGAGGTGGCTCCTCTTCCTGATCTTGAGTTCTGGTCCTCTTTCTTGAAGATCTGAGATCATATTTGACATTGAATTGTGCTTGCATGGAATCAGCAAATTGCTTACAATAATGGTCAATCTCTGCTTCTTCTTCTTCATCTTGCAATGGGCATTCCATATCATCATTATTTGAAAAAGCCAGATTTGAATCTTCTAATCCATAAGCCGCATCTCCAGTGGAGTCATCTGCTGGTCCTTCCAGGTACAAGGGATGAGGTACCTGGTCTTGTTGCTCATTCGTTTCTCTTGGCAATATCTACAATGGTGGCCTTCTACACTGAGGATTATATCCTCTGTTTGGAGCATTATAATAGTTCTTGGGAGCTGCATTCTTAGCTTCCAGTTCAAGCTTGACCATATTCTTTATCATTTTTCTTATTTCATCCAATTTTTCTGAATCCTTTTCCTGATTGGAGGAGGAAACTTCTTCTTTACCTCTCCTCCTAGTATCCTGTTCAATTTTTCCTTTTAACTTCCCAGTGGAGGAAAAGTTCGCTTCCAATTCCAGAGCATCTGACTGTGCATCATCCAAAGTGGCAGGTTTTATTTCTCTCAATGCGAAGCCAAAATCAAACTCAAAGGCTGCTATGAAAATTATCTTGGCAGCAGCTTCATGGGGCTTCATTTCAGGAGGAAGGCTCAAATACAACTTATTGAATCTTTTAATAAAATCTGATACCCCTTCATTCTGTTTCTTCTTCATAGTATTAAACTTAGTAAGGCACTGACCGTGATCTTTCTTCTCTCCCCATTTTCTGAGGAAAACATTCTCCATGACATCCTAGGTGGTCACAGAACGATTTCCCAATGTCTTGAACCATTTTCTGGCTTCCCCTTCCAAAGACTGCACGAATAATCTTAAGACCACATCCAAATGTTCAACATTTAAGTTTTCTGCAAAAGAGCAGAAGGTCTCAAGATGTTTCTGAGCATCAACTTCATTTGCACCATTAAATCTTGGCAGAATCTTCAGATAATCCTGTGGCATATCATTTAGCACTTGGGGTAAGGCCAGTGGGGCGTATTTGTTCAAAAGAAATGCAGGAACATTAGCCATTGGAGGAGTTGGAGGTTGAGCAACGGTCTGAGATACAACTGAAGGGAGAGGAGTAGGAGGAAGTGGAGTATGAATAAAAATGGGAATATATTGCACAGAAGCCTGAGGTGTAGATGGGAATAATTCACGGTTAACAGCAACTACTTCTGTGACCTCTTTAATTTCTTCAGCCTCGAAAGCAGGATGAGAATCCTCTTCAATCCAGGAACTTCCTCTACGTGGAGTTTCTGTGTAAAACTCGGGATTTTCTATTATAACTTCTTGAGAAGAAGAGGGCGGATAATCTTCAATGGAATATTCAAGGTTTTCAGCACGAACTGACTTCCTCTCCTTCCAAACTCTTTTGTGAATGATCTTCTCTGGGTCAGACACGTAGGGTGTTTTCAGCTGAGATGTATCTGACCTCAAATGCGGCCTACGAGGAGCCAGGACTACCAATAAAATTTATCAAATAAAGACCAGTGGAGTCGCCGGTGAAGATATTACGCTCTTCGCTCTCATGCTCTTTCATTGAAAGTGAAAACAATTTGTAGGACCGAAGCGGTATTCTTGGATGGCTCCCCGACGAGCGGCGCGGAAAGATGTTGACAGATGATTTTGTCACCCCCTAGAGACAGCTAGAGTTGCTATGAACCCGATTGCCTAGGACATCTTAATATGTGAGAGCTCGTATATAACCAGGTTGTCGATCCAAAAGCTCTCTTCTTATCTTTTGTAAACAGAAATAAGTTTGAATGGGACCAATCTCTCTCGAGAAGCGTACGAAGATGAAACCGGTGTGGGGACATCATGTAAAACTCCCAATACAAAATATCAGATAGTTGAAGCGACTTCTTGTAAGAGGCCGGTTCAAATAATATATCACAGAAATCAAATACCAGGAGTGAGTGCAGTGAGGAAAAATAGAGAAGATATTAGTTAACATGAGACTGATACCCAGATACACAACAGAACCACGTAAGGGCATACCAATTTATGAATCCTTATATGATAATGACGTTTTAAAAGCACCCTTCTCATGCAACTAATATAGCAGAAAATATGGATGAGGTGAACATGGAACAATATATCATGACTAGGCCTATTTAAAGTGCTTGACTAATTCCAGAAAGGGCACCAACAAAGATGAATCCTTACTGCAAACTAGTGAGCCACTCGCATTCTAGAACATGATACAAGAAGATAAGTAGCATGAAAGGAGATATTGTATTAACATAAGAAATTGCTCTTGTGAGATACCAAGGCAAGTCCTCAATACAGTTATAACTCCTCCTCACTGAGACCCTACGGGCTCTGAACCTTCATACAGAAATATCACAAAATGTATACAAAAGCCCTGTCGCTGCACAGTTTGCTGATAGAAATCTGGAACCTTTACAATGTCTTCTTTTTGGGCCTTTATAGGAAAGATAGAGAATTCTAGAGAAGGAGGTAGATGAAGCACATTTAATGACTCAATTTGAATAAAATGGCAGAAAACAATCGCGCCCACTCTATGAATGACTGTACTTTACAATCTGTCTACAGAAATAAATGCTCGGAGATGAAAATCTCCATATATAAAAGACACAAATAATAAAATATATACAATGCTTTGCCTTCTGCTGAGAGTAAGATCTGCTGCCGTAAGAACCCTGAGATAGTCTGCGATTCTGTACTGTACTATCAGCCTTTATCTTTGAATTTGGATCCTGGATCTTTAATGTAAGGCAAATTTCTCTAGAGGGTTCTGTAGATTCATGTCTTTGTCTTCTTTAATGGTGGTAATTTCTCACACCTATCCTCGGCCCCATCTTTTAATTTCACCAGCGGAATATCGTCCTTTGACACGCCTTTTATATTTTGCAATGGAGGCGATGAATTATGAGGCCTCTTATCATCCCGGAACCTGCAAAACCCCAAAAACATTAGAGAAACTAGACTCACAGGCAAGGGGCGTGGAGACGTAGATGATAATGGCATCGTGGACACAAACGAATAACAGGAACATGAAGGGTGGCGGAGGAAACGCGATGAGGGCTTTGACAAATAAATGAAATGCGGATTTTCTAAGTGACACAGTTTGGAGGTGGTGGTTGAAGAATGATGAATGCAAATAAAAACACATATAAACACGTATATATATATATGGTGGGGACGAATATTACGGGTGCATGAGACGGAAACACGTGGATGTACGATAGACAGATGGGGAACTGACGTGGCAACGGAGTCAATGGACGGAAGAGACTGTATCCTGGGCCGTCGGATTGCAAACACAGATCAACGACTGAGAATCAATGAGAGCAGCACGATGGTGGGCCATATGACATAGCGGACATGAGATAACGGGTGGGCGACTCTGTAGGATATCCACCGTCGGATTGACATCGCCAGATCTGACGGTTCAGATGAATTCCGCTGCCCGGCGATTGTGTAGGCTTTAACGTGCGGGGAAAGTGGTTTCATGGCCCGTACCAAGGACACGCGACGCTTTTTCTATGGAGTCGCTGCCCCCGCGGTAAATACTGCCGTTTCGATGAGAGTGGTGCGGGAGTTACCACCGGTTTTCTACGCGCAGGGCCCTCCACACAGGACGATTTCCGCTCCGTTGATTTGACTTCGATCGGACGGCCACCATTGCACCCGAACATAAAACGATAAGCCCCTTTTTCTTTTGACTTGTGGTTTTCGGGCTCGGGTCATGTGATGACGACAGGAAAGGAGCTAAGGCCCTGGGGATTTGGTCTAATAGATTTAAATTGCGGGTTTTAAACTTTGGCCAAGTGTATTTTCTGAACGGGGATGGCGCTGTTAAGCGGGAGCATCGAGATTTAAGCCACGGTGGAGGTCTGAAAGAGATTTAGAAAAGGTGGCAGGCCGAAAATTTACATGCAGGAGTAAATATGTACAACACTATCCACCAACACTGAAACACATTGGCCCTAAACTGTGCCTCGGACTCTCATCGCCAAATACTTAGAAACTTCCCGCAAATATGCAAGTACTCCTCCGATGGGTGAAATCGCTGCTGCTACTGCTGCTAAGGGAGGTGGTGGTGGAGGATCTCCTCCTAGTGCACCAACGCTGGCATCTCCCTCCAACTCCTCATATGCCTCTTCTTCTCCCTCACTGTTGGAGAATACCTCAATATAATGTGCCTTCCTTGCGTCACAATGATGACCCAATGCCCATGGCTACTGGTAAGTGAAGCATAGCTTCCTTCGTCTCAAGTATATTTAGGTCTCATCTTCAAATTTCCCTCGACCTTGGTTCCCCCTCAAGGGTGGATCTCTCATTTCTTTTCCCTTCTGCTAAAACACTCATTTTGCTAGAAAAGGATCTCTCGTCCTTGGAAAGGCATCCTACAAGTTCCTAGTCCTCCCCACTGCATCTTGCAGCATAGTAGGCCTAGTGGATCTTACTAGTCCACGTAATGTTTCTGCCAACCCGTCGATAAACATATAAACACTCCTGGCCAATGAAAAATTTGGCACCATCACTAAGAGTTTTAAGAACTCTGAAATGTAAGCGTACGCACTTCGTGACTGCTTGAGCTTAGTCAGCTCAACGAAATGTTCCTCCGGGTCCTTCTGTTCAAATCGCTCCACCAACCTCCGAATGAACTCTGCATAAGTTGTCACTCATGCGTGACCTAGCGTGGACATCCCATGGAACCACCAATCATGAGCTTCCCATTGAATGTGCAGCGCTACCACCTTGATAGCCTCTACCTCTCCCATCTATTTCAACTGAAAATAGATCTCCAACTTTTCTACCCAAGCCTTAGCCAAACACTTTGATGATCCATCAAAGGTAGAAAAGGAAAATCTTCCCATGGTGTGTTGCAGGTCATTCCCATACGTGTACCCTCCTCCTCTATTCTAGCTTCGGAGTCTATTGTTTCTCTTCAACTAGAAAAAATTGTGGAAGGCGAGGGCTTCTCCAAAATCTCGCCCATACGACTGATATTCTTCAAAATAATCCCATAATGAGCCACCTTTGTCTCCTGGGGTCCTCCCGTTCCTGATCCTGGGGTTATGAAAGTGGGCATATTGGAACGCGGGGGAGTGTGTAGAACCACCTATTGAATAACATTCTACTCCAAAATAAGGTGAGAAGTATAAGATCCTTCTTCGTTGTGAAACTCCCTTGGAATCTCATGTTGTATATTTTATTCGGCAATCTTCTGCCCCATTTCCTCTATCATCTTGGAAAGATCCTTTACAGATTTCAAGAGGATGTTACCAAACTCCTTCACATCATCCACCTCATCTACCATTGGTTCCTTCCCTTTTTCTTCTCCCTCCGGTATGATGTCCTCTTCTGCTGGTATGATTTTGAGCCTACGCTATTTTTCTATGTACCTCTACTTCTAGTAAGTGATGAAATCCCTATCTTCAGGTGTCATAGATGTACGTTTTAACCTTGTACATAAATTATCTATGAACGAATCTTTAAAACAGAAAATAAACAATAGCGATAGCATAAAACATAAAACATATACACACAGAGATTTTCCCCTGGATCCCAAATCAGGACGACCAGCTTGATTTTTCATTATATTCGTTTTAGTGTTACAACACATATATATACATGCCGAAGCATACATAAACCCCAATCCATTAACCCTAGATTAGAACATAACCGTAGTTCCCTTGACCGGATCTACAAAATATCAGTGGCTGAAAACCATCGTACCCCAAAACCATGTGCAAACCCATGCACAAAACCATGGGCAGATCTGCCCACTGGAAAATAAGGACCAAAAAAAAATTTCGGGGCCCTGCCCCGGACCCTGACGGGGGGGCTATTGCCTGCCCTGTGATCCCCCCGCACATGATTAGTCGTGGAAATAATATAACACATACCCAACATTCTCCCACTTATTTTCTTTCTGCAGGGGGGCACATGAGAGCTTAGTCATTAGCCTAGTTAGGAAACACCCATTATTTCTCTACACCAATAGAACTTCTGAGTGCTCACAGACTTTGTCAATGCATCTGCAACATTCTTCAAAGTGTCCACCTTTACTAGCAACACCCTTTTAGCTTCAACCATATCTCTCACAAAGTGATATTTAAAATCAATGTTCTTTGTCTTTGAATGATAAGCAGGGTTCTTAGCCAAGAAAATTTCACTTTGGCTATCACAATCTATCCTTATAGCTTGCTGCACCAACCCCATACTTGAACACAATCTCAGCAACCAAACTGCTTCCTTGCTTGCATGAGTGGCTAATATGTATTCAGCCTCTATAGTTGAAAGAGCCACTACAGAATGTCTTTTACTCATCCAACTGACTGCACCTCCAAATAGGCTAAACACATGCCCACTTGTAGATCTTCTTTGGTCCAGATCTCCAGCCCAGTCTACATCAACAAAACCACGAATTTCCAACACTCTTTCCAACATCCAAATACCCTTAGATGTGAAAGAGAGGGTTTCTTACCAAGCAATACCTCATGTGGAGTCTTATCCTCCAACGTTGATGAAGGTGATCTATTAACCAAGTAACATGCAGTCTCCACTTCCTCTGCCCAGAATTCTTGTCTTAACCCGGTACCACTGAGCATGCTTCTTTCCTTTTCCATCAACATTCTTTTCATTCTTTCTCCAAATCCGTTTTTATGAGGTGTGTATGGAGTATTATTCTACCGTGATATACCACACTTCTTACAGAACTCTTCAAAATCCTTCTTGCAGAACTCCCCACCATTATCTATCCTTAGCACCTTTATCTTATTTTATGTCTGGTTTTCCACTAGAACCTTAAATTATTTAAATATGTCAAAGAATTCAGATTTCTTCCTCAAGAAATATATCCATGTATTCCTTGAGAAGTCATCTATGAATGAAACATAGCACACAGACTTACCTAGTGATGGAACCGACGCAGGTCCAAACACATCACTGTGCACAAGCTCTAATATCTTGTTTGCCATCTTAGCACCAGAAGGAAAACTCACCCGATTGTACTTCCCATATACACAATGTTCATAGAAATTAAAATCCAGAGAGCTATTAGACATAACTTCTACCATACCATTTCCTTGCAGTATCCGAAGGCCCTTCTCTCCAATATGTCCATGCCTTTGATGCCATAGCATGGTATTTTCTCCAGAGACTGCTAGTCTTTCCACTCCACTTTCGGGAACCACAGAACTGTTGCACCCAACAATAACAATGCTGCCCTGAAGTTTGTAAAAAGTTTCAATCCGAACTCCTCGCATTAATATAGTGCTCCTCGAACCATCTTACAGGTATCTTTCTTGAACACTGTTTTTACACCTGCATCATCCATCTTGATTATAGAAATTAGATTTTGATAGTAACAAAACTGAAAGTCGGCCCCTCTAAGGAGAGCTGGTTTGTTATTGTCGCTCTGTCAGCATTTTCTCCTACTTAACTCTTTTCACCTCCACGTGGTCTTCCACAAATTCTTTGGTTTTATTTATCAAATTCAAGGAAATTGAAAAATAAACATAATCAACAAACTTTGAAAATTAAATGAACCCGAGCTTTAATTCTCTCGTCACACACGATAACCCTTCAATATCTCCTATTGATAACCCGATACTTTTTTTAAATAGATGACTTTGGTCCCTGGGCCCACACGATGCGGATTTTAATTTATTATGCATGCCATACCTTAAGTTAACCTTCGAGCATCTTCCAAATATGACCACCGTCCGATGGCTTCCCTCCAAATCGACGGCGCTCAACGATATCGCGCGGCCTCCCTAGTCGAACATTAGCACGCGATGGCACGCGAAAAGGCGGTTTTCGAAATCCCGTCGTACGCCACGTGTCCATTGCTCTATGGAATCGCTCCCAAATGGAAAATACCACTCATCTCACAAAGGCAGTGCAATATGGCTGGGTTGGTTTCGTAAAACCACTCTCAGTTTTGGAACAGTGGTTGACCCCGGTTTAAGTCAGGTTACACTATCCCCTATATTCACTAACTTGGGACTAGCCTATGGCAGGATTCCTATTAACAGCAAAACGAATTTATCTCTTTATTAAGTGGGATTTCCACTATCATTAAACAGAGTTCAACGAACACGATTTTACACAGACCTCGTCTGCGGTTGGGATTTAATTCAATAGAGCTTGTTGAACTATTCAAGAGAAATATTAGACAGAGGAATGAGGAGACTGTACAACAACTCGATTCAATAATTATACTCACACAGAGGTCAATCGCCTCCTAATTAAACAAATTTCCTCACAAATATCAATTCAAGACAGTTTGATAATCAACGGGAACTGAAATTTATTCAACCGGAAGAAATTGCTTAAAACACAAATTTTATTGTAGAAATCTCCTCCTCAATACATCCGAGGGGTACCAGTTATATACATTACAATTTATCTCTTCGGTTCCTCAGTGAGGACTGTTTAGAAAATCAAAGGCCTAATTACCATTTACTCAAATAACTAAAACATGACAGATGGACTGAACCTAACTATTTGACTTCTACTAATCCTAACTGATCTAAATGCAACAGGCAGCTGAGGTATTGACACCTAGCTGCTACAGTTCAAATGATTTCAAACCCAACTAGCCACAACATGTGGAAAAAACCTCTTACATTGTTGGCTAGTGTCTAATGCCCCTGCATCAGACTCCCGAGGGCGATTTTCTTCATGGGCTCCTATCCATGAGCTCTTCCACTGATCTGCCTATCTTCTGCAAAATTCCTTCAGTCATCCAAGTGGCATATTCTTCAGGCATGTCCTTCCATTTGACTAAGTACTGAAAGTACTCTTGTCCTTTGGTCTTCCTAAACACTCTTTTGCCCAATATCTTTTCTGGTTGCAATGGTTGCGCTGGAGGTAGCTGCTTTTCCCACTCAATTTGTTCCTTGTCTGCTGATCTTTCTTCTGCACCATCATCTTCATACTTGTACAAATCTGCAACATTAAAAATGGGAGATATTCCAACATCAGGAGGTAATTCAATCTCATAAGCATTGGCAGAAAACTTTCTAAGTATCTTGCACTTTCCAATCTTTTTGAACTTCAGTTTGTTATACTGCTTCTTTGGGAATCTCTCCTTTCACAAGTGTGCCAAAACCAAATCTCCTACTTCAAAATGGACTTCTTTTCTACTCAAGTCTGCTATGCCTTTGTATTTGACGCTGCTGCCTTGTAGCTTCTGTTTCACTTGCTCGTGTATGGCTTGGATCTCTGAAGAAAATTCCTCCCCATCAGCACTCCTTAGTTCTGCCTTTCCCAGATTTCTTAATTCTGATATTCCTCTAGGGTGCATTCCATAGACAATATGGAATGGGCTCTGTCCTGTGCTTCTGTTTGGTGAGTCATTATATGCATATTATTCCTGAGGCAAAATATGGTCCCACTGCTTGGGATGCTCTCCTACAAGACTTCTCAACAAGTTTCCCAGACTCCTATTCACCACCTCAGTTTGTCCATCAGTCTGAGGATGATAAGCTGAGCTGAAACTCAGTTTGGTACCAAGTTTTTTCCACAATGTCCTCCAAAAATGGCCCACAAATCTGGTGTCTCTATCTGAAAAAATAATCTTGGGCAACCCATGCAATCTAACAACTTCTTTGAAAAACAAGTTAGCAACATGGGTGGCATCACTAGTTTTATAACATGGAATAAAATGTGCCATTCTGGAGAAGCTTTCCACTACAACAAAGACTGCATCATTCCCTCTCCGAGTCTTGGGTAATCCTAAAACAAAATCCATACTCACCATGTCCCAAGGCCTGTCTGGAATAGGCAAGGGAGTGTACAATCCGGAATTCTGGCTCCTTCCTTTGGCATACTGACAGATTTTGCAATTATTCACAAACTTATCCACTTCTTCCCTCATCTTGGGCCAATAATAGAAGTGACTTAGCTGCTCATAAGTTTTATCAGTACCAAAGTGTCCAGCAAGTCCACCACTATGCTTCTCCTTGATCAAATTTTCTCTCATGGAACATTTTGGTACACACAGTTGGTTTCTTGTGAATAGTAAGTCCTCCTGCAAGAAATAATCCAGCGATTGGCTTCTATCTATTAGAACAAGGTTACAACATGCCTCAAATTATTCTTTAAAATCTAGATCTGTTTTATACAATTCCCTAAGAAAATCAAACCCTACAACTTCAAAATTGGTTTCTTGAATAAGCATGTGCCTCCTACTCAAAGCATCAGCTACTATATTTTCTTGGCCACTTATATTTTTCAAAACAATGTTAAAACCTTGGAGATACTCAACCCATTTGGCATGCTTCCGATTCAACTTGGGCTGCTGTACAATGTACTGCAAAGCATGATTATCAGAATATAATTCAAATTCTTTGGACATCAAATAATGTCTCCACTTTTTAAATGCTTGGAAAACTGCATAGAATTCCTTCTCATAAGAGGAATACTTCCTTCTGGTGTCATTCAAATTTTCACTGAAATAGGCTATAGGCCTATCATCCTGACTCAGCACAGCTCCAATGGCCTCTCCACTGGCATCACACTTCACTTGAAATGGTTTAGCAAAATCAGGCAGAATCAAAACAGGCTTTTCAGTTATCTTTTTCTTCAAAAGTTTAAATTTTCTTTCTGCTTCAGCAGTCCACTTAAATGGTTGTTTTCTCTTTTTTAGTGTCTCAACGATGGGTGCATTTATCTTACTGAAGTTTCTTATAAATTTCCTGTAAAAATTGGCAAGTCCATGGAAACTTCTTACCTCAAGAACATATCTGGGTGAAGGCCACTCCACAATTGCCTTAACCTTTTTTGGGTCCATCTTCAATCCTTCTGCAGAAACAACAAAACCCAAATACACCAACTCTTCCTTCATGAATGATCATTTCTTTAAGTTTATCAGCAGTTTCTCTTGGTGCAGCTTCTTCAATACATAATTAAGATGCCTCAAATGTTCTTCTTTAGTTTTGCTGAAAACTAATATATCATCCAGATACACTATCACAAATTTACCAATGAATTCTTTCAATACTTCATTCATAAGTCTCATAAAAGTGCTAGGTGCATTTGAAAACCCAAAAGGCATGAACATCCATTCATATAGTCGTTCATTTGTTTTAAAGGCAGTTTTCCTCTCATCACCCTCTCTTATTCTGATTTGATGATATCCACTCTTTAAATCTATCTTTGAAAAATATTTAGCACCACTCAAACAATCCATTAAATCCTCAACTCTGGGAAAAGGGAATCTGTACCTGATTGTTATCTTATTGATTGCTCTGGAATCAGTACACATCCTCCAGCCTCCATCTTCTTTGGGCTCAATACTGTTGGTACTGCACATGGAATCAAACTTTCTCTGATCAGTCCCTTGTCCACCAATTCCTGTACTTGTCTCCTAATTTCCTCATTTTATGTGGGAGTCATTCTGTAGGCTGCCTTATTTGGAAGATTTGAACCAGGGATCAAATCTATCTAATGGACGATCTTCCTCACAAATGGCAGCTCATCAGGTAAATCATCCACAACAATGTCACAATAATTGTCTAGCATCTCTTGGATTTCTATTGGCAAATCAGAAATCTTTGTAGAAGTAAGAACTACCTTAGGTTTGCAAACTAAAGCAAAGTTTACCTCTTCTTCTTCTATCTGCTGCAGATATTCCTTCCCGCTCAGCAACAAGGTATTTGGATCAGTCACTCTGTTTGATGGCTCTCCTTCTTCCATGGGTATCAATGTATGATGCACCCCATCCTTGAAGAACTTTTAAGTGTTCTTCTTGCCATCATGCACCACTGCTCTGTCAAAATGCCAAGGTCTACCCATCAGTACGTAACACACATCCATGGGCATCACATCACATAGGACTTTGTCTTTTTATTTGCCCATTTGCAACTCTATCTCACACTGTTCTTTTACAATCAGTTGGTGCCCTTTATCACGACCATGACACCTCGCGGAGTTGGATGCTCCTTGTCTTCGGCTTCACTTCTCTGTCACCTCGGTGGAAACTAGATTGTATGTATGATACCTATCAATAACTAGGCACACAGCATTTCCCTTGGACTTTGCATATGTCCCTAGTAAGTCTTCCTTTGTGTGAAGCTACGGTGACCTCTTTGGTTTGCTTCAAAAAAACCTTATTAACCACCAAGGACTCTCCCCTCTTCGGTATAATTTCATCTTCAATTGCTGCCTCTTCTCCGGCCTGGGAAAAAAAAGCATTTCTTGGACCAGCACCCACATTCTCCAGGCACTCATAGTGCTTGTGTCCCACTTGCTGACATCTATAGCACCTCAATTCTCTACCTCTGCCTCTGCCTCTGCCTCCTCTATAAGAACCCCTTCTGCCTCTTGCATCACCCTCTATAGATGCATTCTGAGGTGAGCTACTGTTAGCTCCATCCCTGGGTGTAGTAGGCTTTCCTCTACCACCCTGGCTTCCCTTTCCATGGAAAGTACCTCTCTTTTTGGAAGTTTGCTTCCTCAGGAGTTTCTCCTATGCTTTTAAGGCCATCTGATAGGCCTCTTCAACTGTCTTAGGAGATAGAAGACTAATCTCATCTTGGATCTCCAGCTTGAGACCATTCACATATTTGGCAGTCTTCTCTGGTGTGTCTTGAAATTTCCCAGCTCTTATGCTCACTCTGTAGAATTCTTTTGTGTATTATTTTACTGTCAGCAACCTCTGTCTCGGGTTCTGCATTTTCCTAAACAATGTCAGCTGATAATCACTAGGCAAGAATTTACCTTTTAACTTAGCCATCATTTTGGTCTAGCTCTTGATAGGCTGCTCGCCAACTCTCCTCCTTTCTTCTTGCACTCCATCCCACCAAAGTGCAGCATGTCCCTTCAACTTTGTTACTGCAAACTTGACCTTCTTATCTTCGCTCATTTCTT